>CAJVRN010000022.1:1905000-2285000 GCA_911728415.1 Lagocephalus sceleratus
CGGAGTAGCTCCATCCCCTCAATCGCCATGAATTTGCAATTATCTTCCGTGTGATGTTCAAGGGATGCATTTTCCAGCTGGGAAGTCATTAAAGTCATGTAAAGATTTCATTTATGGACCAAGGAGACACGTTGTAAATCTGTCTGAAACGGGTGCTGACAAACTTTCTCTTTCAGTTTTTCTACGTGAACTTCAAAACAGATGAAAGGAAATGTCTCTCCGTCTCCTTGGTGATTCTAATCCACATCTTTCAATCAATTTAGGCTGATTGTAAAAATATATATATATTTTTTTTTTTTTTTGCTGTGCTTTTTTTCGTCGGTGAAAAACACAAAAACTGCATTTTCATATTGTGTTAAGTGCTTTATTTTTGTTTTGGGATTTATCTCAGGGGGTGATTCATTAAATCTGCACTCATGCAGAGAACCAACCTCCCTTATTATGATGATAATTATATGAATGTATAAAATTGTACAGTTTGTTTACAGCAGTCATTTGTTGTTTGAATGTTTGTTATTGCAGAAATAATTGAATGATCATTAAAAGGCTTTTTTTTCTGACATTTATCTTGTCATTTATAATAAAAAAAATTGCAAAGCAAAACACAAATCGTGGGCGTGCTGCTCCCTCTCGTGGCCGATGTGGGATCTACAGAAACAGGATTCACTAAGTTTATTTCTTCTTCTTCTTGTTGATGTAGCTCTGATAGTAGAAGTTGCTGAAGAGGATGATGAGCGTGACGCAGTAACCAAACACAAACATGTTCATGGAATCTGGGAAGTCACACTCCGTGAAAAGGTTGTAACCCGTGTGCAACAAGAACATCACAAATTGCACCTGAAAGGGAAAACAAACCTTTCAGATTATTTTACACACACACACACACAAATACACACACACACGTAGTGCAGAAACGCTCACCAGCTGCAGGGAGGTGATGTATCTCTTCCACCACAGATACTTCTGCATGTGAGGGCCAAAGGCGGCCAGGCCGTAGTACGAGTACATGACGATGTGGACGAAGGTGTTGACCAGGCCGATGAAGAAAGCTGCAGGCGGTGCACGAAAACATCAGAGCAGCGGCAAATAAATCAGCGCGCCTGAATGCAGACTTACAACCGGTAGTGACAGAGATTGCTTCCAGATTGTCTCAGTTTTACCACGCTTGTAAAGCGTGACAAAGGTCAACAACCCGTCAATGGCCGGCTAAGCCCTCAAGAAACTGATGAGTGCCCAATGTTACAGAAACACTTAAACAGCACAAAGCAAGTAAACGAGGGCCTACCAAGCAGGAAGTGCTTTAATCTCTGTTATATAATACATAACATGGCATTTTATAGGGCGGTCGTTCTGGCGTCTGGTTAGTTTTTTTTGAACATCGTATTAGATTAGACAAGATTATTGTCATCTAAATACAGATCAAATGTTGTGGGAACATTTTAGAAGACAAAAAGAAAGGGGGCTAGCAGGTTAGCAAGCATCAATGCTACATTAAAACATTTAACGTAACATTTTAAACGCATTTTCACATTCTGAAGATTAGGTTTAGGTTTACGTTTGGAGCCAGAATGAAAGTATTTGAGAGTATATGTGTATTTACGTAACGGTACAACTATTCACGGATATGTTGACTCGCTGTTTTTCCCGTCTGTCCCTGAAGGCATCGCCAGCGGTTTCGCATGTGTGGCCCTCTGATTGGCCAGAGCGGCGATCAATCAGGGCGGAGGCGGGGCTTGTCTTAAACTTGACCCTGACAAGACTTCTCCAGCTCCAACAGAAGCAAAAGTGTGTGTCCTGGACTCACAAGAGCAGCTCCCTCGCGTTTGAAAGAATGAAAAAAAAAATCAACTCACACTGGCCGCCGGCCACGTACTTCACCCCGAGCCACCAGTTGAAAATCATGGTTGCGTGGTGATAGACATGAAGGAACGTGATCTGACTGTCCTTCTTCCTCAGGATGAAGAAGATCTGTCCACGGAGAGGAGACGGTGACACCCCTGAAATTCACCCCTTACCCTGAAGACCTTCACGCAGACACCCACCGTGTCGCTCAGCTCGATGATCTTGCTGAAGAAGAACCACCAGCAGACCCGGGCCATCTGGGGGAGGGGGGGGCAGCAGAGGTGAGGTGGGGGTCAACACACCTGAGCCAGCAGGTACCAGAACTTACCCTCATGGCCAGGGGGCGGGTGCTGTAATCCACAGGTTGACAGAGGTAGCTGTAGTTGGAGAGCCAGGACGCCATCAGGAACTGGGAGACAATCAAAGAGGTCAGAGGACGGGCGTGGACGGGGGGAAGGGGGCGTCTCCATCACCGGCGTGCTCCTGGCGCACCTCGTGGAACATGTAGGCGGACAGGCCGACCATGGCGAAGTTGTAAGCGATGAGGAAGAGCCTCAGGTCGACGGGCTGCCTGCGCCTCATGAGCTTGGGGCCGAGCCACACCACGCTGAGGTAGAGGAGGAAGATGAGGGCCACGGGGACGGGGGAGTAGACCAGCAGCCAGGGGTCTGTCCTCTTATCTGGGCAATGACACGACGACACACCCTTGAGGCTCTGCTGCAGCCCCGCTGCAGCTTCAAGACCACCACACACATCACCCGTGGCACCCCTCGATACCGTCGGTGGCTGGATCCTGTTTCTCCTATACAGAAGTGCCGCGCTGCACGGTCATGTGACATCTCACAAAGCACTTACTGTGAGCTCAGATGGAGGAAGACGCACACAATAACACTAACACTAACGCACACACACACGCACACGCACGCATTGTTGGAATGTCTGGGCGAAGAAGCCTCCTCCAAGTACCGCCCTAACTTCAGCTCAAATGTAAAGTACCGAACCTCCATTGTCCACTATCCTTTGGTGCACCGACAGAAGACTTTGCCACATCGACGCCATCTGCAACCACAGAGAAGACGAAACTTGGGTGAGGTACCCGATGTGAGCGTTCGCGGACAGAACTTTGATGACGGGCGTACCTCGCAAGTGAAGGTTCTGCATCCAAGTGCGCGCCGGCGGACTTTGGACGGGACTTCCTGTCGGGTCTCTCTCGGCTTCTCGCGGGAGGGAAGAGGAAGAGCGGAACTGCAGGTCGAGACGCTCAGCCCGGCTGAAGAGGAGCTCCGAGCTGGGGGAGCCTGCAAGACGAAAAAAGAAAGCCCTCCACCAGAGCAGCTCCGAATCACTGCGCGCTCCCTCCTTGACCTGGATACGCTTCTGCGCCGGCGCCGACAGGGGGCGCTGTTTCGCACCCTCACACCGCCGCTAGTTTGTACGGAAATTAAGATTTTAGAGTAAACCGGTTCCCGAAATAAAAAAAACCACAAGTAAAAAACAGAAAATTAAAATATGTTTTTTTATTGTAAACTGTCATTTTGTCTAAAAATACATATAAAAAGTATGAAAATTGTATACAGTGCTTGTTTCTTTTTTACTTTCAGTCTTCCATCACCCACCTCTTTTGGCAATAGGCGGTGAAAGTCCCTGATGACAATAACACAGCAGCTGCACAGATCAGATGTTGATTTGTAAGAATTAGTGTTAAAATGATCCGAGCGGCTGTGATGTGCTTCTGACGGTGGGTGGCGCTGTCGAGGCGTCCTGACGCTTGAAACGCGCTCAACACTCCTGCTTCACCGGCTGGAAGAAGGAGCCGAGGGAGAGCTGTCTGCTCCGGCTGTCCCCGCCGCTCAGTCTGGGCTTCTTAGAGGTCTGGCCTTTCCTGCCTTTCTTCGGCTTCTTTTCATCCCGAACAAGACAAACGGGATAAATGACACAGCAGGGACCCGCCGACGGACCACAGTCGGGTCTCTTACCCCGGCTGGTGCCCCCTGATGACCGAGCGTGGGATCACACAGCTTCAGGATCTGCAGGAGAGTTGAAGCCTTGCTTCAGCATTTGTGGTAAACGCTATGAACACACACACACACACACACACACAGGCACTCTCGATCCCGACACCTTTTTCACCCCCGTGGACACGGCAGCCTCCTGCAGAGCCGAGCGGCTCAGCCAGCGCACGTTCTCCCTCCCGGACGCAGCATTCTCCAGGCTCAGGGTGTGGACGACGTACGTCTGATGGATGTGGGAGAAGACGTGCACCACCTGCAAACGACGCAGACAGCAAGTTCACGTGCATGTGGAGGCGCTCATCGTAAAGACATTGGAGAGCCATTACCTCTCCAACGTACTGGAGAAGCCTGTGGGTCAGGCTGGTGCCCAGTATCTTGTTGACCTCAGCACACAGCACCTTTTTCTCCTTCACGTCACCGTTTGTCTCCTCATGTGGGACACAAGGGAACTCCCAGAGGCCAGCCAGCAAGCCTGTATAAAAAAATAATAATAATCTACTTTGACTCATGTCTTAGTGCAGCGATCATGTGACCAACAGGGAGGAAACCTTTGCTGGGCCTCTGTGTGAGCAGGAACTCGGGCTCCGCCCCCTCCCTCCGTCTGATCACCACACACGTCAGACTTCGCTCCGCTCGGGGCGGCTTCTTCGCCGGTTTCCTGGGGAAGTTCTGAACGCCCAGGTCGTCGTCCCAGGGCTCCGAGGGACAGAGCGCGCACCTCCCGCTGCTCGCTGGGGGAGGGGCCCAGGGGGGAAAGCGTTTTAAACGCCGGGGACAGTTTTGCGGTCGCTGTGGCAAAAACCGGAGCTGACGCCACTTACAGCAGTCCTCTATGTCGGGCAGGGACGAGGGCCTCCCGCCCAGCTTCCCCGTCAGCTTAGCGGAATTCTCCTCCTGTTTGACACGAACCTGCACATTCACACACACACGCACATTCACACACACAGTTTAAATCAGGGGTGTCCAAAGTGTTCCACAAAGGGCCGTGTGGCTGCAGGTTTTTGTTCCAACCAGTCAAGCACACCCAGTTTGACCAGTCAGCTGTTGAAGACTCAGATGAATTGATTAACCCTTTAAAACCATTTGTATCATATTTGATACGCGAGTTTCTGAGACGTCTCTTTTTTCAACATGATCAATACTTTCCATAAAAGCCTGTTGTGTACGACCTGATACACGTTTGTGTCTGAAGTTAACACAGTCGTGAGCTAAAAGTTGCTAAAAATCGCCCAATGGGTCATATGTGATGCAAAAAAATGTCAAACAAAATGATATGGCAAAAAAAAAAATTGGGATTTTGTTAAAAGGTTCAATAAACATCTCATTTCCAAAAAATGAGACTTTTCTGGCCATTTTTTGATGTGTCAGGCTTTATAGGGTTAAGTGAGTCCAGTCTGGTGTGTTGATGCTGGGTTGAACAAGAACCTGCAGCCACACGGCCCTTTGGGGAAGAGCTTGGAGACCCCCGGTTTAAATGAGTCATCAGACACCGGAAGCGTGTTCATCAGTGGCGTTACCTTCTGGTAAGAGCGGCAGTGAGGCTGTACGGGACACTGGCCGCACTGGGGTCCCTTGGGAGTGCAGACGCGCGCCCCCAGTTCCATCACGGCCTGATTGAAGTCCCCAGGTCTGTCGGGGTCCACCAGCGTATCGGCTAGACTCCTGAAACGGAGAAAACGGGATCGCCCTTGAGGTGGGACCAAATGCAGACGTCAGGTTTCCGAAGGTGGATCTCACCAAAGGGCCTCCGTGACTGCGGGGCCGGTGCAGTCGGCTCCGATGGCCCTCAGGCGGCACAGCACTCGAATCACGTTTCCATCCACTGCCCCAGTGACCTGGATGAGAGACCCACAGCGTACACTTCTGTCTGCACCTGGCTGTGGGGTGTGTGTGTGTGTGTGTGTGTGTGTGTGTGTGTGTGTGTGTGTGTGTGTGTGTGTGTGTGTGTGTGTGTACCAACCTGTCCCAGTGCAATGGAAGCGACAGCACCAGCGGTGTAGCGTCCGACGCCGGGCAGCTGCTTCAGCAGGGCATCGGCAGTCCTGGGCATCTGTCCCTGGAGCTGGGACACCACCTGACACACAGCAGACGTCACGTCGCTCTGTAGTTCACGTCAGTCACTAGACCAAACCACATCTGTGGGTGGATTTAGACACAGCTCCTGGGACAGGGTTAGTGCTTTCACGCACCTTCTGGGCTCCCTCGTGTAGTCGTTTGCCTCTGGAATAGTAGCCAAGGCCCGCCCACATCTGGTTGACCTCCTGTGGGTGAGCGACATCGGTCAAGTCCGCGGCGTTTTCAAACCACCCTCCACCTTTGCTGCTCCTACTCAGTCACCTCCAGCGTGGCAGCAGCGAGGTCCTGCACCGTGGGCCAGCGCTGCGTGACACACACACACACACACACACACACACACACACACACACACACACACACACACACACAGATGAAAGCGTCCGCTCAGAAGGAATGGATCAGGGGGACTAGGGAGAACGTCCCTCATCAGATCTACCTTCATCCACCTGTTGTAGTAATCGATCACTGTGGCTACTTGGGTTTGCTGCAGCATGATTTCAGAAACCCAGACTAGGAGAAAGAGTATAAAAAGAGTATAAACTATACGGTGTCGGGACCACAGCAGCTTCTTATTCATTATTAGCGGCGGCGTTCTAGTTCCACACCAGCATACGTCCTGATGTTGACATCCGACAATGTCACAGCCTGGGAACGAAGCACAAGCATCCGGCAACACGTTAGACCCGACGAGGAGGTAGAAAGTTCCCGTTTTACGCGTTGGTTGTTCTGTCCAAGGCAGCGGGGAGGCGCTTGACTGTACCAGAGTCCTCCAGGGGAGCTCTCTCTTCTCCCGGTCGAACCATGCGAGGAGGCGGCGGCGCAGCAGCGCCACATCTGCACCGTCGTGGAAAAAGTGGTACGGGGAGGAAGCATCGGTGTTGTCCTCTGCAAATAAGAACCAGGTTCAAGCTATGACGCCGGCTGACGGAAACGTGCGAGAAACATTACACATAAGCGGTGGAGCTAGCTAACAGACCTTCTTTCACGGCAGATTTTGTCCTCTTCCGCTTTGATTTAACTGTCTCTGACATCTTTGTTCGGGTTACCTGGCCTTTGAGTGTTGTGAAACGGAGTGTCCTCGTTAAGAACGTCCACATTTAGCAGTTTGAGCCATCTTTTCACCGACTGCGGTGGTCTTGTTTACCTGCTGGAGATGCCAGAGTTGGCGCCACGTTCAGGGTGAGAACGGGCCAATCAGCTGCAAGCAAACCAGGCGCAGCCCTGCGTCACATCCTGTGGGCGGGATCTGTGCAAATCTGTAGTCTTAAAATTTATCACAATTCACCTACACACATTTGAGTGCTCAATATTATTTCATTATGCCAACATTATACAAAAAAGTATTAAAAAATATGCTCTATATAGAGGATTAGATGTTATATAGTATGTATGTGTAAATAAAGCCTTAAAAAAACATTTTTAAATTAAAAACTCAACAGCTGTGCATATTGTCTGCGTCCTGCACTTCTGTTTAATCTGCAAATTCAATGTACAACATCTGCATTAAAGGAAATTTAATCAAGGTAAAAAGTATACAAATATATCCATTTAAAGCTATCAGAAATGCATTTTTCTAGTCAAATGTTCTTGCTTTTTTATTTTGTAAATGAAGATTAACTTCTTTGCTATCACTGACATCTTCTGGATGGTGCTTCCTAGGTGTTTCGTGGCTGTGAGGTTTCCGCTCCTAACAAACACAGATGGGAACATTTGAACGTGAAAAAAAACTTTGCATTCATCACACGAGACTCAGTTTGAATGACGGTATAAAAACAAACTAGTGATAGTGCTGCTGCAGCAGCAGCCGATGGATGCAAAATCACAAGAGCGCTCCTCATGACCTTCAGCTTGGCTCACTTTACGCAGATTTTCTGCTTGTGTTTCACCCTTGTTAATGCACCAAGTCTCAGGTTTGTTTTGTAGGAACTAGATAATCGCTTTTCTTACTGTCGCCCAACAGTAGTCCCCACTTGTTTGTATTTCCACTTCATATTATCAAAGCTTATTACCATAAACGCTACAAACAGGTTCCTGCCGAAGACTCCTCGAACGTGCTCCTCAACAGATGGGTATGAGCAGACAAAGTGTTTGACAGAGATCACACATCAGCATCCTCCAGTATTTTGGTCATATTAAGCAGTGATTACGTGGGAAAGTGTACCTTTAAGGCCAGGCTTGCTTGTACTTGTGCATTGCTGTATTCAAGGTTGCCCACTGCATTCAGAAGATGCTGGATTGCTCCGAGACAGAGGAGCTCCTGGGAAATCTGAGGACTGTCCTCAGCGAGCATTCTTCAACGCATTCACAAAAAAAACCCAACATGCATTCACACGTGTGACTATAGTGAAAAAGCAAAGCTGCTCACAGGAATAGTGGCTGATGTAGTACCGTGTAGTCTTAGCTGCTGCGGCTTGTTGCAGGAACACAGGCAGAGGGCTGCATGACTGAACTGCCTCAGATTCTGGTGGGTGGTTAGGAAAGATGCATTTACGACAACTCTCAGGTTAGGTTTGTGTTTTAGCTGCACTTGAGAAGATCTAAGGATTTTCTTAATAAAGACAGCAGGGAAAAAAATGCAAATGCGAAAAAAATACTGATAAATACACTTAAGGTTGACCTTCTCTTTCTAACAAAGCTCTGGTGAAAGTACGGAGGCTGTCAGCCAACAAAATAGATTCACTGAAAAGTGATGAATCACTCTTCTAATTTGTAGCACGCTCAGGTATTGCATTGGTTTTTAACCAGATAGTTAAAGATCTAAGTGTCACTTTCCAGGATCTGGAACCCGTGCTGTTTGTCTTCTTTAGCAGGTCCCAGCAGCCTCAGCAGCCCCCCCGAGCAGCATCGGTCTCATGTCACAACACCGGAGGTCAAAGGTCAGCCCGACAGCTGCCAGAAGCACGCAGGGCTCAGCGAGGAGCGGCACGCCATCCCAGAGCGGCAGAAGCGCCTCCCTGCTGATGAGGAGACGGGACACCCAGCAGAGGACCCACAATACTGTGAAGGGCTGTCTCCCTTTTGGACTGACAGGAGAAGGAGCGACACATTTAATCAATGAATGAGCCCAAACTGAGTCCAACTTCCACCTTATCTTGTCCATTTATAATTAACTAAAGTTTTTGAACATTGTGAGTAGAAGCAAACTGGCAGTAAATTTGATTAGGTGATTTTCATAGTGTTCTACCCATACAACTAACATGTGAGTGGGTTCTTCACCTGCAGGGTGTGTAGGCTGCTGAGCTCTCACCCTCGTGCACGTCAGGTGGTGGATCAGACCCTGACCCTCATACTTTGGGTTTCTATCAGACCTCCGGCCCCGCTGACCCATTCAACCAGCTGCTTATTCAATAAAATGCACTTCTATGCTCTGTGCCTCTCCTCTCCTCTCTTCTCCTCTCTTCTCCTCTCTTCTCCTCTCTTCTCCTCTCCCCTCTTCTCCTCTCTTCTCCTCTCCCCTCTTCTCTCCTCCTCTCCTCTCCCCTCCCCTCCTCCTCTATCTGTTCTATCCTCTACCTGTTCTATCCTCTACCTGTTCTATCCTCTACCTGTTCTATCCTCTACCTGTCCTCCTCTCCTCTCTCTCTACCCATCTGTCCATCATCAGGAGGGTCCCCCTACATGAGCCTGGTCCTGCTCAAGGTTTCTTCCTGTTAAAGGGGAGTTTTTCCTTGCCACTGTTGTTTGTCTGGGGTTAGGCTCTGGGGTTCTGGAAAGCACCTTGAAACTATTTTTGATTGTAAAAGACGCTGTATAAATAAAGATTGATTGATTGATATCAGAAAGGGACTCCAGAAGCCTCCGCGCGCTCGCCTGGGCCTCGCCTGGGCCTCGCCTGGGCCTCGCCTGGGCCTCGCCTGGGCCTCGCCTGGGCCTCGCCTGGGCCTCGCCTGGGCCTCGCCTGGGCCTCGCCTGGGCCGGAGTGAGTCGGACACTCCGCCACCGCTTGCTGCGATGGCTGCCCTTCCTGAGCTGGCAGGAGCAGGTAGAGCTGCTGGGAGGGAGCGGGCCCCGTGGCACGTGCAGATGACTTCCTTATACTTGCGGTCTGCTTCTGAGATGGCGAGAAGCAGACAGAGGGCCTCTGCCTTTACTTCCTCTTTGCTCCGGGGCCGATTTAACACCTCCAGGAGAGTGACGACGCCTCCGTGGTCGCCGAACTCACCCAGGTACTGATCTCTGAGGAACATTTGAAAACGGCCTGAAAGCCAGACGCACACTGACGCGTCACCGCGTACTGTTTCTGTTTTACTCACGGGTGGGATGCGGAGAGGAAAAGTCCAACGGCTATAAGCTGCAGCCTTGAGACTGGTCCAAACACAGACCTGAACACTGGGTAAAGGGAAGCGTTGACCTTTGACCTGACTGATCAATGCAGGATCTACACATCCAGAGTGAATCACACAGCATTAAATAACCGTCCAAAATGCTCAATTATTTATAACAAAGTCTATTTTTTCCTACACAGGACCTTCAACGTGTGTGTTGATGACGTTTAAATCTTAAAATATCATTCGTGCTGTTTAATTGGATCTCTTTTGGATGTGTTCTTTATTTTGCTGCTGAAGCTGAGACCACTTTGTGGCTCCAGGTGACAGAAGGATCCGAGACTTTCATCAAGGTGGTGAGTCGGACCAGGAACAGACTGGCGACCTGCGCAACCAGCTCCAGCTGGTCGCACGTCCTCGACACTCTCTGGCCCAGGAACGAGCTCAGCATGCGGCCGCGGGCCGCCCGGTCCCTGCAGTCCCAAACTCAGGACTTTTCCCAGGTTAGCTGGTCCCTACTGGGCCGACATCCCGCTTGGATCTAAAGATTTGACTTTACTGCAACCAAGAACCTTTGCGCGCGTCCTTCTTCCACGTCTTCCGCGACTTAGCGACACCTTCGTCCCCCTCTTTACAGACATGAGAAATCCCGACCAGAACAATGTGCTTTTTTAATGCCGTTTTGGTGATGTACTGTCTTGGGGATTGTTACTGGCACTGCGTTTCATCGTAAACAGACAGGCTGCAGAACGACCTTTGACAGGCACAGTTTGAAAAAACATATAGACAACAAAATCTCATTTTTCCAATTGAAAGTCGATAAAGAGGAATTGAGAAAATCAAGTCGCTGTTTAAACATTTTTCATGACATTGTGCAACAATAAATGCTGATAATTATTTTTTATTATTACATTTATTTGAAAAGAGAAGTTGTACCATCCAATCAGATTTGGCCCCGCCTATCTATGGTAAAGCAAATAAAAAGTGAGTAGTCAAAGTCTGTAATTGCTAAAGATCGTCCAGGCTTGGTTCATTCCCTGTAGGACATCCTTTAGTTTGACTTGTCCTGGTTCGGGTGCAAAACCTTTCATTTTTGATCATTAAATAACCTTTTTTCTCCCCAGCACAATGTGGAGGACAGGGGAGACACTCTTCTCCTGCTGCGTCCTTCTCCTGATCGTCGGTCCTGCTGGTCAGTGAACTGTTCTAATCCAGCTCTGTAGACATGTGGACAATTGTCTGCTTTTCATTCGTACCACTGGCAAAATGTTCATCTAAATATTATCTTTCTAAAACCAATATAAATGCTGATTATGTTCACACAACAATCAGCTCAGCATTACAAAAATAAGCCAAATTTAAGACCTAGTCTTTAGATTGGAGAGACAAATAAATGCTTGATTGTCTTGTGTTTCGTTTAGGTGCTCAGATAACCAGCATTAGGCTGGTGAACGGTCAAGATGTCTTTGAGGGGCGCCTGGAGATATTTTACGATGGAGTTTGGGGAACCGTGTGCGATGACGGCTGGATTCAAAACAACGCTCAGGTGGTGTGTCGCCAGCTCGGGTTCTCCGGCGTGAAGGACGATGGCGTCATGGTCCACTTTGGCGAGGGTAACCGAACCGGGGACGTCTGTGAGCTCACGGCAAGGGCCACCTGCGGCGTAAACGCGCTCCTCCCTTTCCCTCTGCGGTTTCAGGCGTTGGAAAGATCTGGCTGGATGACGTGAGCTGCAGCGGGACGGAGACAGAGCTGAGTCGGTGCCAGTTTCCAGGTTGGGGGAATCATAACTGCGGCCACAGCGAGGATGTCGGGGTCAGGTGCCTCGTGGGTGCGGACCGCGGAGAACTGCGCATCGTCCCGGGGGAAGGGTTCACAGCTTAACACCGGCTCTCTCTCCCTTTTCCACCTGCAGGGTTCCCCGATGCCACACCGCAAGACAAGTACCTTCTCCAGGAGAGCTCACACTGGCTGGAGCGTCTGGGGGAGCTCTTCGAGAGCGGCAGCGACTGCGACTTCAACATCAGCGTGGTGGTTGACGGAAATCCCGTCAATCCGATCTGCGCTCACAGGCTCATCGTCGCGCTGAACCCAAACATCAGAGACACACAGAAGGCCCTCGTCATCAACACCACCCCCTACTGCAGCCAGCACGCCAGGGCCTTCATCAGGTGAGAGCCAACGCCGCCTCAGTGACCCCAGTGCCGAGGGATGAAGCCGGCTGACGGAGGGCGTTTGTGCTTCAGATACTTCTACACAGGAGAGATCAGCCTCAACCAGACTGACTGCGTCTGCCTCCTGGAGATGGCCTCTGACTGGGGTCTGAGGGAATTCCAGAACAAGACGGCAAGCATCATCACGTCCCTGTTCTCACAGGACCACACCTTTCAGACCGCGCTCTCTGTGTACGACTACGCGCTTTCGCTCTTAGACGAGGCGCTGATGAACATTCTCCTTCAACACCTGGCCTGGAACTTTGAGAGGCTCGTCTCGACGACGTCCTGGAAGAGCCTTCCTCTCGACCTGGTCGAAGCGCTGCTGGCTCGCTCAGACCTCGTGGTGAGCACGGAGACCGTTGTTCTGCTCCATCTGGAGGAGTGGGCCACAGCGCGGGGGTTGACGGCCATTCCCCCGAAACTCCTGAAGCTCGTCCGCTTTCCGATGATCCCGGCCAAGGACTTAAACCTGTTCAACGGCTCCCAGTACCAGGCCGGGAGGTTCCAGGGGTTCCAGTTTCAGGCTCTGCCATACAGCCCACAAAGCATCTGGACAGAAACAAACACAGCAACAAACAACAGCTCCACACCGAGATTGTACACCAACATCCCATGGAGCTACAAAGTCAGTTACTACTTAATTGAGCTGCTTAAGAAGCAGAGTTCCCTGAGTACGTGCAGCCAACGCAGCATCTCTGATACGTTTGATTTTCACACGCCCTTCCACAGCAGCGCTCACTTCACCTACACCAAGGCAAACTGGAAGTTAAGCCTTAACTCCAGCGATGACGGGTTCCCCAACGCTCCCCTTGCTGGAGAAGATCTGAATTTCGTTCTGAAATTGACGATGGAGAGAGGGAACCCTGGAGACCAGCTCCAGAGATGCATTGACTTCAGCAATAAGCTCATCGTGGAGTGTGAGGGGAGGTACACCGTCCGTGTTGACGACTTTGTTGAAGTTGGCGACGGGCAATTTTTCCGCCAATCAGGCCAAGCAGGACTGACCTTTCCCTGCACGTCCAACCAGTTATCATACATAGTGGTCATACGATCTGAGTGCAGACCTTTGCCATGACCTCAAAATTAGAGGAAAGAGGGAAAAAAATTACAAATTTGACTTAAATGCTCAGTCTAAATTGTTGCTTGTAGAGATATATTCTAATAAATACTGTCTGATGCCTGATTGATTTCTCTAATGTATATACTTTTAAATGTGGAAACACTTCATGCATTAATAATGATTATAATGGGAAACTAACTCTGCTAGAATGTCTCTATATGTACTGGTGAATTAAGTGATGTAAACAACCAGAATCTAAGTGCATGGCTCTTATATTTTAATTAAATCTGATAATAAATTGTGTCTCATTGCAAGACTATGGTGTTACATTTTTACACTTCAGGATCGAATTTTAAGAGACTTTAAACAACCAAAAAAATGTAGATATAATTTTACACAAGTTGAGTTGTACGGTATGAAAATGAATCAGATCTAACCTTTTCTTGTTTAAGAGCTTCCTGAAGATTCGACACAATAAGTGAGTTTAATTCAGTCTAGAGTAAACCAAACACTCTATGGACAGAACTCCACACGGAAACCTGGAACCTGGACACCCAAAACATTTTGAACTTTACATGAGCCCGACATTTAGAACCATTTAAATAGATTCAATTTAAAACATTTTACGTCAATGTAGCTTAACAGAAAATGTTTGGGGGTTAAAAGAACGGCTCCTATTTAAGAGCTATATATTATTTAAGAGTGACTCAAAATGTTCATCTTTGAGGACCGAATTCCTCATGGTGACTGCGGGAGGTGTGCCGCCCTCTGCTGGCCGCACGGCGGCGGCGCAGTTTGTGTCTGGAGATAAAGAAGGTAGATCAACACTGTTCGGACCCGTAAACAACAGCCTCGCGTCCCAATACACAACCGACCTCTGAGCCGTGGCCCCAGGTGATGCTCTGGTGGTGCAAAGACTGTGAAATAGTCCAAATGAAACGCGCTCCCGGGACGCGCGCACGCAAGCGACACCGAACCTCTCCGGAGGAAACGACGGCTTATGGCCACATTTGTTTAAAATGACACACTTTTTTCCCCCCACCAGCACCGACATCTGTCGAGCGTTTCATCGCAACAATGAGCGTGCGTCTGTTCCGGGGGAAGGTTTGCGCGCATAATGGCAGACGGGCCGGTGTGGCGCGTCAGAGGAGCGCCGGGAGAGTGACAAGGACGGGCAGAGGGAAGAAAGGAAGGGGAGGGGAGCTGACATTAAAGCAACACAACAAGGAAACTACGCTGCCGAGACGCGGACGCCTTCATTTTATGGTTTTGAATAATAGCCCGAGCTAGTGCGGCGCAGCGCCGGGCCTGCCTGCGAGAGCCACCGGGAGCTGAGCCCCGACGGAGCCCCGGGAAGGAGCGGCCACGCCGGATCGGAGCGCGCTCGGCGACGCTGTCAGAGACATGGGTGAGAGGAAACGTTTCATTTGTAATTCTGGAGGGAGATAATAGAAGGCAGGCGGGCCTCTTCTTGCGGAGGGAGCCGTGTCCTGATGGGGGGGGGGTGTGGAAACAAAGGCCAACCGCGCTGCTCAGCCGCATTCTAAAAAAATAAATAGATCCTAATTTGGTTCATCTTCAACCGGTTTAAGATGTTTCCTTCCACCGGGAGGAGGGTCCAGAATGATGCTGCCCACCGCTCCAGTCCATTGTGAAAGTTCATTTAATGACATCATTTGAGGTTTATTCTGACTTTGCTCCTCATTTAACAGCTTTATTTGTGGCTTTTGTTTGGTTTTCATTTTTGGGACTATCCTGGTGTTATCATCAGACCGTGCGTGCTAACTTTCCATGGAAGGCCATTAAGAATGCATCCCTGGCTTGTGCGCGTCCTCAGACTCGGAGCCCCCCAGCTCTCCACAGGTGGTGGAGGACGGAGCGGAGGAGGACGAGGAGGAGCTGAGCGGAGGGGAGGAGGCAGAGTTCAGGTCCAGCTCCGGCCGCGGCTCCCTCCTCACCCGGCGGGGCATCACCCTCAGGGTGCTCCTCAAAGACGGCCTGGTGGAGCCAGGGAACGGCGTGCTGACCATCCATTACCTGGTAATAACACCCAGGGGGAAGGTGGATGTTCACCTCAGCGTGTGTGTGCGTGTGTGTGTGCGTGTGTGTGTGCGTGTGTGCGTGCGCGTGTGTGAGGGGCCTTTTTCCCCCCTCCTCGTGAGACGTCCTTTTTTTGACCTCCTCTGCGTCCTCAGGGGAAGAACTTCGTAGGGGACCTGCTGACTGACGGGAAAATCAGATGGGTGGAGACGGGGCAGATCTTCAACTCCCCCAGCGCCTGGGCCACACACTGCAAGCGCCTGGTCAACCCGGCCAAGAAGTCCGGCTGCGGCTGGGCGTCCGTACGCTACCGGGGCCAGAAACTGGCCCAGTACAAGACCACCTGGCTGCACAAGTACCAGCCCAGCGCAGACATGGTGAGAGCAGCGGGATTAACCGGTTCGCTCCTGGGATGGTAATCCAGCACGCGCCAGAATGTTGGAATTAGCATGTGAATGACAGAGCCGTGCCAATGCGTCATGGAGCAAGAGCACAGGACGCAGGAGAATAATTAGGATGGAATCGGCTGTGTTTTGCTCTCGCATTTATCTTTTGAAAGCCTTTAAGTGGTTTAAGGAGATGGAATTGTTACCAGGCGAATAAGATCTAAGATAAAAATCCTAAAGGAAATCTGGATTAGAGAATCAAAGGAAGCGTGCTGCACCGTCGGTGTGCGCGAACGCCACGTAGGATATCAAAACGTCTTGTGACCACAGAGTCTGGTGAGCGAAGAGGACGAGGACGAGGACGAAGAGGAGGGGAAGGCGGCCGTGCAGGCGGACGAGAAGTTGAAGAACAACAAACCTGGATTGCACGGTAGGGAATCGCTCGTCCCGGGAAAGTCGGAAATCCCGATTTGGGGTGAGGGCGTCGAGGTTGTAACGGGCTGTGGACTCTTTCAGACGTCCTGGTTTCCCGGAGAGCCGACAGAGAGAGAGTTCCCGTCAGGTACTGCTCTTTGGGCACCAGAGACGCCACCAGGTACTCGCCACCATTCCCGGAGAATTCCCGGAGAATTCCCACTTTAAAGTGAGATTTTTCAAAAACGCTTCCCCAGGGATCCGCACACGCTGGTGGAGCTCTCCGCCTTCTCGGCCATCAACAGGTTCCAGCCGTTCAACGTGGCCGTGTCCAGCAACGTCCTGCTGCTGATGGTGAGTGCGGCCCGGCAGCGCTCCAGAGCGTCTGCTCGCTCCCGCGGGCTGAGCCCTCTCTGAACCCTTTTCCAGGACTTTCACTGTCACCTGACCAGCAGCGAGGTGGTGGGCTACCTGGGAGGTCGGTGGGACACCAACACGCAACGTGAGCGCCGTTTCGCGTCTCGGATGTCGAGGTCTTTTCTTTTTTTTTTTAAACGTCCCTGCTCAGGCGTGCGTCTGCTCGCTTTCAGTGCTCACGGTCCTGAGGGCGTTCCCGTGTCGGACCAGGCTGGCGGACAAGGACGCCGCCTCTGCCGTCGAGGAGGAGGTAACGTACAGGCGGCGAGGCCCGCCGAGACCTTCAAGAAGGGCTCTGTAATGGAAATGACTGTAATGTGTGTGATGAGCTTGTTTTTGTAACCATTTGTACTAAGCACATAGAGTATTTGTACCCTTTTGTACTAAACACATAGAGTATTTGTACCCATTTGTACTAACCTTTTGTACTAAACACATAGAGTATTTGTACCCATTTGTACTAAACACATAGAGATTTGTACCCTTTTACTAAACACATAGAGTATTTGTACCCTTTTTCTAAATTCTAAACACATTTTTGTACTAAACACATAGAGTATTTGTACCTTTTTTACTAAAAAAAAAAAGTATTTGTACCCTTTTGTACTAAACACATAGAGTATTTGTACCCATTTGTACTAAACACATAGAGTATTTGTACCCTTTTGTACTAAACACATAGAGTATTTGTACCCTTTTGTACTAAACACATAGAGTATTTGTACCCTTTTGTACTAAACACATAGAGTATTTGTACCCTTTTGTACTAAACACATAGAGTATTTGTACCCTTTTGTACTAAACACATAGAGTATTTGTACCCTTTTGTACTAAGATAGAGTATTTGTTACCCTTTTGTACTAAACACATAGAGTATTTGTACCCTTTTGTACTAAACACATAGAGTATTTGTACCCTTTGTAATAAACACTAAGTATTTGTTTTGTACTAAACACATAGAGTATTTGTACCCTTTTGTATACTAAGCACATAGAGTATTTGTACCCTTTTGTACTAAACACATAGAGTATTTGTCTTTGTACTAAGCACATAGAGTTTTGTTTTGTACTAAACACAAGTATTTGTACCCTTTTGTACTTAAACATAAGTATTTGTACCCTTTTGTACTAAACACATAGAGTATTTGTACCCTTTTGTACTAAGCACATAGAGTATTTGTACCCTTTTGTACTAAACACATAGAGTATTTGTACCCTTTTGTACTAAGCACATAGAGTATTTGTACCCTTTTGTACTAAACACATAGAGTATTTGTACCCTTTTGTACTAAACACATAGAGTATTTGTAGCCTTTTGTACTAAACACATAGAGTATTTGTAGCCTTTTGTACTAAACACATAGAGTATTTGTAACCTTTTGTACTAAACACATAGAGTATTTGTAACCTCCTGTACTAAACATATAGAGTATTTGTAACCTCCTGTACTAAACACATAGAGTATTTGTAACCTTTTGTACTAAACACATAGAGTATTTGTAACCTCCTGTACTAAACACATAGAGTATTTGTAACCTTTTGTACTAAACACATAGAGTATTTGTAGCCTTTTGTACTAAACACATAGAGTATTTGTAGCCTTCTGTACTAAACTTAACCTTTGTACTAAACACATAGAGTATTTGTAACCTCCTGTACTAAACACATAGAGTATTTGTAACCTCCTGTACTAAACACATAGAGTATTTGTAACCTCCTGTACTAAACACATAGAGTATTTGTAACCTCCTGTACTAAACACATAGAGCGTGAGTCTGTGTCTGAAGCACATGTACCTGTTCTCTGTAGGCCTCGACCACTGGGAGGCCTTCACTTGTTTTACAGCCATTCTGACACTATCTCAGTCATGTTCCATGTGTGTCCTGGTGTTCTCTGTGCTCGTGATTTAATGTCTTGTTTTTCCCAATGGGAAGTTGCTGTGAAGGAGTCCGGGGGCCCACAGGTTCCTGGGTCCTCTTCTAACAGAATGGACTCCATATCAGGGGTGTCCAAACCCTTCCCCAAAGGGCCGTGTGGCTGCAGGTTCTTGTTCAACCCAGCATCAGCACACCAGACTGGACTCACTTAATCAACTCATCTGAGTCTTCAACAGCTGACTGGTCAAACTGGGTGTGTTTGACTGGTTGGAACAAAAACCTGCAGCCACACGGCCCCTTGTGGAACACTTTGGAGACCCCTGGATTAAACCATCTCTTACACAGTAACTTAGACTCATCGTCTGCTTCTCAAAACGGCTAAATTCCGCGACAGCTCACCCTCCGCTGCGCCTCTCCTCAGATCTGCCAGAACCTGTTCATGCGCGGGCTGTCGCTGGTGGGCTGGTACCACAGTCACCCGCGAGGCCCAGCTCTGCCGTCGCTGCAGGACATCGACTCCCAGATGGACCACCAGCTGAAGCTGCAGGGCTCAAACAACGGCTTCCAGCCCTGCCTGGGCATCATCTGCGGTAGGTCCGCTCGCCGGCGACGCGCGCCAGCCAAGAGGGTTCCCCGTTTGCGAAAACCCGCTGTCTCTCCCTCAGGTCCGTATTATCACGGCAACCAGGGCGTCGCGTCCACCATCACTCCGTTCTGGGTCGTTCCTCCTCCGGAGGTGAGCACAGCCCCGGGCGTCGTTCACCCGCGCCTCGCTCCCGGTCCCTCTAAACTCGTGCGTTTCCACAGCAACGGCCAAACGACTACGGCATTCCGGTAGCCGTGGAGGTCACCTACGTGCAGGACAACTTCCTCACCAGCGACGTCCTCAACGAGATGGTGAAGCTTCAGTCGTGTGTTCAGTGGTGCAGAGGAACAGCCGTTAAGACCGTTGCTCAGTGTGCTGGTGATCCCCCCCCACAGATGCTGCTGGTCGACTACTACAGGGCAGCTCCAGACCTCATCCAGTTCGGCCAGTACTGGTGCCCCGATACCACCATGCTGGACAAGATCAAGGTAACGTTCCTCCGACACTTCCAGGGACCGTTGTTTCTAGGAACGTATTCACCTGGAAAGTTTTGGAAAATCCAATCAGCTTTCGTCAGCCCTTTTTCTGTTTCAAACTGAAATTCAAATTTCAGTTTGAATCTGAGTTTCAGGATCCGGTAATCTTTTTCTTTTTTTAAATCCTGGGTGAAAGTTGATTTGGTGGGGGAAAAGGGGCTGAGGGCTCGGCTGTTCCCTCTCACTGAGCTGCGCTTGTGCTCTCCTGCAGGGCTCTCTGAGCTGCCACGCTCCCAAGGACCAGGCCTACTCCCAGATCCTGGAGCACGTCTACAGTCAGCTGGGCAACATGCACTGACCCCGTCAAGTCTTTCCGTTACGCAACGCAAAACAAACGTGCTTGAAAAACGTAGATGCCTTGGATTAGTTCATGCTTGAATTATGAACGCGTTTTAAAACAGTGTTATTAGAACTGAACGCGTGAGCTGATGGGCATTTTAGGAAACAAAAACAGCTAGAAGCATTTCACTGGGCAGAAACGACCCTGACCTCTGACCTTTGGACCTACTGGATGTGCCTACCTGTGCCAGTACTCTGATCTGAGCAGGTATGTGCAGCCTGAGCACGTTGCATTGAACTGTTGCGCAACCCCACTGTGCCAGGCAACCTTTTACTGACCACATGATGTGCCCCCCCTACTGTCTTCCTGGTGGGTTCTGGGTCTTGGTGCATCCCAAGGACTTGGACAGATACCTGCCCCCCCCACCTCACCTGTACTGTATGTAATTTTTGACTGTGACCGAGTCTTTGATGTACACCGTTGAAAACAGAGCAATGCCTTAATCCTGCTGATGATCCTCCAAACCAATTAAAATACACGCACTGGACATATTTAAACCCTGTCTTCTTGAATTTCAGCGTCTGTAGCAGGTCGACCCCCCCGACCTGCGGCGTTCCCCGACGAAACTTAAAACGAAATGTTCGGATTTGTTTTCGTCCATCACAGCTACCCTGCTCGCTTCAAATATCTGAAAACAAAATAAGTCTTTTTTTTTCCTCTTTATTTATTGTAACAACTTGGGGAGGGGCACAAAAGAAGCGGGTATGAATACTTTGATAACGACAGACAAAATATTATGGTTACGTTTTGTACTTGTAGCAAAAGTAAAAATGCGACTTACAGCTAAAACATACATTTCCACGTAATATAAGACATGCAAATTCAATTTAAATGCTTTAAAATCTTTGTATACAAAATAAAACGAGAGGGCCAAAGTGATTAAGACTGATTAAACAAATATATAGTCTTGAAAAATAAAATGAGTGGGACATTTTAAAATGAAAGACATGAATTAAAATCTATAATAAAAGGTTTCCATTAGTGGTCTGCTGTCACATTAATATGAAGAACGCGGCCTGTAGTGTCAGATGTGCACACGAATGCAGGTTTTTACACATTAAAATAACCAATATGAGAAATAAATCTAAGACAGGAATTTCTTAACCATTCTCTCACCTAGCTGTTAGCTTTGGGGTGCTCTCTTTGTGCAGCACTTCCCTCCACTTTTCTGAAAAGGCACCAAAACAAGGTTATTTATCCTTTTTTTTTTTTAGAACAACAGTAAAGTGTTTGAAACGTTGCCCTGAACTTCACCCAAGCATGGTGATGTAAACGTATTGGGGGGGGGTATGACAACACAAATTAATGTAGCGACATCAGCCGTTCCTGTTCACTAGTGACACTTTTCCCACTAAATCGGCTTTCTGGACAGAAAACCCACTTTTTTTTTCCCTTTCGCTCCATGTCTTTCCCTCCAGCCAAGTGGCGGACGCCCGCCTGCGTGCGTGAACTGCGGGCAAAGTCGGGGGACGAGGAACCAGCCTCGCCTCGACCGCGCGGTGAAACGGGGAGAGGAGGGGACGGGGGGGGGTCAATGCTCGTCCACGCCCGACCCCGCTCTCGGAACCACGCCACCGGAGAGGGAAGAGTCGCGGAGCGGAGTTTCACATTTTCAAAACATTCGAGGGAACACAGATAGTTTGTGGTGACGCCGATTTGCTGCCAGCAGCAACACTGATCGGGGCGCGGCACGACAACGGTGCGGAGGTGCCAGCCGCCCAAACAGACAACAACAACATGAAATGACTGTATGGCTGTTATAGAATATGCACTTTAAGCAAGCAAGCTATTTACCTTTCTACTCTACTTAATTCTAACTTTTTTGGCTCTGTCTCCTCTATTGAACAGACTTGCAGATAATCACTTTATACCATCGCTCAGCATTGCTGTACACAAACAAACGCGCCCGCCTGTGCGGACGCCACGACGGGCAGCGTTTGCTTTCAGCTTTGGGGGGTTCTTCGTATGGGTGGTCACGATCTCTCGAGGACAAAAGGTGCATTTTCTCCCTAAAGTTCTTTTGGAAACTGCGCTGGTTGTCAGACGGCACGCGGCTTTGACTCAACTGAATTGGAAAAAGGTACCAAATAAAGACGCAACGTTCCTGTTTTGGGGCACAACCGGTGGTCTGGTCTCTCTTCAGACCCTACTTTGTTCTGTTCCAGGTCAAAGGTCATTCCCGATCTCGCCAGCAGGTGTCACCATGAGGCACAAACGAATCGTATTGAACTGAAAGTAAAGTTACACATGACACATGCTGAGGTTTAGAGTCGGACAGTGAACACACCTGAGTTTAAACACACGCACACGGATCAATAGATTTGGTACAACCCTGACTCCAATGAAGTTGGGACGATGTAAAATAACACCAACAAAATTAACATTAGAGATAGCAAATATAAAATGTCTCCTAAACTCAAAACTGCAGCAAATCATGCGACCGACTTGTTCGTTTTACACCCAAATGTGACGCTAACTGGTGTTAGCATTAGCCTGGGTATCAGCTGTTACTCATTAACCTGCACTAACTCCTGAAATGTTCCATTAGTCATTTGTTCAGTTTGAAATTCAAATATTAATACTCTTTAACGAAGTGTTCCAATGTTTACGGGGAATCAGGTCGGGTTCTTTACTGGTTATTTATGGTTAAAAATACTGTGTCATTAGTGAGGCTGAGAAATCTTTTCTGATGGCCAGACAGTCACGTATCTCTCGTGACCTTTGGCCTCTGGGAGGGACGGGGCGATAAACTAAGATAGACGTTGACAAACGTAACCGTGTTCTCCAGAACCCCAGGTGTCCAAAGGTGCTCTCCGGGTAGGATGGAGCTGAAAGTGAAACGTGAAGATTCTGCGGACCATCCCTCCTCCTCCACTCCCTCGCTGGACATTAGTGGGGCAAGGGGATGAGCACCTCGACGTAGTTGAGGGGAAAGAAGCCCGACTGGCCGTTCAGCATCCCCTCGTACCAGTTCTCGTCGATCTGGTTGGTCAGCGTGATGATGTCTCCCTCGTGGAAGCCCAGCTCTCCCTCGTTCTCGGGCTCAAAGTCGTACAGCGCCTTACAGCTCGGCTGCTCCAGGGCCGCTGACGACACACGAGAGGAGAGATGAATGAGAGGAGGAAGACGAGGAGGAATGAGCCAGAAAAATTAGTGCCAGTGTTAGAAAAGCCAACTTCAAACAACAAAACCACAACAAAATGAGTGTTTTTACGTTAGTACCCAAAAAAACGTTGATAACCAGCCACAAACTGCTGATACACAGATTTTTTTTGATCCTCCCACAGCTTCCTGTGACACCATGTTCCTGTGTTTGGTCTCATCCATCTGTTATCCAGTTTCCTTCACACATGTACAACGGCACGCACGCACAGGCACACGCGCACACACACACACCCTTGTACTTCTATCTTTGTGAGGACTTTTATAGACAATACATTCCTCAGTGCTTTACCTTCACCCTAATCCCAATTCTAACCTTGGAATCAAAGACACACACACACACACACACACACACACACACACACACACACACCACACACACACACACACACACACACACACACACACACACACACACACACACACACACACACACACACACACACACACCTCTTGTCTCCTAACAAATTTCTCACCAGCTGTTGGTCAGGAGGATGGGTAACGACTGGTTACTGCAGATAAACAGATTCCACAGACTGCTGTCGTCAACAACCCATTAAATGCTGCAAATGCTTTAGTGAACACCAACCAGAGGCACATTAATAAAGAATGCTGAGATAAATTGCAATTAGCAGCAGTTAGCAATTAGCCTTTCAAATAACAAATTCAGTTGTACACGAACAAACTTTTTTCAACTTGTACAGAAAGTGACATTTACAGTACATTTAAAGTGCTGTTTATATTCTATTGCATTACAAACGTGGGAGAACCATAAGACATGAAGTTGCTGCATATATATGTGCACGTCCGCAACCACTGTGCTGCAGTATTTAGCCTACAGGATGTGGATCATGCGGTTAAAAGGCTTCTTCATGCATAATTTACACATCTATGCGTTGGAAGAGATGCAGCTTGGAGCCTGCTGTCCACATTTAAACACACAGATGTGTGCACAGGCCAACGGGGTCGATACCAGCAGTGCCACAACTCACACAGCCGGCTGTGACTCACACATTCTGGACTTTCCACGCGTCAGTCTGGCAAAGTGAAAATACGGCTCTGATGATGTCACAGCAAAGAGGAATGAGGTCAGTTGGAGAGAGGCCAGTATGCATGCACACACACACACACACACACACACACACACACACCAGACCCACACAGTCACACAGATGTGCTTCTTCTCACTGTTGATAATTAACCACCACTGGCCCTCAACAGTGGGGCTTTGCCTGTGTGAGCGGTCGTGTTGGGAGTGAGAAATGGTTTTTGTTTTTTACATTTCTAGACTTCATCAAAAAGACCCCTGAGTGCTGAAAAAGGAGCTAAAGGCAATATTTAAGCCATGAGTGCGAGAGCCTTCTCACCTGTGCTCCTGGAAGGTGGCGGGGCCATCGGGGCCGAGTAGCCGCCGTTTGAGTGGCTGTCGTCTCCGAAGTCGAAAATAGGTTTGGGCTTCGGAGTGTATTCACGCCGCGGCCGAGACTGAGCATCATTCACCCTGTAAAGAACAGGTGATTAGAGCAGTTCTACAGGTGACTGACACCACTTTGCGTCTGCGCTGCACCTCTCTCTGAGCTTATCAGACAGCTCCTCCAGAACCTGCACGGCCTGTCTGTGGTACTGCAGCTGGGAGTCCACCAGCGACGACAGCTGGCTCACTTGTTCAATCTATACACACACAGACACACACAGACACATACAAAGACACACACACAATTGTTTATATCCTTTCACGCTGTGATAAATAAGCTTTTATTGCATCTGACCCATTTTACTGTTATAAAACTCCAGATATAATTTATAACCCTGTGTGTGTGTGTGTGTGTGTGTGTGTGTGTGTGTGTGTGTGTGTGTGTGTGGGGGGGGGGGGGGGTGTGATGATTCCTCACATCAGTCTCCAGCAGGTTGTACATGCTTGTCTCTGCCACCTCCTTTGACTCATGGAACTTCTCCAGAGCCTGTCGGACCTCTTCATCGGGAATCTTGCCCTGGCGCTTCTTCTTGTAATCGTAATCCAGGCGGCGTCCTTCCAGCTTCTTCAGATGGTGCTGCAGGGTGAAAAAGCCTGATTAGAAGTCAAACACGCCACTCAGACGTCCTCTTTTTAGTCAGAAAGTGGACGCGGTGAGATGTATGAAGACGGCGAGCAGTCTGTCTCTGACCAACCTGGATCTCCTTGAGGTCCTTGTCACAGAGCCCCTGTAACGGGTCGATGAAGTTCTGTTTAACGTCGATATCTAGAGAGTCTTTGACTTCTGCCAGCCTCCTCATGGCCTCACCGACATCCACCAGCGCTCCCCCTGAGCGGAAAGGCATGTGTTAAGCAGCCACCGGCCGGGATAAGAGGTTTAAGGCAGTTGATCCCGAGCGTCTCACCAAAGTTAGTCTCGTCTCCCAGCTCCCGGCCATACTTGGCCATGCACTCCCCCAGCAGCCCCTCGGCCTGCGGGTAGCCCGGATTCTTCACCTGCCCGCGGATCTTGGACATGGTGTTCAGCATGGACAGCTTGGCTCTGGACGCTGCAGGGGCAAACTCGTGTCATCAGAGAGCCGGCAGATGGCCTCAAAACCGACGTCTGCCTCTCTTCTCACCTGGGTTTGGCTGAAGGTACTCGGAGGTCTTAGAGATGACCTCCACCACCGCTTTACTGGTAACATCCACTTTCTACACACACACACACACACACACACACACACAGCGGATTTAAGATTATTGACGAGGTTATAAAGAAACATGTGGATGAGACATGAACCAAGTGACACATGCGTGTTGATGGCTGATATCAGGCCACTAGTGTGAGCTGAGAACAGAACTATTTTTGTTTGGAAGGTTGGCTGCAGCCATTTTGACCTGCACGGGCGTCTAGTTACACAATCAACGTGCAGCTCTAAAATAAGTTCTGTTGGGTGTTTGGAGCGCCTACACAGCCCGTAAGAGCCATGAGCAGAGGGAGATCAGCCATAACAGAGAAGGAACAACACAGCAGGTGAAAAGCAGAAGGACTGAGCAATGTTCCTCACCCGTTCCAAGTCCCTGAAGTCATCATCTAGTTTAGTTCCTTCAGCCCCTCCAACCTTTTCACTCACCATCTAAAGAGAAAAAGAAAGAGACAGAGAGGGGGGGGAGAGAGAGAGAGAGAGAAAATGCAGCTCCTTTTATTTCGTTTGAACATGCTTGTGAAGGCAACACAGATAAGCCCCTGCCCTCCCGCAGGGAATCAAACCCAAGACCTTCCTACTGTGAGGCCTCAGAGTAAAACACTGCATTTACAGTAGCTACAGTAGATGTGGACGTCACTACTGTCCCGCTTACAGGAACAGATCATCTGTCTCATGACGCTGATGCTGAATAAAAGCTGCTGTTACAGCATTACTGATGTCTCCAGCTCTTTTCTGTGTTAAGGCAGACTGGATCTGATAGAAAATGTAGAAGAAAGTCCTAATTTTACATCACAGAGTAAAGAAAAGTCATATTTTTATATTTCCCGGGTGTTGTGGCTGCTAAACCAACTTTAAATATATCAGTGTAACCATTTTAGTCCATTAATCCATGTACTGCTGATGAAACATCACTGTTATCTTCATTTGGATGAAACATCTTCCCAGTCTGGTCAATGTAGAATGTTGTTCCAAACTCCATCATTTATGCCAACCATCTGCTTTTTACAGATTCAGACATTTCCTGTTGTGTAATGTGGCCTCAGAGAGAGGAACACAACCCAGTAGGCTCAGAATTCAAGAAGTACAGGTCCAAACACAGGTAGTTCTGCATCCTCCATGATGTTCACTACTCTCATTTCTGTTGCTCCCATCTCTGCGCTGTCCCCATGTGAGGAGGATTTTTAATCCTAATCTGGTCTGACTGCAGTAACAACAGAGCTGTGTTCTGACCATTGGGGCCAGCCAGACAGTGGTAGGCTGTGGGACTGGTGCTGCCACAGACCTCAGACAGGCCTGTGGTAAACTACAGGCCCACAGCAGTAATTACACCCACCAAGCCCAGTATCAAACACACCCCAGCTGACTGGGCGCCCTACAGATTTAGAGCATCTACCTGCAGTCATTCTCTACCTGTTATATTATTAACTGTCCAACTGGGAGTTTCTTGGCTGCAGTCAGGCCGATGTAGGTAAAACTGCAGGATCCCTGCATGAGGAAGCACATGATGTGGGGCCTGCAGGGATTCTGGTCACATGGTCAACCCCCCCTCGCCGACTCATCGCTGTTCCCTAATGCGCAAAAATCATTTCCTTCATCCGTCACTTCATAGGTTTGTCATCTTTTATTTGTAATCTCTCTTCCTGTACTGTGAGGAGGATGAGGAGTCAGTAGAGGATCTAAGTAAAGGACAGAAGATTACAGGATTGTTACTAAACCACAACTGTCATTTCAGTTCTGTAGAACTGAAACTAAAATCTGGGAAGTTGACTCTTACTATTAAGGCCTTTTTTGTTTTCATTCTTTGGAAAATGTCATCATAGCATTACTGTTTGTACACACACACACACAAGCTGAGATTAGCGGCAGCCGAAAACAGCCACAAAAAGTTACAATTGGGATGTGTTGGTATAAACATGGCCAGAGCAGCGTGGAAGAAGGTCTGCAGAGAGCCTCCTTCTTACTGTGATGACTGAAATCTGATCTGGTTCTCATGGCTACTAGTTAGCCCACCAGTTCAGTCCCCCTCGTCTGGAGATCCAGACCACCTGAAGGCTGCAGAGCTCCAAAAATAGCTGATTTACAGGAACGAGGGGACATGGCATGAAGGTTTGCGAAAACCAGCTGGCAAACAGCAGCTAACATCACAAAAATGCACCCTTCTACCAACCTAAAGGAGGCTTTAGGGCCAATCCCTGGTGTCCAGATACAACTGGGATCACCTCCAATCTTTTACTCATCTCTGTGATGAGTCTGGTGCACATCCTGCATTTAGAACAGGTTCAACCAGTGCAGTAATTTACAGTCACTGGTTATATTCAGATTTGCATTGAATAATATTGTCATGTAGAGCGATTATGACTCTTAGAAGTGGGGATTAATCCTGCGCCAAAGTCTAATCTACTTTTATTCAGCCTACATTAACTAATCTCTCATCTGAATTGTGCCCCAAAATTAACAGTCAATCGGAAAGAAGCAAAACTTGGTCGCAAATTCCTCTTGCAAATCCACAGATCTCATTAAAGTTTTAATAAAACAGTGACTCCTGCAAAGATTTGCTTTGATTTGATGGATTTGATGGGTACATTTCAGGAAAAGGTGTCAGGAATAACCCGTGAGAAAAGCACGTGAGCCACAGGGCAGAAACATCATCCCCGGCCCACAGCCGATTTTCTCAGAGCCTCCAGAGCAGACAATCTGTGTCAGGACTCGCCTCGCAGAGTTTTGGCGAGAGATGCAGCTGCAGTGCAGTAAAACAGCAGGGAACGCGTGCATTTTCTCTGCATTTTTCAGCCTGCCTCAGGCCATTCTTCCATTTACTTTCATTGCAGTCGGTAAAAAAAGAACAGGAGGCCGTGTTATTTTTCCCCTCATAACCAAACCGACGGGGATCCGAGTCTGTTCCTGACAGGAAACTGCTGCAAAAACTAAACGCTTTTCCTGCTTAGATCAGCAGGGGAAGGAAGAAAAAGACACTCTGGAAAAAAAAAAAAAGGAAAGAAAAAAAAATTCACTCGTCCCCACCCATGAGAGCAGGAAAAAATTAAAAACATTCACATCAAGGTCCAGATGCAGACATAGGCATTCTTTTCAAACATGCCACTGGCCACAAGATGCATTTTAATGCAAAAGGCGGCTGAGTTTGCTCAGTTTATTTGAGCGGCTGCTGAAATCAGAACAGCTGGAAAATAGGTCAGGGTCCTTCCTGGAAGCATCTCCAAAACCTGCTCCAGGTGAAGCCCATTGCCACGCAGACAAGGCCTTTCAGCATTCTAAAAAAAAAAAAAAAAGCACCTCTCCTGCCAACCTAGATTCCTCCCCCAGGTGTCTGATCGTTGGGTTTAAGCTCAGATTCTGAGTTTTGTGCAGAGCTCTGCAGTCTTCCCTGAGAACAGATGTGCTAATGTTCACCACAGGATGTGTACTCGCTCAGGCTGAATCAGGGTGGGGGTTAGGTTTAAACGTCAGTCTGAACAACTTCTACATGTTTAACATCGCGATGATGATCTTTAAAGCCCAGTTTCGGCGAGTTCGCTTCACTTCTAACAGTTTACTTGTTGCTAAACGAGCCATGCTCGCCAACTTCAGCCCTCGCTAACTATCAAACTGCACGAAACAGAACCGTCGGTGGCACTTAAACCTCACGCAGCCTCACGCACAAAGTTAAAGCCTTCCGTCGCAGCGCAAAATACTTTTCCCTCCCCTCCTCGGCGTTTATCTGTTTAAAAACAGAAAACTTTGAACGGCTAGCCGCGCGAAGCTAGGCTAGGCTAGCGGCTAGCGTACGTGACAGCGGCGGAGGGGGAAAAAAAAAAAAAAAGTTTTGACAAACCTGGCTGGCTTTGTAAAACTGCTTCTTCAGGCCCGCTACAGACATCTTGGGCGACCGTCTTCAACTTTCCCCTTCTTTGTTTTTGTGTTTCTTCCCCCCCCCCCACCCCGCGACAGGGCAGCGAGGCTGAGCGAGAGCTGGAGGAGTTTGGTCGGGAGAAGCGGCCGGGACGGTTCGGGAGGAACCATAGGAGCGCGCAGCCGTCACTCCGGGTCGGGACACGCCAGCAGACCGCGGCCACGTCGAGGGGGGGGTTGGGGGTACCAGAGGGGTGGGGGTGTGTGTGTGAAAGGCGGCTGGGGTTCCGAAACAGACGGGGTTGGATCGGGAGTGTTCGCTCCAGCAACGGGAAATCTGCACTGGCCACTTTGGAGAAATCAGTCCCCCCCCCCGAGTTTAAACAGGGGGGCTGGGAGCAGCGCTGAGCGGGGGGGCGGCGCCCCTTGCTGGTGGAATGGGGTACTACACCACCAAACCCCTAATGCTGCTGCTACCTCTATGTTGCTGCTGCTGCTGCTGCTCCCTGCAGCCCCAAACGCACACGCACATCCACCATCATCATCATCATCATCATCATCCATCATTTTCTACCGTTTGGTCCTCCACAGAGGGGGGGCTGGAGCCCGTCCCAGCTGACACTGGGCGAAGGCAGGGGTGCACCCTGAACAGCAGTCAATCACAGGGCTCACACACACATAGACAGACAACACGCTCACACTCACTCCTGTGGGCAATTTAGAGTCTCCAATTAACCTAATCCCCAGTTTTGCATGTCTTTGGACTGGGGGGGAAGTTGGAGTACCCAGAGAGAACCCAAGCAGGCACAGAGAGAACATGGAGACTCCACACAGAAAAGACCCCAGCCTCCAATCCGAACAGGGATTAGAACCAGTCCACCCACAAATAAAGACAAATCAGAAAAGCACACTCATCACCACCCATGTCGTCGTCAATATGAGCATCGCCGGTTTGTTCGGCCTCTGTTACACAAAAGGAAAATCCTCCTGGAAATGTTTGAAAGAGCACTGATTGATTTTTCTGTGCAGCAGGAGGTCACATGCTTGGAGGGGGTGGGGGGGTGGGGGTGGGGGTGGATGTGAGTTTCTTGTTATTGTGGTGAGCTGGCACCCCTATGACAGTCAGTCCAGTGCAGCAGTGTGTGTGTGTGTGTGTGTGTGTGTGTGTGTGTGTGTGTGTGTGTGTGTGTGTGTGTGTGCTTATTGATGGGGTATTGGTGATCTGGGCGTCCGCAGCGGCGACTGCAGCTCACTAGGGCCGTATGACCTTGTGTCATCGCGCAGAATCGATGGTTAATGTTTTTAACACAGGTCATGTAATCACGGGTGAATAAAGGCCAATAAATTATTTTTAATTGCAAAAAAATGAGACTTTAATTACATTCTTAAATCTACATTTTCGATCACCATTGTGCAATAACACTTCTTTGTTTTAAAGCCTCTTGGGCTTTATATCCTTAACACATCATAAATTATTATTTTTTAATTAAAATCTATACTGATTCAATAATAACAATCTTAAAATAGAGTTAACATATAAACAGAATGATCAAGACGAGAGAGAAACCTTAAGGGAGACATCTTTAAAAATGCTCTTTAAAAAAATATAATTACATCTTTCCGAGACAAAAAGGACACTAAACTGAGGAAAATAAAACAGTACATTTAAGGATAAAAAAAAAAAAACGGAAACGGAGATCACAACAAAACCAACACGAGATTCAGAGATTATAATCCATATTTTATATTTTCATATATTTAATATCCTGTTTCATCTACGACCCAAACTAAAAAAAAACAAAACAAAACAAAACAAAGATAGTCATGCTAAATTGATATCAGACAAGGGTAAAATCTTTGATACTTCTGAAATCAAACATTCACGAGAACATGAACTGTACACAGTGATCAAGGTTTTAAGGTCTTCTATGTTGGTGCAAGGTGTCGCTAGCTGGACTAGCTGCAGACGCTGTAGGACAGAGAGCACAGCTATCTCCCTGAGGAACTCCAGACAGCTGCCCTCCCGGACAGGAACCCTAAAGCAGGCCCGCTCCCCACCGGCCCGGGACTCTGCGGACCGCCTGTGACCATCTGTGTGGTGCCGGCGCTGAGCTGACTGTAGTGGTTGGCAGATGTGGTGCGTTTCTGGCTAAAGTAGCGTTGTCTCTTCTGTGAGGTTGACTGTGCTGGAGTGCTTATGAAAGACTTTTACCCGCAGTGCATGACGTCAAAAGGCCGGACAGACTCAGAACAATGGGAAAGACGGTATTGCACAATCCCACCATGCCAGTTGTGCGTACCCACAAATATGCAAAACCCCTTCGTGTGTGTGTGGGGGGCGAACAGCTGGATAAGAATGAGCAGGAATTAGAGCTCTATTTAACCACGTCATGTGATTGTCAGGAAATTGCTTCTCCTTTACGACATCTTTCTAAGCTTCTAATACTGACGTTTAGGTACTTCTCAAACAGGAATCCAAAGCGACACCTTACTCTGGAGGAAAGCGTACGTCCTGGTGGACCCTGGTGGGTCTCCACAGGCCTCGCCCCACACTGATCTACGTCTACGAGGTCGTCTCTGGACCTGAAGGCATCAAACGCTAATGGCAGGCAAGCGGGCTGAGAGGGTGGGTAGTTTCAGTCTTCAGAACGGGGGTGGGGGGGGTTTGTGAAGAGAAGCTGCAGAGATGCTAACTCAGGGGGGTAGCTGTCGGCTCTGGACCTTCTCGTTGTGCCGTGTAGTGTTTGATAAGGGTGAGGTAGTACGGGAAAAGAGGAACCAAGGATTTCACCGTCCAAACAGAACACCCACGCTGGCTTCTGCCGGATCCCCGAAGCAGCGAGGGTCTGGACATCCGGCAACCGCGCGCCCCCTCGTGTCTGCGGGATTCGCCGCTGTCCATCACCGCTGTCCATCACCGCTCTCCGTCCCTCGTCCAGCCGTGCAGTCACCTCAGCATCAGACGCTCCGTTCAGTTCTGTCTCCACTCCCAGAGTCTGTACACGTGCTGGTTGAGAGGCTGCTGGGTAATCACGGGAAGTCGGTGGGGGGGGTGGGGGGCTCTTCCAGTTAGGCTCGTATCTGGTTAATGCAGCGGGGCACTTCATCAAGCAGTCTGAGCGATGGCAGTGACAGTTCCTAAATCCTATCAGAGACTTCTAAGTGCTGACTACCCTGTCCTCAGCATCTGGAGCAGACCTGAGCCCCCCCCCCCCAACCTGCCCCTCCCCTCACAATCTATGTACAAATGATCACGTGTTAAAGGGCTGTAGCTGAGGTCACATCTGTACGTGCGAAAGGGGGGGCATCTGGAGAAGGGTTTCACAACTCCCGCCTGATAATCTCACGCTCCTTTGGGAAAAGCTTGGAGGCTTCTGATTGTACAGAGTAATTAAAGCTCCTGCTGCCACAAGCAGCCGCGGTCGGAGCAAGTGCTACATTTTGTGAGGCGCGCGCAGGAGTTTGGAGAGGCGAGTTGAAGTTTCCCATCAGAAAGCCGGATGGGTGGGTGGGTTTGATCGTGGTCCCGTTAAAAACTTTGTTGTTTGTTTGTTCATACATTACAAAGCTGCAGAGTGAGGGCGCTGCACACCGGTAAAGCTGAGCGGCGGCTAAAACTGGCTGAAGAACTGAAGCAGGTACATTCTGAATCACTAGCCTACCGGGCTGTGCTGAGCAGATTAAGGGGGGAGGGTGTACATTCAATTAAGCAGGAACCGGAAAGGAACGCAACACGATGAGAGCTTTAAGGTCTCGGCATTAAAAAAAAAAAAACAAACAATACGTCTGACAATACAAATCGTAGAGGCTACTTTTCAATAGGTCTGCTGATTCTGTAGAAAAGAGGTAACATGCGGGGAGCAGCCAGCAGCACTTCCTGACTGGAGCTGATGGTCTAGCTGACGGGCAGCGGGGGAGAGGAGTGTGTTCTGAAGTGTAGCATGCGGGGATTGTCACTGAGCTGCTGGTTGGTGTTTGTCTCAACTGGTCGCCACATTTCTTTCGAATCTGCCCCCCCCCCCACGCCTCGATGGCTCTGTTTGAATCACTCGCGCTAGCTAAAGGCTGCTAGCCCTCCGTGGAATCTGGGAAGGTGACTTCACTGCCAAAAACCTCCCTGTACAGAGGGGGAAAGGCGTACGCCGTCTCGGGGTGAACCAGACGGAAAAACTCCAGTTTGTCGATGTGGAGGTTGCAGATGGACTTCATGACCGGGAGTTTGGAGACCATCTGGGGAGCGACAGGCAGCGGGAGAACGTGGTCAGAGAACCGCGCGTTTGTTTCGCCGCGGCGGCGGGATGGCGAGCGGGGGCGCGGCGGGCGCTCACCTTGGTCAGCTTCTCCTCCGACGCGCCGTCCTTCTGCAGGCAGTGCTGCAGCGCCACGTACACCTTCTCCTGCAGCTTCTGGACCTTCTGGACGTCCGAGAGCCAGGGCCGGTCTGAGGGAGGCAACAGTCACAACCCTGTCATCAGCAACGCTCTCGGGCTAATGGAAAAACTGGGAAGTGTTTCTATTTAGAGGGCGCCCAGACACATAAAACTGGTGGGGCTACGGGACGCGTCACACCGCCATTAAAATGCCTATATCACCGTCAGCGGACGCAGTCAGCAGCAGCTGGATTATCAAATGGTTTGGGTGTAAACCGCGTGTTTCTTCTCGGAATTTTCTGTATCCAGCATTAACTGTTCGAGCTGCCAACTTCCAGACACCAGTTGGCAGCTCTGTCTGAGCCAGTTTCATTACCTCCTGTAATAAAATTAATTTAATGTCCGGCTGACGGGGATGAATGCTCAAGTACTTTATGTGTCTGCCTGAGCCAACAAGCTTTCAATAAAAGTACTGTTGCAAAGAATTGAAGCGACGTCAACGTGGTTGTGTGATGTACATGCTGCCAACGGCAACGGATTTCCAGGCTTTAGAAACTCTAAAAACCCGAGGATTCCGGGGTGTGTCGCTTCGTAACTGTGCGCGTCCAGGTACCTGGTGAGAGCAGCACGGCAGCGCTGAAGAGCGCCATCTCCTCCTCGGACATCTGTATGCGGCTCAGGCTTTTCGCCAGGTCAAAGACGGCGCTCACGAGGTCGTCGCAGCCTGCGGCCAAAGAAGAAAAAACAAAAACGCTATCATCAAATCGGCGGTGATGCCTGAAATGGCTGCTGCCTCCTACTTCCAGCACGTCTCTCCTGACTCACCGAGCGCTTTGAACAGCTGAGGACTCGCAAACTTTCCATCGAAGAGCAGCGTGTTGTTGATGGGGTTGTAGGCCCGGCACATACGGATCAGAAGAACGTGCATGCAGCCTGCAGACACACACACGCGCACACTTACATATTTTATACATACACATATTAGCATTACCTGTATATTCCACGGCCTGTATGGTGGATCAGTTAAAGACACGTTGTCACGGGAGCCGACACCTTCCGGAATGTGTTTGTATCTAATGCGCTGTTGTGTTGTTACCACACAGACAAATCTGTAATCCTACCCCACCCTGTTGGTATCAACCAGTTTTAGCAGCTGCTTCATGAGAATGGAAACATTTGAAGAAGGCAATTAATCCCCCCTCGTCTACACAGAGGCTACGATTTCATTTGCTTTCACACAATGATGTAAGGAAATACTGTAGCTGTCTCGAGGCCATTAATCTCTTGTTTTGACTGACTTGGTGTTGGAGAGAACCCAAATATGTGAATATGTGAGGAAATATCCCAGCTAGGCCTCTGTTCTGTAAGCAGATTTATAAGTGGCCACATTTTATGGTGCAATAACAGCGCTGGGTCCTGCCCCGTGCCGTTGAAACACGGCTGAACAAGGACACCCATGTTCCTTTTTCGCTTTGATGTTGCCGGCATGCGATCGTTGGCGCACGGTGAGGTCAGCCACCGGAGTAATATACCGCTCATATGACCACAACTGTGTCAGAGTTGGAGAAGTAATAAAGACATAAACATCACACTGGCTGCCTCGCCGCCGGCTCCAGCCGGACGGCTCAGTCGTTTTGTCCAAACACGTAAAGATTTCAGCTGCGGGCTGTGTCGAGTTGTGTTATCCACTGACCTGCTTTGAGGAGGATGATCTGATCGTTCTGACAGAGGTCCATGAAGCCGGCGATGCGCTTGGCAAACTCCACCACGTAGTGAATGGCGTTGGTGATGTGGACGGCGCACTGCTGCCACATCGCCTCCGCGGACTTAAGGGACAGAAGGACACGACGACTGTAACTAAACACGCAACTCTTTTTTTCACAGCGGTGGAGTTTCGCGGGTTTGTGTGGCGCCGCGTGTACCTTCATCTGGTAGGCGTGCGTCTCCTCGGGGCTGTACAAAGTCCACGCCATCCTCTTCAACTCCTCTGTGCCGTACTGGCTGGTCTCGATATGGGACTTCACCACGCTCTGAATTATGCGCTCTGCGTGCACAGGAGAAGGGCGAATGCGTTAGCGGGCCGCTTCTGAAGTCCAACCCACGCGGCGGCGTGCTGCGGGAAGGTGGCGTTGTCGGTACTGACCTGTGTCCAGCAGGGAGCAGGGCTCGGGCAGCGGGGCGTGGATAGCGTGTGAAAAGAGTCCAGAGTCGTGCAGCAGCTGGTACTCGTGCTTGATGCCGTGCTTGTCGACGCAGTCCAAGTTGCTCTGCTCCGGCGAGCTCTGCGAGGACGAGCTGCTGCCCCCGCTGCCGCCCAGCATCTCCAGGTTGCAGTAGTCCCCCCCTCCGTCTTCGGGAGTGAGCGGCAGGTCGAAGAGGAGGCCTTCCGGCAGCGTGGTTATCTCATCCAGGTCACCGAGCGTCGTGCCCGAGCCTCTCCTGTAGGCGCAGCCGTGGTCGCCCATGTCGCTGCTTTCCTCGCGGGCGCCGTGCACCCCGCACTCCTGCGACTGTTGGTGTTTTTGGACCTCGGCGTACAGGCTGTCGCGCTGCTTTTTGGACATTCGACCAAACTTGACGGCTAATAGGGTTGAAAAAATATCGAAGGTTACGAACTCCACACAACGAAGGCGACACAAGTGGCAACAAAATGGTTCCCGCACTCACCGTCGCGGCTCATACCCAGAGCCAGGCATTTCTGCAGCCTGCAGTGCTGACAGCGGTTTCGGTTGGTCCGGTCGATGAGGCAGTTCCTCTGCCGTGAGCACGAGTACATAGCATTATTCTGTTGGCTGCGGCGGAAGAAGCCCTGGCAAGCACAAGCACAAGCGCATCAGCCGACACTAACGCGCTCCCGGATCTGAAACAGTAAACACTCGAGGAGGCAGACGTGGGGGGGGGGGCTCACCTTGCAGCCTTCGCAGGTGATGACACCGTAGTGGATCCCTGAGGATTTGTCCCCGCAGATTTTACAGGGGATCACTTCTATTTGAGCTGGAAGAGAAGAAGAATGAGGGACTGAGCGACGTTGTTGTTACAGTCCATATCAGATGAAAGCACACGCGGAGTCACCCAGTCAGATCTTTATCTCTTCCCACCGTGCAGACTCCCCAGTCTACCACAGGAATGAAACAAGTAAACACACATTTGGCCTTCATCCAGCAGCATCACCAAACCAGATTTGTCTTTTCTTGGCATGAACTCCGAATGTAAACATCACCAATGAATGGCCTTGGGCTTTTCAAATTAAATAAATGAGTGTTTTATATTAAGACAAAGCCACAGATTTGGTCTGAAGCCCAACAGCCTTGAGTGCTACGGTTTGAAGGGTGATTCCGCTGCTGGTGTTGAGAAGACTTCTGAAATCTGCCCCACGGCAACAACAGGACGTCAAAGACACATTTACAGGAGAGAAGGCAGTGAGTGATGGATAAAGTGAGCTGACTATTCCCATTACTCCTCCTTGTGTTTGCTGTGGATGCCTGAGCCTTCTTACTCAGAACAGTCTGTTCTTTTCATCATGCTGTCGGTCTAAGTCTCTGGGCCTCTTCAAGCCCAGAATAGCAGGTCAATTGCATTATCCAAGGCCCTCCATTAGAAAGTTAGGCAGCTCTTTCATTGTTGCTGCTTCTCCCAGATGTACAGAACACTATCAGAGGTTCCCCATGCAGAACGCTCCAAAGGCCACAGCTGAGACGTACAAAAGAACTGCTCCTTTTACTGTGCGAGATTTGATTATCCTCAGTCTGCAGGGCGTAACACACAATCACTAAACCAGTTCAGCTGCGTCACAGAGGTGTTAGGTAACCAGTAGAGAGCCATTCTAATCCGCCAGCACGGCTCTTCTCATCAGAAAACTGATGGTCTTTTAGGACCTTTTAGAAAACGCTGACAAGAAATCAAACAGGCAATATTCTTTAATTAAGCACAGCCAGGAAAATCTAAAACGATGACCGAAACACTTTGCGCACAGAGCGTTTTGAGGGTTTTGCCGCGACAGAATTCATTCTGGCCGACACAACTGGCAGATATAAATAAAGTGCAATGGAGGTAAAAAAAAAAAAAAAAAAAAAAAAAATTCCACTGCTTCTCCGCTGCTGCCTTTATCGCTCCCCGTTCAGAGCCATACCCCGCCCTTTAGCCTGTTATATAACCGCCATCTGGCCACATTCCCTGAACAAACTCATTCAAAGGTGGTTGCCTTGGCAACGGTATGACGATCCTCCGTCCCCTCCTCCCATTGGCCGCCGACGGGGCGGCTTTGTGTGCGACTCGCGGCCTCGCCTGCCAGTCAGCTGAGCCGGAGCTGCTCCACTGACACAGTTTCCCCAGCCCGGTGGGAGGAGGCGCATGGGGGGGGGGGGCATGGCGGCGGTGACGGCAACACAACCTTGGTTTTCACTATGAGGCTGGCTAAGGTTTTAAAAAAAAGGGTGGAGAAACTCTTTTCTTTTGGGAGGGAAAAACATTTTGGAAGGTGAAGTTAAAGCCCAACCGTCCCCCTGAAGAGTTTATGTGTTGCGCAACATCTGGAAAAGCTTCCAAAACATCAGCCCAGTAAGCTGCAGGAGGGGCTGGAACAGATGGAGCTAATAGTAGCTCTCGACTTGTCGCAGCATGTCAAACATTTGAGTGAAATTTCAGATGTGTTGGAGTGCAACCATAATTCTATTTTTACGCCGGTGCAGTTGGCCGCCCAGAGATTCCTCCCGCTGTTCTGCTGCCCGCATGGCACAGGCCGCCGCGCTGTTTAATGTAAATACGAGCGCTAATTGAGGGGGTATCGGACTTACGCAGATGTTCATATCACACGGAGGACCTGAGCGGAGAACAGGGGTTCGTTCATCCACAGCTTTGCCTTTGATTTCAAACATTTCCGGAAACTTTGTCTAATTCCAACGCTGCCGACAGTAACAAGGAAGAAAGTCTGCAGGATGACAGCTCTACTGTGCAGACAGAAAAACCATGAAAACAACGGGGCATCTGAGCAGCCCTAAAGCATTCTGTACCTTTGCACAGGTGAATAAATGGACGTGGCACCACCTCAGTGCACCGATAGCGATGTAATATCCCCCAATTACACATTTTACAGGGGTTAGACAACGCTAAAGGCTTTTAAAAAGAGCTCTGGGAAGATATACAGTCTTTTCCTTGTCAGTCAGTCAGTGTGTCGACTTGTGGTTTGGTCAGCATTTTTCCTGTCAGGGCCATAAACGTCTCTTCATGGGAGACTTTGCCCTCATCTCAGCTAATCAAACACAGTCCAAGGTCCTATTTACTTGTTGCTCTTTACATTTACCTGATATTCTGTACACTTGACCCACATTCAGAAAATATATTGTACTGTGCAAACATCTCAGGCCAGCGTTGGTAATTACCTAATGAGCAGTGATCGGCTGCTCGTCACTCTCTCCTATATTTTCTATAAAGCTGCTGCGTGTGAAAGTGCCATCCTTATTTACTTTAGAACATTGGCCTGCAGCTGAAAAGCTCTGAAGGGCATCAGCAAACAACTTATTTAAAGTGAGCAATGAAGACGTGTGCGTAATGATCCTTTCCTCAGCCGCATCCATACGCGCTGTAAAAACCATTACGTTCTGTTTGTTGAAGCTCTATCACCACGTAAATAACCACGTGTGTGTCGTTTCAGAAGAAAGCTCCACTGTGCAAGATGCTCCGAGCTCGCAGGCTTCAGAGGGGGGCCTCTGAAACACAAGCAGAGCCAGACTGAGGAATTCGGCTCGCAGCATGTCATTTTCCTGCTGATCCGGACCACAGCAGCAGATTTAGGATCCTGTCTGGCTTGGTCCAATCACAGCCCAAACCTTTGTGTCGCTGCTGGAAATCAAAAGGGTCACAACATACTTGTAGCATCGCTTTCCCCCTGAAAAGCCCACTTGGTGGAGAGCTAAGGGTTTATAAGAGAGGAGAGGAATGTTAGCAGGCGGTTGTCAGAGCGAAGGGGCACCTTGACACAGACTGCAGCTCAGTGTGAAGGCCCAAGGGTGCCCTGTGGACAGACAGGGGCCTTTAACAGCGCCCAAAAGCCTTTCCTTTAAGCTGCTGCGCCACCTTTGATCCCGATTGCCGACAGAGTTCTGACAAAGCCCCGGCGTACCTGAGGGATACGCTCGACTGTGCTGCCGCTTACCAGTCCAACCTGTTTGTGCAACTCTGCACAAAAATGGCTGCAACTTCCAGACTTTCAGGAAGAGCCAGGCCCAGCGACTGGGTTTAACCCATACGCATCTCCCCTCATCGAGTGAGCCCCGTTGAAGATTAAACTCGGAGCAACCGCCGATAACGTGGTGTTTCTGCTAATTCAGACTGACAGGCTAGGTTGGGCTGGATTGACATGCACTCCAGTTGATGTAAGTAACCTTAGCTGAAGGAGGAAATTGAGCTTAACTGAACCCCGCTGTGCTTCACGGTTACATGTGGACTTGCTGTATCCATATCCTGCTTGTCACAGCAGCGCACGGCCCCGACCCCCCAGACAGAATAGATCTAATCATTTCTGAGCGTGGCATTAGGACCCTGACTGACAAACACCGTTTTTAATGCATGGTGTAGAAAAAGAAAAACAACAACAACATTAGAGGCATCTGGCATGGCGGCAGGCCTGTGCCCAGCCAGCACGCCATCTGAAGCAGAAAGCGTGGGGACGGACGCGCCGAGTGAAATGATTTCAATTATGAACACTGCCTCATCAGTTCTGACGACACGCGCACGCACGCGCACGCACGCGCCTCGCTGTAATCCTCAATGACAGAACTAGGTCAAGGGAGCACCTCCTCTCCCCGTCTTCCTCTGTCACCCCTGTGCTGAATCTCCAAGATTAAAAACAAAAAAAAAAAGAACCAAAAACTAAAAAAAAAAAAAACACGCCAGCAGAAAAACACAATTTACACTTAAAATGATATCAACACAACAACTCGGTGCATGCGAGTTAAAAACACCGGAGACTCTAACTCTGACAACATCATCTTAAGAATGAACAAATATACATTTGTACATAATTTGAACCCAACAGCTTATGCTCATAGAACAGCAAACTGGCTGATTCTCTTTTTTTTTTTTGGTCGCCATAAACAACGCAGCAGATTTTCGTGCCACTTGACATGGCTCAGTGAATCACTCCCTCCCTCCCTCCCTCTCTCTCTCCCTCCCTCTCTCTCTTACATAACTGGAGTCGCTCCATGGGCGAAATAAGAGTAATCACAGCTACAGGAAAAGACGCCAATCTCCACAATTTCTAACACATACGCGAAGCGCGCACACGACAACGGCGTTCCAAAAAAGCACCGTCCAACGCGAATTATTTAGATGGTTGTTTTTTTTTTGTCTTTTTTTAAAAAAAGACACAAAAAGGCCTTCGAAATTCCTAAATGTGCTTTTGATCTCCATGAGAATGGCTTCGTTTCCCTTGGTGCGTTTTACCTCGCGTCACGCGCGGGGCACACGCAGTTCTCCGCTCTCCTGACCGTGAACGCAACACTTCGAACTTGCCCGAAAACAACCGCGTCTCGGGGTGTGTGTGTGTGTGTGGGGGGTACACAAACGTGGAAAACTCACCTCTCATGGCGGCGGCGAAGTGCGTAGCCAACTTTTCTCAAGTCATAAAACTCCAGGCGGAAAATAAAAGGAAAAAAAGAGGAAAGCACCGAAGGCGAGGCGCGCGCTGTGGCTCCGACGAGACGCTGTCACGACGGCGGATCCTCATATGGGTCCCTCCTGCACCATGTCCCTGTCACACGCGCCGGATCTCCCCCCCCCTCGGTGAAAGGCTCGTGGCCGTGCAGCCCTCGCGCTCGGGGATGGCCCTCAGGTGCGTGGCCCCGCTCGGACGCGTGCAGGTGAAGGTGAAGGTGAGGGGCTCGCGGCTCGGGCTGCGTGTGTCGCGTCCTGCTCCGCTGCTCGCTCTAACCTAGTTTCGGCGCGTGGACTACACATGATCCTCAGCCCGCGGTCCGCCCGCCTCGTGCCCCGTGAGCTGACGTACGCGCGCGCGCGCGCAGGCGCATGCGCGCGCCACCCACAGCGCGCTTGGAGGGAGCTCTCGCGTGCGTGGGAAAGTGTGGCAGTGTGTCAGCGAGGCAGAGCAGGAACCTCGGTGGGAACCTTTGCGGGAACCTTTGTAGGAACCTCGACAGGAACCTTTATGGGAGCCTTTGTAGGAACTTCGGTGGGAACCTTTGTAGGAACCTTCGCGGGAACCTTTGTGGGAACCGTCGAACGAGCGGCGGCGCTTTGCGTCGTTATTGCACCAACGCCGATTTTTAATCCCGAACGCAACCACAATAAATCAGAAAAAGGCTCCCAATGAAATGATTGAAATATTCTGAATATTATGGAGGGATTATTATGTAACGGGCTCGAGACAGACGCAGCTCTCCTTATTTCTTATTTTTGTTGTTATTTTTAGCTTATAGTAAATCAACTAATTGTCGGTTTTGGGAAATCCCTGGTTTTGATACATTCTGGTGTTCCTGCAGTTTGCATTTAGTTTAATATTGATTTTAAATATTTAAAAATACTTTGGATGCGATGGAACATTCTTATTTCAGAAAAATTACTTTAAATATTGTGAGCATCAAATGTCAAATATGGACCATTCTTTAATTTTACATGTGAAATAATAAGCCCTATATGACATCTTTGCATTTACATTATTTTGAAATGGAACTATATATTACAGTAATGTATTATTATTATTATTATTATTATTATTATTATTATTATTATTATTATTATTATTATTACTATTACTATTATTACTATTATTATTATTATTATTTCTTATGTCTGTCTGTGTCTACACACACACACACACACACACACACACACACAGGAGGCCAAGATCTACCACAGCAGACAAGATCCAAGGTGCAGTCTGTGCAAGGATGAGACACTCCAGCATATAATAGCAGGATGTAATAGCAGCATATAATAGCAGGATGTAAAATGTAAGGTGGAACAGCATACACAGAAAAGCATCATGTAGCTGGGGCAGTGTACAGAAACATCTGTACCCAGTACAGATCAGAAGCCCAAAACACGATGGGACACACCACCAAAGGTGGTTGTCCTGTGGGACTTCAGACTCCAGACTGACAAACAAAACTACTCACTAAATAACTGGACACCGTGGTGGTGAAGAGAGATAGATAGATAGGTAGATATCATACTACATTATAGATAGATAGGTAGATATCATACTACATTATTATATATATACACACATATACTGTTTTATGACAGTTTTTAAAACTAATTTAAAATTATGTCAGAATTGTAATTCCATAGTGCACCTTTGTTTATTTCATGCATTGTGCACACACACACACACACACACACACACACACACACACACACACACACACACAAACAAAGGAATGAACACCCTTTGTTCCTCTCTAAATTCCACACCCTCTGGAGAAGAAAATAGTGGAAGAAAGAAGAACATTTTATATAGGTTCATTTTATCCTGGAACTCCTCCTAGCAGACAAAAATACATTCATATACATCATAATATAACAATGGAATGTGTCTGTGAGAATTAGAGCAGACACACCCATTTTAAATCCCCCAAAGAAAAGGTTGTGACACCCAGTGAAACTGTCCAAAGGACGAAAATAATGGATCTGTTAGCAAAAGGTGACAAATGCCTCATGTAACTTCTGCAGAGTTATGAAATGAGAAGGAGGGACAGATCATGGAAAGTAGGTTAGTGGAGCACCACTGGGCGGTCACACCCCTCCCTTACTCATCTTTCTGGATGTGCATGCGTGGAGACTCGAGTGCTTTTGTTTTGCTTTTTTCCAGCTGAGAGCAACACTGACGCGAATCCCCTCTTTGAAAGCTCAGGGTTTTTTGGTTGCTGTGCTGTGGAGTCATTCTCAGTGGGCTTATGTGTTTCACTCATGTTACCTAATATATTCTTCCTTGTCCACCGCTTGAAGCATTCACAGCAAATCAAACAGATTGTGTTTGATTTGTGTTTCCTGAAGTCAGAAACAATACAGGAAAAAAATGCAACTGCTTTTTTTCCTTTTTTTTGGATTCCATCTGTAAACTTCCTCTTCTTGTCATTTCGGATGATATCCTTCCTGATCCCCATCTCATTTCCTACTTGAGGTCATATTCTGTTGCTCTGTGTGCCTGTTTCTGTCACGGCGCAGCAGCCACACGTCCATCCGGTGTTGAACTGCGACGGCACTGACCCCCTGACCCTCAATCTTATGTAACCGTGGCAATACCCAAATTAGAACATGGAGAATGGAAAGAAGGAGGCGCTTAGGGCTCCACATACAAACACACAGCTCCAACCAGCTTTCCAGATTAAGGCAGATGAAATCAAAGCTGCTCTCTCTCTCTTTCTCTCTGTCTCTCTCTCAATGTCTCTCTGCCCCCCCCTCCACCCTCTCCCCCTCCTTTAAAGTGGGGGAGCTGACATGTTCTCTGCATGTTTCAATGGTGATTTAATATTCCAAACTGGCCTCCGTAGCACAGCGCAGGAAGCCCAGTATGCTGAGAGGATTATTTTGGGATTCAAGCTCTGCCTTCCATAATCCTTCATCCTCTCCTCTCCCTCATCCCGCTAAATCCTCTTGCTTCTCCTCTTTCAAATACCTACTAATCTCTCTCACTCCAGCTCCCTGTATGGCTGTAATCTGGTTTGTACCTACAGTATGTTTCACCTGCCTCAGGTTCACATCATTGGGTTAGTGTGCCATCATTTTCCACTGCCTGTTGTAATTTCCCCATCATTTTCTCTGGTAACTGGAACTCACATTCCCGGAATCTAGAACAAGTCTGCAGAAAATGGACAGAGATTAGATGTTGGTATTGTTAAGCAACAGGACCTGACTTTGTCTCCCCATCTATACTGGTGTCTGGTGTTCATAGACATCTTCAACACCTCACTGGACCCCCACCATCATCCCCATTCCCAAAAAACTTGGAGCTGGAGGATTTAATGACTATATACCTGTTGTCCTGGCCTTTGTGGTGATGAAGATCTCTGAGCGCCTCGTCCTCACACACCTTAAGCCCATCTCTGACATCAGCTGCACCTCCAGTCACCAGTCCGTGAAGCTCCTGAAGTTCCTGGATGGTAGGACCCAACCTGGACTCATCTCTGATGGGGACGAGTCTGCCTGCAGGTAGATGGACCACCTTGTGTCCTGATGCAGGAAGAACAATGTCATTTATCACAGGCTAACATTCTAACAGACTTCATCTGCTCACTCTGTACAATAAAAAGGGACAATTTGTCCCCATCACTATGCAACAGGCGTTTAATATTTTAAATATTTCACTTTTTCACATTCTGCAAATGCAGCCTCTTTAGGCAGCATTTCTCTCTATATTGACCAAGAGAGATATAGGACGCCTGTTGCGGTGCTTCCCGTCAGAACTAAAACTGCAGAAGAAGAGATGCACCTCCTCTTTCCTTCTATGTTTGGGGACAAATCTCCGTTTTACTAACCTTTAAGACCCGACAGCACCGTCGCTGTGGGCTTCACTTTAACACTGGCTGAGTACATAGGTGTTATACTTACAGTGAGGTGAGATATCACCCACACACACACACACGCACTCACGCACATAGACACACACCCATTGACCTTCTGTTCACGTCTGCCTTGGTATTTGTCCTTGTTTAGCAGCTGTTGATATGCCAGTTTGCTAATTTTATTCACGCGCTCACGTGTGCGCTGCTTCCCCACGCTGCTCGTCCCGCTGTCTGCTGACAGCGCTCCACCGCTCTCCAGATAATATTGGCGGTGCCAGGAAGACGTGACCGCTGGCCCAGCTCTGACAGGACACTTTGATAAAGCGACAGAGCAATAAACATCAATTTAGACCATCTAATAAATACACAGACCCAAAAGAGATTATGGAAGAGATTGATTTGATCCTGGATTAGTATCTGCCCCATCGGACTACACTGGAATTAAAACACCTCCCAAGCGTTTATATTTAATTCAGATATGAAAAAGCAAAATCTGTGTCCTTAAACAAACCAGTCACTCACCGCTACACCCTTCTGAAACCACTCTTGGGGACCAAACCAGCACCTTTGTTTTTGCATAACTGATCAGTTGCAAACGCCCGAAGGCAGTGACGCAACTGGTAACTGTTAATTACCTCACAGGTTATTCCTCCCATCTGCTCTTATTTATCCCACCATTTCCTTTCAATGCTAATTACATGCTAATCCTGCCCTAATTTTCGTTGTTCAATGCGGATGATGTCACCCCTCCTTGAGTTCAACATGTTGACTCTGGAGGAAAAGTGGGCCTTTTCCCTGTCATTCATGTCTGACTATGAATGTCCTGCATCAGTTGCTTAGTAACCAGGTCAATATTTCAACTGTGCAGCATCCAAAAGAAAGGCAGATAATGAAAATGACAGAAAACGAAGTGTACACAGGGAGGTTAAATAAGCAGCACACTTCGTACCGCCTGTCAGCAAACCAGCAGCATCAGACCAGGTGACAAAAACAACGGCCTGGACTTATGTTGAAGTGTTAAAGTGTCAAGTTTCTTTTTTTTTTTTTCAGCAGAGTCAAATTTAATAGTTGCTTTTCTGTTTAATGAAAATTTCTGTCACATCTTTTAGAAATGCGATTACCATAACAGGCTGGACGAATACAGGGCGGTTTGAATGGATAAAGACCAGTGACTCAACATGTTTCTGAGGTGCAGCTTTTCTGCTTTGATTAAAGCCAGAAGTCAGTGGTATCACAGCTATTTTTGGTTTAGCCGTGAGCCTTTAATTTGTAACTGAAAGCACACTTCAGACACACCTAATGACACAAAAAGTGTTATTATAATGATAATTAAAGGCCTCCCTTTTGTGTGTGCAGCAAGAAGCAGCATTTGCACTTTACTGGCAAAATGAGGACATTTTGTCGGGTCTCTGTATCTTTGAGGGGCTATTTTGGAGATTATTACTATTTTGTGACATGGTTAGAACCTAGTTTAGGTCCGGTTGGAGGCTGGCGGATGTCAGCGAGAGTCCTCACAACGATAGAATTGCAAACACCCGCGTGGAAAAGAGGAGAAAAGGTGTATTTCCCTTCCATCCTTTCTAATTTTGAGCCTGGCTCATCCAGCAGCGTCGCTTTTATTGACCCCGGTGGTTCTGACTGAAGTGTGAGGGCTGCAGAGGCTCAGACGGGGGACGCGGCCCCCTGCTGCTCGGACTCATGAAGGTGATAACTGAAATTCTAATCAGACAGAGGAAGGCTAGAGCGGGTGTGATCGGCTGCTGTCAGAACTCACGCTGCTCCACATCCTGCAGGCGAGGTCATGACATATCAGGTCTGACACACAGAGGTGGGCTTCCATTAAGCCCCCAGAGAGAGAGAGAGAGACTTGGTTGCAAAAGATGCTGGATAAATAAAGCAGACCTGCACTGAAAAATGAAGAAGGCGTATTCAGTCTGAGGTTCCGGGGCAGAGGGGGCCCTAAGAAGGGTTTGGAATTTCAACGTTGTCATATTTGCATAGATAATTACATGTCGCATGAAGGGATACTGGAGCTGTGAATCTAAGAACCTCCGAGGCACAGCGAGCGACAGAGAGGTGGATGAGTCCACGTCCCAACATTTGAAGACGATACTGAAAGGAGATCCGCTGTTTCCAGGCCTTGCTTCCATGACAACAGCTCCTGACAGGGCCCCCGACCCCGTGGCTCATCTGTAATGAATCATGTGTCTTGAAGGTGAGATAATATGCACATATGGAGCATGTACACACACACACACACACACGCACACACATGCACACACGCACACACACACACAGGCAGGAGGGTTGTTTTTCTCTGGCAGAATAACAAGGAGAAGACAAGTGGACTGTACCCTGAACGATACGTGCAGATCACACACCGCTGCTGATTTATGACCCTAGTCCGACTACTTCTTTACAGCCCCACGTAGAATGCGTGCGTGTGTGCGTCTGCGTGTGCGTGTGCAGCCGCGCTTTGGTGCTGCTACTGCGCATATTTGACATGTTTTCTTCTGACAGCCCGTCTGATTATTAGGATGAGAAAAAAATTTGAATGCAGGGCCTCAGGGCGTATGAAAGTGGATGCACTTTGGTCGGCGCATCAAAGCGGAGACAATCTTCAGGTTTTTTCTTTTTTTTTTTCCAGCGATGACCTCTCGGTGCGTCAGTTACCTGGGGTGTCACTCCTCTCACTTCCTGTCGCTCACTCTGTCCTTTTGTGCAGACGCGTAGAAGATGCTCTGGAAATCAAAGGTTCGACTTCATTTTGTGACGCGAGAGTAGAAATTTGGTCTGCCAGAGTGAATGTATCAGACCCTACATTATTTCAAAATGATTAAATGCTAGAATCAAATAAAAGAAGAGTAACAAGCGCTGCTGCACTCTTCCCTTTGGTTCACACGTGGACAATTAGAATCCAATCGAGCGCTCTTAATGCCATTTGATGAAACCTTTGGTTGCGGAGGAGCCATGTTATAATGACAGGACCGGAGAAACTTCATGTATATGTTTTCAGGATTCATGGCGTAAATCACTGACATGTCATGTGTTGTTGACCTACTTTATAAAAGAATGACTGGACAATGGCGCCGTCACACCCTAGCTGCCACCTCGCAACAGTTGCTGCCACATTAAAGCCGTCTGTCATCACCCTCCCTATGTCCCTTTCTTCTCCTTTGAGACAAACGGATAAAAGCAGGAAGTCCAATGTAAATAGCAGATCCTTACGGTGAAAAGTTTTTTTTTGTCTGACTGGAGCATCACCTTTTCTCTGGCCTACTTTTGCCATCCCCATCGCCGTTTCTCCGCCATTACCTGGTCTGAGGTTAAGGCAGATAAACCAAGGTTGTCCACTTGTCCGTGATCGACTGTGCCCAACCTATCTATTTTGTAAGCCATTCTCTGTGATTAAACATTGTAAAAAAAAAAAAAATTCTTTCAACGTTTGAAAAGCATTTTACTGCGCTTGCGACCACATTTTAGAAAAGAAACGTAAGAAAAAAAATGACCTACTTTTCCCTGCAACTTCTGCACTATAAAAGCATGTTTATATATTTCTGCATTTCTTTATTTTTATTATAGGCTCCATTGTTTGGTTGACAATACACACTATCTTGTGCTTTGGTGCCTTTCTTCTCTTCTCAACAATAAAAACAAGAATGGTGCTTCTCTGGGGTCATTGTGTGTTTTTGATGATTGGATTATTTTGTTTGGTTATGTCACCGGGTTTAAAACAGTCCTTCCTCTCAGTGGGAAAGACATGTTTTTGTGTGTGTACAGTGTGCCCCTGGCTGTTCTTCGTTCCTGGTTTTATTAGAGTCACATGGTCTGGAAAGTTTTTAAATAATAACCAACTGCTGCAAAACTACGACCCCTGGTGGCGACGAGTGCGCCTGCACTCTTTCCGCCGCTTGCGTAACGCTTATAAGAAGAGGCCTGTTGGCAGGCTGCTTCCTGCAGCCAGATGTAAAAAAAAAAAAAAAAAAAAAAAAAACTTGATGATTGTAACGAGAACATTATAATTCTGCTCATGAGTGTTTGTGTGCTTGCTTGGGCTTTAATATTCTCTCTAAGCCAGATTAATCAGTTGAACACACACAATTAAAGTAGCTTCTATTATGCAACCTCTCAACTGGAGAGGGCCGACTGCGGGGCTTTGCATGTTGTTTTCATGCCCCTATGGCATTTTTGCCTTTTGAAATAATAGTAGTAAACAGATATTTGACAAACAAAGTCGGCTCTGCCAGCGTCTACTTGATTCAAAGTGGAATTAAACTGGATCAGGGAGCAACAAAACAACGCGTGAGGGGAGATGATGTGGAGCAGCAGTGACGGAACGTGGAGGGCAGAAGGAGACAAATGCTCGAAGGCTGTGAATATTGCCTGTCAAACTGCTCTTATGCAAGTGTTTACTCTCGTACCAGTTGTGTTTGTAGAGACAGCGTTAGAGGGACACGTACTGTCAAAATAAGAGACACAATCTGCTCGAGCAGACTGGCGCAGTCAGAGAAGTGCGGGTTACTGTTGCCGTCGTGTTTGCGTGCGTGTGTGTGTGTGTGTGTGTGTGTGTGTGTGTTTGTTCTGTGATGGACTGGTGACCTGTCCAGGATGTGTGCCTGCCTCTCACCCAATGACTGCTGGCATAGAAAGCAGCACCCTGTGAGTCTGATTAGGTGTAATAGGATGGATACTGTACTGGCTTACGTACTTTATAGAGTTCTTTGTGATAAAGAGGAACAGATTATGATGCTTTCGTGTAAATTCAATGTAGACGCGACGCTTTTGTGTCAGTAGAGCATAGCCCCCCCTCAAAAAAACACAAATGCAGGAAAACACATTAATCAAAGTGGTGCAGTATAAAAAAAATGAGAAGCAGAGAACAAAAGTGGCTTTGAGAGGAAGCAGCAAAGGAAGCAGATTGAGGTTGTTCTTTAACTTCATCTGACTCTGTATGCACAGGAACACACCCTGGACAGGTCACCAGTCCATCAGTTATACATGATCATGTGTGTAAGATACAGGAAAAAACGTACGTGTGTGTTTCCATGCAAACCACCCAGTTGTATGTGTGATCACATGACAAAGCAAGTCACTGGGTACGATGGGATGTGCTCCTCTAATTGATTTAGACTGATGTACTGGACTATATTTACCAATTCCAGTGTCATTAATACATAATGTAGGAGTTACTTACCTCTCTTTGTGTGTCAGATTTCTTCTTACATAACAGCGTATCGGTAAACAGTCTCTATTTATTCTGACCTAAAGCCAATTGAGTGTAAATAATGAATGAAAGCTCGTCCCAGTTCCAGTGACCCAGATCAATTTTTCTCTTATTTTGACATAACATATTAATTAAACCAACCTCCCCATCACCTTTTTCACTCTGCCTGTTTGCGAGGATGTTCTCACACGTCAAGAGACCCTGACATTTCACTGAACTCTCTCTGCTTGTCGATATGTGTGTGTGTGTGTGCGTGTGTGCGTGCGTGTGTGTATGTGTGTGGTCCCTCAGAAACGAGGACACAAACAAGACAACAAAGGCGTTCCTGTTTTGGCCATCCTCGTTCAAAGATTGTTCCACGTCTTGTGATCGAACTTGTGATTGCCTGCCCAGCTGCAGATGCAAGCGCCGAACAGATTATGCACGGCTGGAATAAATTAAAGATTTGGGATTTTTTTTTTTTTTTTTTGCAGTATCTGGTCTCACAACTACAAACATCATACGACACTCACACCCCGTGCACGCACACGAATGCCACTGCCTTTGATCTTGGCATATTCTCCACGCTGGGCCTTAATTTAGCTCATTTTGCAACTGGTTTTGCAACATTTTTCATCGGCGGTATAAAAAGCCTCCTCTGTAATAAATTAATTATAAACGGCGTGTTGGGTAATACTTCTATTCTTGTCTTCTTGCAATTAAATAGGTAATGAAATGCTTCATTTATTGGATTGACGGAGGACAAGGACTCCTGTTTTAAGCCACACAGGCGCAGGTACGCTCACACATCGCTGCTAAGCTGTGGTCGTGGACAACAACTGTTCCCGCGGCGTGAGGGTGTGGCCCCGAGATAAAGTGCTGTTTTTTCCTCTTCGAGCGCTGGCAGCTTAAGTGTGTGTGTGTGTGTGTGTGTGTGTGTGTGTGGCCAGGACGCCCTGTACTCATCGGCCTATCAACAGCATTAATGCATCCACACGGCCCCCAGAAACACACATTAAAGGATTCACTGTTTTGTTTTTTGTTTTTCTTCATCCATTCATCCTCTGTTAGCTGCCGCTAATTGCTAATCAGCGTGCTGGAGTCTATCACAGCGTTCATCGGGAGAGGAGCAAAAACCTGCACACACACACACACACACACACACGCACGTGGGGGGGGGGTGAACTCCGGCCTGAACCCCCTGGTCCCGGGGCCAAACTGAGCCGTGTGCTGTGTCCTATTGTGAAACCAAGATAAGGGATAAGGAGCGCACATTGTGCGTGCGGAGCGGATGTAAACAGAGATGGGAAGCCCGCAGTGTATATTTCCTTCATCGTCTTACATATGGTTCAAGGCCGCCGGCGTTCCCATCCGGCTGGCTGTATAGCTGCGTGTTTAACAAGAGACACACGATCGCGGTGACGCGGCGAGTCATTGTGCGGAGCTGGAGGGCTCGCCGCCGCCAATGGCAGTGGGTGTCGACGTGTCCGCGGAGGTTTCTGCGTGAGGACATTATCCTCCTGTGATTCTCAGACGCCCTTTTTTGTCCCGCGGCGCCGAGTCAACGAGGACGTCCTTGGAGCGGGACGTCCTCGGGCCCCCTGGCGCTCGAGGTCCACTCCGGTTCTGCTAGCTCAACCCGTCGCTCTGTTTTAGGCTACAGCTCGTGCCTGGTTCTCACACACTCGTCTCTCCAGGCGTGTGTGTGTGTGTGTGTGTGTGTACACAGAAAGCTCCTTGCAGAAGGCTCTCACAGGTGGAAACCACCTTTAGTGTCGACCAGCAGCAGCCGATTAGCGAGGCTGCTCCCAGGCTAACCTTATCATCGTTAATCATCCAGACAGGAGACCTTTCAGTTTTCTAATCTACATCGGCATCGGCCCAAATGTCAGACCGAACGGATCACTTGAATTTCGGGGATGGAGGGAGAAAGAGAGGGAGGGGGAGGGGGGGAGCGTTTGACATTTTGTTGGAACGCAGAGACCTTTCACTTTCTGTATGGAAGTCACCACGTCTGCCAAAGCATCAAGCTGAACACATCAGAGGGAGAAAAGACGTGTTCATTTACCCATCAGCCTGACGCTCATCACCTCCATCTCCATCTCTCACAGTATTTAACTGAGACCTGCCGTACCGTACGCGCTCTCCTCCGTATGACACATCACACACACACAAGCACGCACACGTGCGCGCACACGCACACGCACGTGCACACGCATGCAGACACGCACAAATGCACACACAAACATACACACACGCATACACACACGCACGCACACACACACAGACTTGTACTTCTATCTTTGAGAGGACTTTCATAGACATAATACAATACCTACCCCTTATCCTAACCATCCTAACTTACCCCCACTCTGACCCTGACCTTAACCCTAACCCCTGACCTTAACCATGACCCTGACCCTAACCTAACCTGACCTTAACCTAACCCTAACAACCTCACAACCAGGTCTTCAGCCTCAAACAGTCCTTTGAGTTTGTGAGGACCAGCCAAAATGGCCCGAATTTCCAAAAATGTCCTCCCTTTGTCAGTGGAATGAGGATTTTGTTACTCAATATGTAGCAAGTAGAAGAACACACACACACACACACACACACACACACACACACACACACACAAGCTCTGTGGCGCGATACCTTTTGTCTCCTGTCTGAACTGGAAGCTGATGTTTCTACTGAAGTTCTCACAGCCTGAGGCTGATGAGAGCGGCTCTGCTGGGGGTCTCACGTCGGGGGACAGCGCTGAGACACGGACGGGCTATCACGACCCAGGGATCTCTGGCGGCCCGCGGCCGGCTCCCTTTTCCACGAGTCCAGCCAACGCCGGCCGCCGCCACGCTGACACAAGCGGCGAGCTGCAGCCTCGGCAACGGGAGAGCCATCAAAGCCTTCATGGTGAGGACAAGCACAGAATATGGGGCAGAACGTTTCAGCCCTCTAACACAAAGAGGAAACCACAAAGCACGCCTCAATTTGCCGCAGTTTTACATCTGACTGAAGAGCAGTCGCAGTATTACTGACCCCCGAGCCGGGTTTCCGTGGAGACGCCCAGATGCCCGCCGACGCGCTGCAGCTGGACAATGGCAGATGTAATCTGGCTGTCGCACAAAGCGCGCAAACACCTTTGTGTGGCGGAGAAGAGAGAGAAGGGGAAAAAAAGGGGACAGATTAACGGCAAATTGGAAAAAAGGGACTTTGGCAGAGTCGGAGGGAGCGTCGAAGAGCCGTCCTGCAGAAAAAAAACACGGCAGCAAGACAAGGCCGCGCTCCACTGGCCCAGTAATCTCTGACACCGGCGAACCACTGCTCATTTTTGTTTTGTGTGTCGGGAAAAACGCGATCCGTGCCTGCAAACCCACTGCCCTGCAAACACAAAGAGGAAATGATTACAGGATGTTATAAGAGATGGGCTGACGTGAGTGGGCACGGGCACGTTGGTTCCCTTTTCTCTTCATCTCAATCAGCAGAAAAAAAGCTCTTTCAGAAGCTTTCCCCACTTTTTTTTTGCAACAACCGATGCTGAAGTTTGCGTTGTTTTATGATGTGAGGTGAGATTGAGGGACCAATGGGTTTATTCACCTGCGTGCTTGAAAATCCGCATTTCACCTACACCATCGTGTCTGAGCGAGAGTTAAGAATCGGTTTAAAGGTTAGGGGTTAGTTTAGGGTTAGTTGTGCGGTTGTGTGTGTGTGTGTGTGTGTGTGTGTGCGTTTTTGTACTTGCCACGTACGGCGTACCAAAATCCTCACTCTACTATCAACGTTTAAAGCACATTTTTGGCTGTTCTGTTGTTCACAACGTCAAACGACTGTCTGAGAGTAGGGACAAGATATTAAGGTTGTTTTAGCTCAGGTTTAAGGTCAGGGGGTCAGATGAGATGGTTAGGGTACAAATATATGTGTGTGTGTGTGTGTGTGTGCATGCAGATACTTGCAGTGTATTTAAATATTAATTTAAAGTGGTGACAGATTATCCACCCCTGTGGTGTTTCAACATCTTGTCTGTGTGCGCGCCGCCGCAGGACGTGCACGCCGGCGGTGCACGGCGTCCCGCTGTTGCACCAATTATCCCTCCACCAACACGCTGATCTACCAATGACACCTCCATCTGACTAATGAGAGCCGTCTGGCTCACAGCAATTAGAAACCAGTCATGAACTTGTGAAAGAAGCATCAGCAAATAGGATTAAACGTCCATTGCTCCATTTATTGTGAGCCGATGGAGATGCAGCCACGAAGCCTCCACCATTCTGTCTGGATTCCCGTTGACATAGAAACAGTCATCCCTCTTTAATTTCAGCAATAATGAGCAATAATGAGCTTCGTGTTTCTCCCTGTACAGCGATTCTCCAACTGCTAATTAGATTTTATGGATGGATCTGTCTCCCGCTTCTCCTGTTCTTAATTTCATCATCCCACTTTTTATTGCTCCACCCCCACTTCAACTCTCATCGACGCACATTTCCTCTATTGTGTCAAACTTTTCAGCATGAAATTGAAAAATGACAAAAAACCAAAATAATTTCTCATTAGTGGCATACACTGCCCTCTAGCGACTTAAATTGATAATGCATATAGCACATGTTTCATTCTTAAAAAAAAAAAAAAAAAAAGAGGAGTAAACCAAACTGTGTTGTGCATTTAAATTGTGAATAATTATCTACCCACTCTGGTTACTGGTCCATAAATACCTCACATCACCAGACTCAGGGATAGCTTCTTTCTTTTTTAACTATGTAGTGTACAATTGTACAGTCCTATCGTCTGCTTTCCTGTGGGTGTCTCCTCATATTTGCCTCTACGATGCGGTTTACCAAACTGAATTTCATCATGTCACAAAGTTCCTGACCTTGAGACTTCAAGCCTGCTTGTGTGAAATTGAAGCGCTGCTGGAGTGTGAGAAAGAGAAACAGGAATGACAGTAAGCGACACGCTTCTGAACATGCTTGTTGAATGTTACCCACCTGCCTGGATATCGCCACTCCCGTGAAACACCTCTGCTCAGGTCGAACCTGAAAGAGGCTGCGAAGACAACGGGACTCAGCCTCCCACTTTCCCTTGGGCCTCCCAGGCCAGAGGCCGAGGCGGTCCCGATGCACGCCTGCATTCCCCTGACGTTGGACGCGACGCTTGAGAGATACAGCAGAGTAAATGTTGAAATATCGAGGTGGCTAAGAATATAAATCAGTATGTGGAGCTCGGCTCAAATCAAGGAGAGTGCCCACTGGCAGGGTTTCAGGCCCTTCATTAATCTGCTTCATTATAATGAGTGTTTGGGGGTGTGTGTGTGTGTAGATGGATAGGCAGCAGTCAGGCGGGTTCGGGGTTGACGGGCTGCACTTTGTCAAATACTTTTTTTTTCCCCATTTTTTTTCCCCCTTTATTGAAAACGCAAAGCTGTAAATGATCCCTGACACATCGGCCCGGTCCACAGAGGACGCAATCAGATATTGTCTGCCCTCCTCCTCATCAAGCACCGCAGCAACGGGCTCGCTCGCTCCAGTCCCATAAAACACGGGAGGAGAGGCCCTGACAGGTGCCTGTGGTCCTTCAACGCTCAGCAGGCCTCCAGCGGCCCGGCGGGCTCCCCAGGGAGAGGCAGAGCGGGGAGAAGACAGGCTTATGGAGTAGGTGAAAGGAGGAAGGGCGATGTCACATAGACTGTTAAATGTGAGGTGACGACGCAGATCCCTCCCTCTATTCGGGGTAACACTGCTGCTGCATGTGCACGTCTGGTTGCAACAACGCCAACATGCGATGCATTGACCAACAGCCCCCTCTAGAGGCCGACAGTCGCACTGCAACGAACTACACTACATTGGGGGGGAGAGCTGGTGTTTAAAGTACATTTACATCACGTTTTAACCACATTGTATTACACTTCAATGATTTTTTGAATGTTGATAAGCATGAATAAATTAATTCATCATTCATTATCAGCTACACTGTTTGACTGCTTTGTCCTGGATGGTTTCTTGGATGTGGTACTTTGCAGATGGACGCTCAGCCCAGGAAGTCAAAGACGCTTTAGGTTTTCGGAAAGTTTAGTTTAGAGGATATCAATCCGAGTCTGAATTGGTAGATACCCGCAAGTTCAACCCAACCGAACCAATGAGGTTAACGACTTCATTCTCAGACAAATTAAATGATAAAATCAAATTTGTGAGCTGAACGTCCAGTTCATTTTTTAAAAATCATTCACTGCATTTAATTAATATTGAGCCATTTACATGCAATGCCACGAAATAGAGCAAAATCTGCTGAATTAACCTGGGCACATCAATATTATTTTATGTGACTAGTCTAAGAAATATGACACGTTATCACTTGATTTATGTGGGATCATTAGATCGAAATGCTTTTACAGCAAACCATATCTTGAGAATAAAGTCATATTAAGAGCTAAAAGTGGGAAAAGGCGTGCAGTAGAGGCTTGATACATTGACTGAATAATGGTGTGTTTTAAAGATCCCCACTCTGATGCAACCATTTCAAGGCTCCGCTTTGAACGCAGCGAAAGAAAACCACAAAAGTGAAGACTTCGATGTCTGAGCGGTTTATTAGAATAAGAAAGTCGACACAGAGTAAAGTCTCCATGCGGAGTGACAGGCAGAGCTGTGGACAGCATGGAGAATGGACTGTGTGTGTGTTTGTGTGCGTGTGCGCGCGCGTGTTTGTGTGTGTGCGCGCGCGCGTGTGTGTCAGAGGGTGCATGCACGTGTTGCTGTCGGCGCGACGACGGGTTTCGTTGTGGAACACAAGCACACACAAACACACTTGCATGTACTGTACAAATTCACACGTGGCTACGCCTGTACACACACGGAGGCTGTGTCGTCATGCAGCTACTGCACGCCAATTACACGTTAAAGCGTCGGGTTTATGTACACGGACGCGCGCCGTCGGCCCCGCGGCGGCCTGCTCCCCCTCGCAGCTCCTTTCACAGTAGCGGGAAAAAAATCCAAGAGGAGGGAAGGACCGGAAGTATCTCCGAGCGCCGAGTCCACGCGCTCGTCGTCCCCCTCCTCTTCCTTCTGCCATTCCAGACGCAGCTTCCGGAACAGGACGCCGAGGCCCAGCGCCGCTTCGCCGCCCCCGGCGTAGAATAATAAACCTGATAGTCAGCAGGTCCTCATCGCCGTCCAGAAAGGAAATCACGTCCAAGAATGTCCCAAACCAAACGGCTACGCACGGAAACAAACGATAGAAGTAACAAACGGGACAAAGAAAACAGACCAGCGTCGACTCAACAGACCCACGACTTTACGGGAGAAAAAAAAAGCAAATGCTGTTTCGCGCCTTTCGCTTTTTGTGCTTTTTTTTTTTTTTTTCTTCTTCTTCCTTTCGTCCCCTCGCTGACGTTGGCTTGGAAGGAGCGCGAGGCTGTTTTCTTTTAAACGCGAGCTGTCCCGCTCCCGGACGGAGGACGTCCATGTCGGTGGCAGTTATCGGCTGGGAGAGGCTTCCCCGTCACTATGGCAACATGGCAAAAAACAACCCCAACGTAGCACAGTTCGTGATGCAGAGAAGGGAAAAAAAAAAAAAAAGCAGATTATTACAGAGCTGAAGGAGATCAGAGGCAACAAGGCCATTAAAACCAAAAAAAAAACAAACATCAGAAGATGATCAGGGTTCCGCGATTCGCTTTGATTTCCACTTCTGTCGCCGACAGAGCGAACGAGCTTAAAGACTTAAACGAACAAGGTAACCCCTGTTGGCGGTGACGGCGCGGGCTGCTCGCCGGCGGATGTCATGTGCGGAGGGTCAGCGACGGTTCGAACCGGAAAACGGGGCTCCACCGCACGGGGGGTGGGGTGGGGGGGGACAAAAGACAGCTGCTGCAGGACGGGAAGAACCTGATGTGTGCGAGGAGACGGGAGGATTTAATAAACAGGCCGGTTCAGGGGGAGGTCACGCCTGGGTTCCTCAGCTCGCCAACTTTGAACGAAGGTGATAAAGGAGCCCACGAGGAAGCTGACATCAGTGACAGTAACTCCAGGAATCAGACGCTGTCAGCTTATCTCAGGCCAGAGCTCTTAATTCAATTGTGTGAGTGTGTGTGTGTGTGTGTGTGTGTGTGTGAGTGTGTGTATGTGTGTGAGTGTGTGTGTGTGTGTGTGTGTGAGTGTGTGTGGTTACTGAAGGGGTAAAGTGCTGGTTAAACCTGCACCTCCCTCGCTGTCTGATGTGTCTGCAGTAATCTTTCACGGGCTCATCAGGACATTAGCGGGCTGGGAATGTACTTTGCCTAATCAAGCATGTTTAGTGAAACACCGGAGGAGATGTGGGTGAGGACACGACTGGGTGGGCAAGGGAGACAGAGAGAGAGAGAGAAGGAGAGAGAGAGAGAGAGGGAGCTTGCAGAGAGGCGGGGCCAAGAGGCCAAGTGGGGGGGGTCTGTAACCTCAATGCTAATGACCTGTTTCAGGGCGGAATGTGTAAAGGAGGCGCTGCACTAACGCGCTCGGGCAGTAACGCACGAACGTCTCGACCTCCTTCGGCGTCTTTGCATTCACAGATCTACTTCACCGACCTGCCTCGTGGACTCGTGCGTCTCGCTCGAATAGACCGTTTAAAGTTCGGGAGCTGTTGGGAGCATAAAACATTTACTGCTGCCGGAGAGGCAGCGATAAGTGGCCTTGATGGACCCGGTGGTTTATCCAGAGTAATCAAGCAGCCCTCTAAACACGGGAAAATATATTTAAAAAAATTAATAATCATCATTTTCGCCCCTCAAATGCATTAGGGATATGACTTGTTCCACCTGTGGCTAGAACACAACGCTGATAATACGAGGGCGCTGAAATTATGATGGAAAAAAAAAAACAAACAAAAATGCATTTTATGGCTTTCAGGCAGCGGCGCTCTGCCAATGTTTTTGCGCATATTGAAAAAGCTCGTGAGTGACCGGCGTGTCAGCCCGCAGATGCATGCGAATGATGAAACCGCTTCTGTAATAGAGATCACGGATGATTACGGCGCTCTGCCACAGTGACGGCGTTGCAAAGGAGTTTCTTAAATCATCTCCGCGCTTTCTGCTGCGTTTCTCGGCGTCAGTTCAAGACGTGTGCGTTGCGTTCTGATTCAGACAAACGTGAGCTGATTGTACTTGTCTTTTAAACAACATCCAGGAACGGTTTGAGGGGACGCGCTGCTGCCGCTGTGGGCCAAGCAGGCCGAGTCCAGATCCGGAGCAGCGTTATCGTCGCGTCCCGTCCGTTCTGAACGCTATTGCTAAAAACAGGCTCCTCCTGAGGACGAAGCCACCGACACAGAGAGCTGTGAGAGTGACGCGTGTCATAAGGCCCCTCGCTGTTTAGCGAATAAATATTCTAAAGTTAAAAATTGACACGTTTCGGAACCGACTGGGAGCCCATCTTAGCTTCACATCCTTGTAGAGAAATATAAATGTTTTAGCGTATCGTACAGGGCGCTCAAGGGCTGCTCCACAACGTTAATAAGTCAGCAGCAGGAAAACAAGAAAGGTGAGAATAAAAGCAAAATGATCAAAGCAGTTGTGTGTTTGTTTTTTTTTTTCTTTCTTGCACTCAATATGAGCAATGCATTGATGGACTCAACAGAGACTGACAAAGTGGCACGCCAAGAACACACAAACGGCCCTGATGAAAAGAGAAAACATCGTCAGCCTCAGCAAGGATGAGAACAGGAAAAAAAAAAAGATGTGAAAGAGTAACTCCACACCCCGGGGTCCCTCGCGCCCGCTTGCTTTATCCCGGCTCTGAAAGGGGCAGGAGCCACGAGGGGCTGTGACATGGGTCTGGGGCGGCGCTCTGGAGCTGCTGTTCCCCTCTTTCACATTCTGGTCGAGGGTGGGGTGGGCTGGACCCCCCCCCTCCCTCAGCTGTAAAGGCAGTCTCCTCCTGCTCCAGTGGCACAATGAGGCTCAGTGTCAGGTAGAAGAGGCTGACCGGGGCCCCGGCCGGCTTGCGTTCCCACCTCTGAATGGACCGGCGAGCCCAGGAGAGTCTGGGGTCAGGACCCCGGTCTACGGGAGAATGGGGGTAGGGGGGGGGGTTCAGTTCCCTTCCCTGTTCCCTATCACAAATAAGAGTGGCTTCATATCAAATTCCACTACTTTTATCTACAGGTTTCTAACTCGTTATTGCTTTCCTTCACTTTCGTGGCCTCTCTGGCACCGAGGGGCCGAACCTCCGATTGCTTCGCACTCCGGTCAGATTTAGTGATTGTTCACAAACAGAAAGGTCAACACGCAGCTACGCTTCACAGTTAAAACACCAGCACGCCAGTTGGGGTTGTTGGGGCGCGCTCGAGCCTCGGCTCAGCGGGACTCGCCACTGTTTTTTGTTTTTTTGTTTTCTTTTAGCGCGGTCCGAAAACGCGCAGGCGAGCGCGCCAAAACGAAAGCAGAAACCCAAAGGTCACGCTCAAGGGTGTCGGAAACGGCGAACAAAATGGCGGCGGTGCTCGTGGAAATGTCTTTAACCCCCCCATCCCAGTCAGTGTTCCTGTTCCCCCCATGGTCCCTCCTGCGGCGTGTCGGACGCCGCCGAGGGGCGCGGCTCGCTTCAGGAGCAGAGTGATGGAGGATGAGGAGTCTGTTTCCTCTTTTGCAAACTCTCTCTCTTTCCGCTTCTCTCCGTCTCTCTTCGGTCGGCCGAATGACGTCAGAACACTGAATGGCGGCAAGAGAGGACAGACAGGGTGGACGTTGGACAAGGACGGCGAGTCCGAGGGGTTGATTTATTCCAGTTTGCTATCGGAGGGAACGGGTGTCCGGAGAGAGCTCGCCTGTGTCTTCCCTCACTGGCCGCTAGGGGCGCGCTCCCCCATGTTTTTCACAAGGAGGTGGCTGAAGTCCGCCAGTTCCCCCAGCGCTCGGGGCCCGTGCACGTCTGGCCTGATGAGGCCGTGGCGCTGCAGGTGATAGGGCGCCCCATTGTTGCTGTTGTAGTTCAGCGCCTCGTGGCTCCAGCGGGGCTCCCCGTAGTCCATGTGGGGGGTGGGGGCGGAGACTACCCTCCGCCGGTCGGGGGAGTCTTGCGGTGTGGCGGGGTAGATGTATTCTCCTGCTGAGTTCCTCAGGGCGCCGCTGGGACGACCGCCACCGTGCTCGCCTCTCTGGGTGGCGAGGATCAGGTAGCGCTGGCGCTCGGTGTGCGGGGGGAGGATCACCTCCCCCGGGTCCTCTATCCTGACCATCCCTCCGCCGCCGCCGCCGCCCCCGTGCAGGAACTTGGAGCTCAGGTAGATGACAGAGTTGTTGGGGCATGGCGTCCCCACGGCGGTGAGGAAGGTCTGACTCTGGTCCCAGTCGCCGTCTGGGAGTCGCATGGTCCGTTTCTGCTGCAGGGGGGTCTGCTCCGGGGTGGGGAGCAGGCCCGGGTCCATCTCGCCCTTAGGCCAGCCGTTGGGCGTGACGAAGGGGTTGTCCGCCTGCGAGCGCCGCCTCTCGCCGCCGCTGGTCCTGGTCACGCTCATCACCGAGCCGCCGCAGCCCTGGCCCAGCATGCCGTGCTCCTTGTCGCTCTTGCGGCGGGCGCCGGCGCCGGCGGAGCCCCGGGAGTGGCGGTGGCGGTGGCTCATGATCCAGCAGATGACGAGGCCCGACAGGACGGCCCCGGTCGCGAAGGCCGAGACGGCGGACACCACCAGCAGGTTGACGGACACCAGGCCATCGGGCTCGTCGATGAAGCTCTCCTGGAGCAGCAAGCCTGCGGAGACACGAGCAGAGGGCGGTCGGCCACGCTCCCTTCTAGCGGGACAAAACCATGACAAAACAAACAGCCCGTTTTTTTAACCCGCGCACATCTGTGGGTGGGAACGCTTTCACGCTCCCCGGCAAAGGTAGCGGCGGCTAATTGCCTTCATTACGTAAAGTGGATGGTAATTTTAATAGCGGTAATAACTGTCTTCCTGATTGAGAATGACTCTCAACCTTAACATGTTTCACAACATTAGCTTTACGGGGACAGACGCCAAGTCTGGCATTAGCCCGGAAAAATAAGCTCAAAGATTCCACCACCTGAAACCTGAGCTGAATACACAATAGTGTATGTGCAGTGTTTTCCCTGGATATTTTTCCTCCGAACCAAAAAAAACCCCAGCTAATCTGGCCCTACGTGATGATAATCTACAGCGATCTCTACGTTATTGAAAACTCTTTAAAGATAACCGATGTTTGTGGGGGAGACAAAAATCGGCGCTTCCTCGGTTGAAGAACGCGAGGTGATCCCCCTCTGAGAGGAGAGCTGAGGAATTATTAAAGATGTGAGCATAGCGAGGCGAATTAGAAAAATGCCCAAAGAAAACTTGTTCAGCAGATACCGGAGCTCCCGGGACCGGCGAGCACAATGAAAGCTCGCTGGGGGGGGGCAAACGGCGAGGAGGAACGCAAAGGAGGGGAGGAGGCGAGAGACGAGGCGGGGGGGTTAGGAAAAGTTGCCGAAAGCCAACGTGAACATCGGGGACGTTGGACAAACACAGGAGTCTCAGCAGCGGGACGAGGACCGCTTCCGTCAGGGCGGCCAAATAAATCCCAGATAATAAAGCAGTGTCATTTATAGAGTCAGGGAGCCTCTTAGTCCATTAGAGGGACACGGAAGGAGGGCCGGTCCAAACACACGAGAAACAACGAACCCTTAGAGGCGAATGTTTTTTTCCCCCAAACACCACAAATCCATTTTTACAGGCCTAAGGGAAGAGGGGGGAGAGAGCTGGTGCGTCCTAGTGGATAATTTATGTGGTCTGAGGTTTCGGTGCCGTGATGGTCAGCCTGAGCGCCCGAGGAATGGCGATTAAACCGCAGAGCGCCGGCCGAGCGGGGCTCCGTTACACAAATAGCCGAGACATTTACCAGCAAAGAGGTGGCTGGACTGTTTCAACCCCCTAAGACCTGGCGTCCACATATGTGGACATTAGATTTTGGGTCACCTGTCATATAAAAGCTAATTCTCCTTAGTACGGGGCCAAATGTCCACATACATGGACCCATAAACATTATATTATTACACATTTAGATGGATTGTCCCTGTATGTGGACATCATTGTCCCCAAAAACTACTTATTTCAAAATATTGTTAAAACATGATTCTCAGTCTTTATACTTATCAGGTCCAATAATCCTAAATAGTAAGACATGTTAAGAATGTATATCAAAAAAGAGCTCGGGTCTTAGGAGGTTAAAGCCCCGGCAACATGAGGGAACGACAGTAACCGAGTGGCAGGTCTGGCGTCACAGCTGCAGCCCACAGTGGGTAAAAATTAATTTCTGCTTCCAATAAACACTTTTTTGAGAGGTGACACTCACTTGCACCTTTTCAAGTGTAATCACTTTATAGGTCAGAGTGCTCGCTTGACTTTATTTTTTTTAATTTAACTGGAACACGAAGCGCGGGATGAGTCGTGATACGGCACCGTGGCGATAATTTATACCCGATGAATGAAGCGGCATTACTGATACATTTATTTGACCTCAATCTGACCCGATAATGAAAATAAAATAATTTTTCATTTCTTCACGTTAAACTTTGAAGAAGGAAGCCAACGTCTGCAACAATGATACCTGCAGCAACACCACCAGGAGGGTTAAAAATATAAGAATGACCCGAAGACAAAGGTTTATGATAAAGAGAAAAAGAACCTTGTCTGTATCTTTATTTATTTATTTATTCATAAACTACTGCCAGGCAAATTGCTCCATATTCATAGTGCCTTGAAGCACTTCTGAGCGTGAAAGAAATAATAAATGACCAGAGATACCTGTTACAATTCAATGATCTGTTCACAGTTATACTGCAGGTTTTACAGACTGCATCCTGACATTAATCAGCCGTCCTTGTTGTGGAATCAATGATCTTTTCAGCGCTAATTAGACCTTTATCGGCGGTTAGATAAGCTGACTGAGGGCTGAGTGACAGGGCAGCCGCGGTTCACGCCGGTGCAACATCCTACACAATGCCCAGGAGGAGCAGAGGTCACGCTTTATCAGCCGGGTTGTGGTCGAAGGTTTAATCGTTCCGCAGCTGTATCTGATACCTTCTCCCTCTCACTGTGGTCTTACAAGAGTTTGCTGCCAAAAAAAAAAAAAAGAAACGGTTCATTCCTTCTTTCCTCCTGCGCAGCCACACGGTGGACTGAGTCGCCATTAAATGTTCTATTTGAATGATAATCGGGCGATGATTCCAGGTCACCTGCAAACCACAGGAACCGGCCTACGCTCCACTCTGCTCTGGGGTTTGCCGTGATCGCCGGTTCAAATCCCCGTGCGGGCAGGAGGATTTGGGTGCGAGCGGTGAGGCTTTCTCCGCAAAACTAAATAAAACACAAGGAAAAGACGAGCGGATGGACCGAGCGACGTGGCGCGACGGCGGCTGCCCCCCCCCAGTTCATCGATGCGAGGCGGAAACCTGTGCGAGCACTCCTCCACTCGGCTCCCTTTCCCTCCTCCAATCCGGCTCGCTTATTAAAGCCTAATAGAAGCCAACGGCACTGCCTGTCAGGCTGACGCACGCCGAGCCGCTCGTCTCCGAGCTTCCTGCTCCAATTACGGCAAAACAAGCAGAGGGGTGCGGGGAGGAAGAGGAGGAGGAGGAAGAGGAGGAGGATGTATTCTAGGCCGGGGAGAAGGAAGAGGGGAATGGGGAGAAAAAAGAGATGAGAGAGCACGGAGGAGTTCAAAAAGAGGTGGGAGGATGAAAGGAGAGAAAAGGGAAGAGGGCATGAGTGAGGATTAAAGAGGTGAAGGGGGGGATCCAGCTGGAGCTAAAAATAGATTAATTAAGGTACAGATGCTGTAATATAAAATATCATCAGCGAAAAGGAGCTCGTAAATGTTTGTTTTGCTACTGCTTTTTAATTTACTTAGCCTCGTCCCACTCCTCATCCTCTTGTTAACCATTAATCCTCTCCTCATCTGCCGCTTTCCCACGGCTCGCTTTGATCACCGGGGTGGCGGCATGACGAGAGCAAAGGCTCCAAACGCTCCGACGGAAGGCAGAACTAACGCGGAACCGCGCTCTCCCCCAAATCCAGGTCAGACCTCTCGTCAACAAAGCGATGGCGCGTATTGCGCCGCCGCCGCTTCCTCCTGCCGGGCGCTGCCTCGCCCCGCGCCAGTCGTTAAACATTCCACTTGATTGGACGCAGCGTTTGGCTGCACGACGGTCTCGAGAGAAAATGAAAAGAAGCCGACTTGTAACCCGGCATCAGCGTGCTTGATTAGGAGCGGGATAATCAGGGTTTATTACGACCTGAGTCTCGTTTTCAAGCCCCCGCCCGCCGCTTCCTTTGGGTATTGTACTCAGAGTAATTGCTGAAATCCTGGAGCTCTGTGGAAACACCATAATGACAATCAGAGCGGATCAGGAATCCACCGACACACACACACACACACACACACACACACACACACACACCGTTTCACTCCGGTGAAAATATTTTCATGTCAATATGACGATGAATCTGTTTACATCCGCTGGTGCACATCTAGCACCCTGATGACTGTTTACACGGCTCGGTTTCCACAAGATGAGACCTGTTTTTCCAAGTGTCAGTCAAAAGGTTCTGTCTGTTCGGGGCGATCATCAAGTACGGCATCATGCGGGTGGATGTGCAGACACGGCCCATCCAGCTGGTTCTTGTTGCTGGAAGGTTTGCTCTTTTTTTTTCCTTCTTATTAGAGGCCTCGCCTGCTGCTAATCGGAACCACCGCGCGAACACGCCTGGAACCGATGATTGGGAACAATTTCCTTTATTGAAAGCAAAGCAAACACAGACACGGGTCGTGGCCGCAGCGCCGACTGCGCAGGTGAGAACACGTCGGGCCGGCGGTGGAGCCGGACCGGCCCGATGACGCCTCAGCCTTTCAAGGAAGCAGACAAACACACACACGCACGCACGCACGCTCGCTAGAAGGGTTGCGTAATCAGAACCTTTGATGCAGCTTGACTGTTGGAATTGGCGTGTTTGAGAGCGCACATCAAAGCAGAACAAAGAGGTTCCGCTGGGTCCCCGTGGGGCCCGCCAGAGCTACGGGCGCACGCTCCAGTCTGACAGGTTACTCCGAGGGAGCTCTCATCTCCCGCAACCTGCCATTAGGCTGCATGCTAATGTGTTTATGCACGGTGACAGCGGGGCCCGCACGTTGCTGCGCACGTTGCTGCGCACGTGAACCCGGAGCGTGTTTGACAGGAGCTGCGTGCGCCGACTGCACCCACGGCTCGCCGATTCTCCTCATTATCGTCCTCTTCTCCCCGTCTGTCCAATGGCCGCGGGCGCCGTTCCGCCACGTCCTCGACCTTCCTCCGCACCCCCGCTACCCCGTTAGCGTCCTGTGGACACGTGCGATCTCTCTCCAGCCACCGCGGATTTGCGCTCTGGAGATAAGAGCGAAGGGGCCCGAAGAGTAACGGCGCTTTAAAAAGGAGCAGGAGGAGGGCGGCCATCCTTACTTGGATTAACCTCGCTGGCTCGTAAACTGTGTTTACCCCCGGGACGACTGTAAAACCATTTATGGCTCCGGCTGAGGAAAAGGCCGCTCCAGTGTTCTGGAGAACTTCAGGTTTTTTTTTTTTTTCTTAATAAATATTGTTCAGGACAGATTTATATTTAACGTGAAATGACCCAACCTTGGCTCCGTTCTCGCGTGGCCTGCCTCCGTCACGGTCTCCTCGTCGATATGCTGAAATATTCAGAAACGGGTCGAAACATTCACTCGCGCAGGCTTTTACCTCCAGCTCCTCGCTTTTGACGCTTTGCCCTCGACCGTCCTCCTTACGCTTACGGGAAAAAAGTCTCGTCTCGGCGAATATGGTCGCGGCGGCGTGATAAAAACGCCACTGCGGTCTAATCACAAGTTTCAGGAGCTTTTTTTTTTTTTTTTTTAGTTTTCTTAAAAATGTTATTTCACAGGCTTTGCGCACACTCAGGAACGTTCTCATTTGCGGATTTCAATTACATTGGCAGACTCGGACCCAGCGGCCTGGTCAAGCTTTAGCGAGAGGCGGTTTAACGAGGGCGAGCCCGCGAACGCTCGGCACTCCATCCAATCTGAGACAAAGCAACTGGTCTGTGACGGATACTGGGGGGGTAGTTTTGAGCGTGTGGGAAAGTGTGGAAGTAGACAGCATGTACACATGTTCTTATTTTAGCGGGGTGTAATTTTTAATAGTTCTCTCTGCCTTTTATAGTTTATAGTTGATGGTTTATGTAGCTGGCTCTCGCTCGGTAATTGATATTCTCGTTTTAGGTGCAAGGCCAATAATAATTTATTCAAACATGTCAAAGGCGATAAATTGGAGGGGAGAGTGGGGTCTGCACCGCCTTCGTTTATCTACCCAGAGGGTTCATATTTCGGAATCCTGAACCAGGCGATTTCAGCTTAATCTTTCTCCTGCGTGTGTTCATACGTCACATCGGCGCGCTAAAGTGCACAGCCACCAGCTGAAAGCAAACGGCCATTCGTTTCCATGATCACATCCCCCCGGTGTTGGACTGGTTCCTGATGCCGATTGCTGGAGGTTTTTCCAAGTGATTAAACCATCAGGTGTTATGAAGGAGGTGTAGGCCATCTGGGTGGCCGTGTGAGAACCTCCGCTTGCCTCAGCCATTCAGCCCCGACGCCTGCTGGCTTCGTTTTCACGCCCTCTTTAATGGAACCCCTCCGCTACGACCCCCTCGGGTGAGGGTGACACCTCCTGAGCCAAACGATCGCTCCGAGCCCCGGAGCCCTGACCACCTGAACCCGGAGCAGAGAGGGGGTCTGCGGCGATCGATCCCGACACGCCGCAGCGCTCCCGCGGGCGCACGAGACTCTGAGAAACGCAGGTTGAGCTGTGGTGTTACTGACGCACGGAGAACGAAGGAAAAGCGTCGTGTGATGCAAGATGTTACAGGATCTAACCCAGGCGCAGAAATAATTCGGTTGCTAAGAGACGTGAGCAGTTACAGGGCTCAAGACGCCGCCCTGCAGGCCTCTGCAGGTGGCCCTGGGCGCTATAGGGGTGCCATATGTATCAGCATTAACAGGACCACATTAACATAATAGTACCTGCTCGGCCTGGTTCCCTTTGTGGAGAAGGCTGTAAACCGTACCATGTCGAGTTGATAAAAGCAGGATATGACTCAACTCTGACCACCTGCCTGAGTGCTCGTTCTTCATCAGCCGATGTGTAAATTCCCGCATAAGTTGCAGCATGTGTGAATACAGAAGAGGATCGGTGGCTTCAGCAGCTGCATATTTGCAATCGTAACATCATTGCGTCCAGATGTGCTCCATAAAAACATAAGAAGCTTTAATAGTTTGAACCTTCTGGGATAACAGGAATAACAACATAGCTCGGGCAGAGGGGAGACAAAATACCACGGGGTTTTGGGTCAAGCCCTCCCTTAAAATAATGGAAAACCTCTGAGCTTTATTTGCGTAACCCCCCTCTTCCCGAGTGTCACCCCAAGCAGTCGCTGAAAGACGGCGACCCTGCGTGCATACACAAACACATCAGTCAGCACGGGCCCCGTGGCCCGGCAAGGGGGTCAGCGGGGCCTCCGCCATGTTTTTCCAGTCACACTCTCCCTCTCCCACTCCGAGGATGCTGCAGGGAGACGTGGGGGTCGGAGGAGGAAGCCAGATGAAAGAGCCGGAGCCCTTCAGGAGTCCCTCGCCCCTCGCCGAGCCGGTCCTGACGGTCGGGCTGCCCTTCTTATCTGCCCACAGCTCGTTTTATATCTGAAAACTCCCTCAGATTTCTACTTCCCTTCTTCTCCTGCTAAGCTGAAGCGCGCGCACACACACATTTCAATTTTCATCAGTCGAGCCCGTTCTCCACAGAGGGGATCGGCTCTGTTCTCCAGGCCTCTCAGAAGCCCCGTTAGGTGGGGGCGATGCGCGCTTAAAGCCCCCGCTGGCACGTCAAGGCGTGCCACCGGGCTGCGCTTCCCCTATCTGCTTTTCTTCTTCCCCTTGGTGTCCGCGAGTCCAGAGGGAGTGAGGAGAGGAGGAGTGCCACTTCAAACAACTCCTGTGGCGAGCGCTGCCCCGCTCCCCCTTTGTAGCCATCTCGTTTTCCGCCGCACGCTCGGGGGGGCGGCACTCATTTATTATCGGCCGACTCGAGAAGCCGAGCGCGCAGATCCATGTTGGCTTCGCGGCCGCCGAGGCCCCCGACCGAGGCCCCTCCGCAAACCGCAGCAATTAGCGTGGAATCAGTCCAGACCGCGCCTGTTAATGTGGCAACAAATCTCCCCTCCCTTGGCTTCCCCGAGCTTGTCACGACTGTGATCGCGGCCTGCTCTTATCGCCACGCGGCCGTCGCGAGGAATCGCTCGCGTCACCGATGCTTCAGCGGACCTCAATTACGGAGCGATCGCGTCCCGCTGTTCCAGCAGTCAAAACACTGTCGTTCTTCCAGAAATATTTTCGCAGCGCCATAATTGCTTCCATCTGCGGCAACGGCGCGGCGGATAGCTGTGCCATTACGGCCTGGAAACAACCGCCGGCGTGGGCCTGCTCCTTTGTGATCGGCCCGCGAGGAAGCAGACATTTGAGGAAAGTTGGAACGATGAGGGGAGTGTGGCGAAGAGGATCACGTCTCCCGTAGCAACAGCCGCGCAGAACCTTGGAGCGCTTTATCGCACCTGTCCCACGGCCGGTTTAACAGAGTCAGCTCATGAGTTGTCTGCGCAAACACGGCCGAGATCGTTTTTTTTTTTTTTTTTGCCTCCGAGGGCTCGCAAATGAAAAAGTAAAGCGAGACGGCGAGCCGTTCACGGCTGTGCCGAGAGTCAGCCGTTGATCTCCCGACAGTTACGAGGTGCCAGCAAGCCGATCTGGATGAGCGGTCGGCACGCCACGGCTAATTAATAGGAGTTTCGTGTTTGTCCGACCATTTAAGTTTCGTTTGCACTGTAACTGATCCATCTGTCAGCAGGGGCCACGACCTGGAAAGACCAAAGGCGGCCAATCGGCACGCTGGGATCAGTCGGCGTAAGTGGATCCGACATCCTTTTCCGGTTGTCGACGCCTGAACCGAATCCGACTCGTTACACAGTTTATGTTACATGTCACATGCCCAAACACTCGCATGAAGGCGGAGGCTGTGTAGTTCAGAGCATACTCAGTGGTGTGTATAAATTGAGCGTGTTCAAACATCATTACAAGTAAATCCGCTCTGACTGAATAACTTTGTTCCCGATATCACAACTACTACTTCATTACGCAGGCGGAGCTGCAGTTGGTTTTCTGACACAAAAATAACAAGCAAAATCAGGCAATCAGATTTTCGGGGCTGGAGATGCTGCCCGACAATGGGCGCTATTTGAGATGTTTTATGACGTTTTAAACCGATCCATCAAGGACATTTATATGCCCGGTTGAGTCAAACTGCGGTTAAAGCCACCGCCGACTTTCAAACGGACGCGTTCGTGTATACACGCACGGGCGGTTTACCGATTTATTGACCAGTTTGTCCAGCTCTACTGTGGGAGCTGACAATGAACCCTCTGTCAGAATGTCAGTATTGGTTCGTTCTGGTTGACCTGTTTTGTCACAGTCCAAGCGATCAGCTAACAACCGGGACTTGCAGCAAACCGCAGCCTGCCCGAGGTGAAGGGGAGCTAACGGAGCATAACTTGAGTCTCCATGTTGGTCCAGTCTCAAACTGGCACCCTCCAGAGATCCATTTGACATGGGGCTACTTTTTGTGTGATTTAAAAGCTGAAAGTCTCCTTCTCACTTTTCCCCGTGGTAATGTTCTGATGCTGCAAATAAATACAGTGACTAGAAAGTGATGATGCCCAACTTTTATTGCATTATCAGTAATGCAATATACTCCAGCTCTGTTAGTCATGCCTGGTTTGTGCGGTAACCGTAGATTTCGTCTCTATCGTGCTCTGTCTGATGTCCTTAATGAAAAGTGCAATGAAGTGAGACTCTGGGATCATTTTTAACACTTTTTAAAAATTGAGCTGATGATTGCTGCATTTCCTAACTTTATAAAACTCTCCTCGTCTTCCCATTGAGGAGTTGTAAAAGTTGCGTTTATGATTCACCAGAAAACAAACCTTGGGTAAATTAATGTGCCTGTTTGCAATAAAATGAGGTATTTGCAGGTAAAACGCACTGATTCAGGCCAGATGCTGCATAACCCCCCCCCCAAACACACACCCCCTAGGCAGTGGTTGTTTGGGCCTCCACATTACAATAAATGTGACTCGCTCCAGCGAGAGGAAGGAAAGCCCGACAGCAAACACACTAACATAACCGAACCTCGTCGTCCCTGCGACCTCCACCTCCTCTCTTTCATCCGCGTATCCCTCCTACTGCACGCCGCCTCGATTAGGTTGTGCCTCAGATCAGATCCTCTTTGATCAGAGGAGCTTTGGAAGAACGGTACAACGCTACATACTAATGTTTGCCGTGTGATCTTTAACAAAACCCCTCAAAGCTAGCTATGCATTCCACACGGCTGGACTCAGGTCCCTAATAGTGGTGTAATTAATGGCCTGCTGAGGTGTAATGACGGTGTAGCGAGACGTCGGGAAAGCTGGCTTTTTTGTTTTTGTGGAAAATAACTAACTTATTTTACCCGAAGGACGGTATGCAAAAGAAGATGGCGAGGACAAGCTCTCTGATGTATAAAAGAGTGAGAAGATGTGGGGCGTCTGGCGCATCAGCCATGTGACGTCTGTCGTCCGTCACATGGCCTCGCTGGCAGGAAAAACAGCTGCTTCCTCCTCACATCCTTCTATTATTTCTTCCTTTTTTTTTTGTCAATTTCCTATGTGATTACCCCCAGCACCTGAGTTTTCCTTCCTCTGGAGGCCCTCTTTAGGTCCTGTCCTCCAATCACTTCTTCTATTTCTCCTCCTCTGATCCCTGATCCGTTTCGCCCGCGCCATCCTCAAAGTTCGTCTCCTTTCTGTGATCTCTCAATCTCCTTTTGCTCTTGTCTCCCCTCTTGGCTCTGATTTAGCCCGCCTCCTCGCCTCGGCCTCGCTCTTTTGAGCCTCATTCCTTTTCCTCCAGCAGAAACAACCTTGATAACTATTCCACTGCCATCAGCCAGGGAAGAGATGAAAATCGATTCTCCCTCCGGCTACTGCTCCTCTCCGCCTGAGGAGAAGCGGGAGGCAGTTAGCTGGACTCAAAGAATCCATCTCCCTCTGGGGGGGGGTGGAGGTGGAGCCGAAGAGCAGTGGACGAACAGAGACTCGGGTCAGATAAATGACTGTCAGAAAGTTCTAATTAGCCTCTCTGAAATCTGACTGTCAAACAAGAGCTAGTTACGAACTCACAACGTCCTTGCGTGTCACAAGAACTGAAATTCTCCATCATCCTGAGGTCACAAGGTCAACCATACCGAACAGTTATGAATTACATTCTGAAATTCAGATCGCAGTTCACTGCTCATGTGTCACATGTCTGTGATGTCCAGGAGAAATGGATTCTCTCTAAATGGGCATTTGTGTCCTGCAAGCTCACGGTGTGTAAGAGGGACAGGCTTGTTAATCTTGGACAATTCTTCTCAATTGCAATACATTTGTTTGGCTGAGGAGCATTCGCTGGAGGCTAAACACCACCTACACCATAGTTAACTAGCTGTCAACTACCAACAAGGGTACAATATAACATGCAATTTCCACTCTCGTGCACCACTCTCTTTATCTACCCAACCACCAGCTACCGAAGCAGTAAAATAAAACAACAGCCTGTTTTTCTTTCTTCTGTTTTTCACTGTCAGATCAGAATCACAGCTGAAAAAGGCTGTTTCCTGCCGCCCACTGCGAGATGAAGGGCCGTGTATGTGATTCTTGATCATGACCGGCATACCGAGAGGGAAAACGTGGTCGGACACGCAGCTGCAAGGAAAAAAAAAAAAAATCTAAAAAAAAATCTCCCCTCTCACGAAAGAGGTAAGCAGAGGGAGAGTCAAAATAAAATTGCTGAATTTCCCAAAGAAAGGTGAGACGGCCGGGACCATCTGCTGGGTCAGGCCGCAGATAAATCCAATATAGAGATATGAAATATTCAGGGACCAAAAGCTCCCTGCCTACACTGACAATCGCAGCTCCAGAAGATCGCGTGCTGGTGCTGTGTTTATAAGTGTGGGGATTATGGTATATGTGCAGTTTGGGTGAAAAATGCAGCAGGAGGAGATGAAAAACCACGCTTAGGGACAGAGAGGAAGTGCAGACTGAAATCCTAACAGCTCCGGTGACAGTTTGTCATAACAGGCTCATCGTAGCGGTGCCCGTTTGTCTTCCTCTGACTGAATATTGGAGATGGTGCGGAGGCTCTTACGGGGAGACAAAGAACGATGGATTGGGCTTTAACAACAAAAAGGAGAGAGAGCGAGGAACACAGTCACGCAAGAGACGATGAAAATGTCAACGGAGGAAATACGAGATATGCTAAAAAAGTAGAAAAAAAAAAAACTAAAAGGAGGCGGAATTAGTTTTGTGACAACACCTGAGACAGAATGCTGTCTGAGCGCCAGGCCCCTGATAGATGTTCCACCAATTTTTACCTGTCAAGCCATCCTTTTTTAGCGAGGTGAAACCTGCACAGCCTGTGAAACGCGGCTGCAATTTGTTGCTCTGGAAACAACTTTGTCAAATTGCTGTCAGTCTGCATCCTGGGAAACAGAGTAGAGTCCTGAGGGCAGCGTAGCTGGACGTTATGGTGGCCCTGAAGTGCCAAGCACAACCAGGAAAGTCAAATTAGAAAATAGTTGACTCTCCATCACTCTGTTTTAGAAAAAATGCTTATTTGCAATTGGAACTTCTCTGCTTCTTCATTAGCAAAAACTTGAGAAAACTAAATATCATCCAGCACAGCTTCAATCTTGCTGGTATTTTGGAGTTTCATAACACCACGAGGGATGAGCCATCGACACGTGCAGAGCCAGGCTGCAGCGAGTGGAGAGCAGTGAGGCATCCTCCGACTGCAGAGTAATTATGCTCTCTGATCCTGAGACCTCGTAACAGAAGTCAGAACATAAAAGGAGAATCTAAAAATAAGCCCACGATTCCATCAGGCATCTCTCAACACAGTCTTTCTGTTGTGGTAGTGGTCTGTCCTCCAAACTGGTCAAACCAACTGTCTCTGGACCCCCAGCCTGAAGAACAAGAACTAGCAAATATAGAAAAAAATGGCAAGTAGGGAAGTTGTCAAACATAAGAGGAGAAAAACAGCGTTCTGATGCCATCTGTGAAAACATCGACATTCTATTTTTTTTTGTTAATAAAAATCTGCAAACTAATACATCACACATTAAAAGTAAACTTCTGAGATGGAATTGTTGCTTCACTTCTTTGAGAATCCTCTCAAATAAATGATGAATAGTGAAGTATCATCTGCATAAGCGGTGATGTCACAGCGGTGTGTTATAGCCTAGTATCAATGTAATAGGTACAAACTTTTAACCAATTAAAAAAAGAACTCTGGAGCAGTAATTGATCATGAAAATCACAGTTTTTCTTTCCACTTCAGTTCCCTTGAGGATAAAAAAGCAACTTGTAAGACTAAAGAATCTGACTAAGGAGGAGCAGGATGAGCAGCTTAGACACACTCGCCCACATGTTCTATAAGCGGCTACCATACGGCCTCGGTGAAGACAAATAACTAGCTTAACTTCCTCATCCATGAAGTGAGCATCAACCATCAGTTGCAGGTCGTCTCCTGTGGTTTGGCAATCAGAAGACCTGAAGTGAGAGCGTGGCATCAAACGGAGCAGCCATCTGAAACAGGATTAGCGTCATACGCGCGTTCCGTTTACGCAATATTTCCCCTGTTCTCTTCTCCAGGGGCACGGCACATGAACTCGGGGAACTTCGCGAAGCACAGGATTAATTTCCACGCGTTGGAATTAGCGCTCAGATCAAAGGGAGGAGGTGCCGTGGGAGTATCCGAAACCTCCGTGTATCTAGAAGAGATTTTGCTCGGCTGTGTACTTTTATTTTCATAATGAAATGGAGAAAGAGAGTAAACATCAAGGGGGGAGGTGGGGGTGTTCGAGATGGGGATGAATGCATTTGAACACAAAAATCTTCCCAACCACAGCAAAGATAATCTACAAACAAGAGCAGAGTAAACAGGAAGACGAATGAAGTAGGTTTAAAAACCACATGGAATTTCTTTCCTTCCTACACGACAAAATCAGACGACCAGATCATCTTTGTTGTGGATCTTTGTGGTTACTCTTGGGAGAGGTATGAAATAAGAGTAGAACTTTTGTGGGTTTTTCCCAGACTCGTGCTAGCAAGCTCGTCCACTCTTTGTTTATCCATTATTGTTTATCCCAAGGACACACACACACGCGCGCGCACACACACACACTCCTCTTACCGTCACAGTCACCCAAGTGGGCCACGTTCCCCTGTTCGACATCTTGCTCAAACGGCAGCCTGCAGACGAGAATGGACACAGTCGTTAATCAGAAGTGAGTCGCCCGCTGATGCGCTGCCGATCCGCTCTGATAGAGGAGAGCTATCGCGACATTACAGCCGAGCTACACAGGAGCACGCACGTATCGAGGCCCCTTTAACCATCTGAGACTGTAAAAATATGGCCCATCTGATGGAGGCAAGGAACAAATATATAGAAACAACAAAAAAAGTTAAGCTTGAATGGATATTGAAGTGCCTTATATGCTGCAAAAATCACCATTATTCATCATATTATTTAGAGATAAGCATTTAAGCCTTTAGGGTCATTAATTAAGCTAATTTATGCAGAGAATTTAAACATTTCTAGGTCAGCTTACAACCTACCAGCACTAAGGATCTGTGTAAAGGAAAATCTGTTCTGGTCATTATTCTGGAGCCTGAGATAGAACGCTTTCTTAACCACAAGATATCAGCTTCAATTATGCAAAAGAATTAATTTAATAAGTAAAGCAGAAGGCTTCAAATCAATCTGCAGAACCTCACATATCTCATTTCTAGTCTTTAGGGGAAAAAGGTAGAGTAGAAACACTCAAAGAATAATTATACAAAGTGGAAGCGAAGGAAACGAGGGCTGAATGCAACCCAGGTGCGCCAAGAAAAACACAACTGCTCCTGATCACTGCTAACAAAACCTTCTCAAGAATGAAGGGTGCATGAATGAAAAACCATTGTAACTGACTCGCTTTGAATGCGCGTAACGTTGAATATGCATTTTCTGTCAAAAGGCTTTAGAGCATTTGGTTTTAATCCAAGCACTGTTCTAAGACATTAATGCAGTGACACGGGCAGAACCAGCACCTTTACTGATCAAGGAGCGTGGTGACAAATGCTACCTGAATCTGCACCGCAGCGAGTTTTACACTTAAACTTTGCTTTTTATTCTGAACGCTTCTGAGTGGTTTGGTTCCAGTGATAGTGGACTTTTAAACTCGCATCAACGAAGCTAAAACAGCTACAACCATCGCAGCGGAGGAAATGAGCAAGAGTGAGTTCACAGCAATGAAATAAAACATAAAACCATATTTCCGCCCTGGGGTGAGCCTCAACTCTTCTATGGAAAAAAAACAAACCCTGAGCCTATTTTCCTGTGAAAGTGCCCATACAACAGTCTAATGTTCTATAAAGGTTGATTCCTCCGCTGGCGTCAGTTTGCAGAGATGCTGCATTAGTCCACAAAAAGGAAATCCGTGGTAACTCGATGCAAAATCGATTGTGGAGTTGACCGCCTTTGGTAAATCAGATCAGGACACCACACAGAGGCCTTTAATAGTATAAGCAGGCAGCCTGGGGTGATCTTCAAGGCCCGTGTTGTCTGTTACGCTGGCGCTCCACCTTTGTTTTCCAGCTCTAACTCAATAAGCCGCCTGGCTGGAGAGAGATCGGATTTCACTCAAAAGGAGGCGGCGGCGGTTGAAGGTGAGCTGTCAAAGCAGACGGCTGTGAAGACGTAGGTCAAACACGTGCGCGCGCAAAAACACAGATACCAACGCCAACATCCAATGAGACGCCGCCTGACTGCGCGAACATCAGATAAACGAGGCAGTCTTTGACCTGTACTGTCAAAATAACCTACAAATGGACATAAACAGGAAAGATAAATCTAACACACACACACACACGCTATATTTCTTTCTTTGTGGGGACATAAACCATTAGCCAGTTCGCTACTCTAATCCTAACCATCCTCACTAACTAACCCAGGAACATAAACCCAAGTCTTAACCCTCAGACAATCCTTTGTAATTGTGGGGAAGCCAAAATGACCCCACTTTGCAAATGTGTCACTGCTTTGCTAGTAGAATTATTGTACTCAATATGTAGCAAATACAAGGACATGCAGACACACACACACAAACAAATGCAGAGAGGGTGTGTACCTAGTTCCTGGTCTGAGGAAAGAGCAGGTGCTTCCCCTGGTCCATCCACAGTATGGGTCCCTGGAGGCGATACAGCTCCTGCAGAGTAACAATCCATCACTTGATTGAGCCCAAATACACACACACACATACACACACGCACACGCACACACACACACACATACACTCACACACACTTGTGTGCATCACCTTCTCCAGTGAACAAACTACATGCCCATTGTGCTGCTAAGAGCTCTACGTCAGCGTGTGAGCGGGTGCAGCCACAGGCAGCAGGCCTGTGTAAGTGATGCTGCGGGGTGGGGGAGCAAGTCTGTAATATGGCTGTGTGGGCGGGTGCAGTTAAACATCATTGTTTTGCACAGATTCATTTCCATGGTTAATCACGCAGGATTAGGATTAGCAGGATGTTTTTAGCCCAATTGCATATTTGCAAGAACTGGGATAGAGTCATGTTGGTGACCTCACATCACCATTAAAACACGGTGGCAGGCACCGCCACTCGTGAAAAGAAAAATATCAATATGTGCCTTTAATGAGTCACTAATCAAGCTAATGCGTATGTTTTTGGACTGTGGGAGGAAACGGAGGCTGCTTGGGTATAATTCTACTATTATTAGCAGTATTATAGCAGGCTAGCAGAGCTTTAGAGAGTGTGACCGAGGGACGCACAGACGCCTGCAGAGGCATCTCTTCGTGATCTGGCCTTCCGCGTGGACTCACTTCATGCAGCGGGAGTACAGCTGGCATCGTGCCACCGGCACGCTGACCACGCAGGAGGGGAACGCCAGGAGCAGCGAGTGGCTCGCCCGGTCCAGAGTCAGAGACAAGAGCTGCCTGGCCTGCGGAGATTCTTCAACACACCTGCAACACACACACACACACACACACACACAGACACACAAAGTTACCAGAGCGATGTGCATTAAACATCTGTCCTCAGTGCACAGAGAGCCACACCGGCAGAGCTCGAGAAATCAGAAATAAGGTCAGGAAGCGTCAGCAGGCTGAACCTGCTGCTCTTATGGCGTCAGACTTGTTCAAGTTATAAATAATGTCTGAAACCTGCGTCAGGTTTACCTGTTTTTTTTGTTTTTTGTTTTTTTTAAGCACAGATGCGCTCACACATTAGGGGCGCCTCAGTGGTTTATGCTAATGGCTTTGCAGCAGACCTGCAGTCATTACGGAGAAGCCGCCATGGCGCACGGGCCACGCTGAGAGCCATTCTTTACTGTCAATACCCAGCGGGGCGGTGTCAAGGAAGGTGGCACGGGGAAGAAGGGGGGGGGTCTACAATAAACAAGTACGCAAAGGAACAGAAATAAACAGGGTCCCCTCAGCTGACATCATCCAGACCAAGGCCAAGGTGCAGAAGATGCAGATCTTATCTTGTTATTTTTTATTGTTCCTCTGCTGTTATCTAACACGTGAGTACTGGAACCCCAAAACTCAAACGCTTTCTGTGCGTAGATGAGGAGGAGTTGCCCCCGATGGTAGATGCTGCAGCGGTCTGTCTCCTGATTAGGCCGGGACCTGCTGGGAGAGCTGCGCTCACCCATTTTCACGCCTCCGAATGTATCCCTGACATGCAAGCGCCAAATGTAGCTCGCACAGCCTCTCATTTTAATAACCCAAGGACACAAACAACAGAAAGAAAGAAGCCACTGGTGTGCATTAGATTTCACACTGTAACGCTCTAAACCTGAATACTGGAAAATTCTAATGAGAAAAGTTGAAGATAATCATCCACTCAAGTCTTTTGTCATGATCCAGCTATTAAAAATACATAATCAGCCTGAAAAGACTAATTTCCCTTTGTATGTCAAGAGCAAAGATGGTGGGATTTAATCATATTTTCAATATTTTCTCATGTTTTTTTCCCAATATCTTGTGTCACAACCCCCATTAAAAGATTTTCGGATATAAAATATTAGCCTTTAATCCTATTCTTTTCAGTTCACCCGATTTGTATTCAGCATCTCGTTCTCTCGCCACGTTTCGGCACAATTACCCAGGTGAGACCGGCTGCATAATTTTAGCTGCGTTTTTGAGAAGGAGACGGGTGTTTTTTAATATTTCTCCTGATTGCTTTTCTGGTTGTCTTCCACCACAGTGCTGTTCTCCCTTGTCATGCATGGAAACCTGCACGCAGATCCAGCAGCCGTCATACTTGTCAGGGTTGAATCCCTCCAGCTCCTCCAGAAAGACGTTGCTGTTGGTGACCGTGTTGTCCTGGTTGGGCACGATGAGGAACTTGAGGATGGTCCCTCTGCTCGACCCAAGGAACAGCACGGTCCTGTTCCTGTGGGGCCCAGCTTCCGTATCCACGACGATCTTGTTCAGCTGGTACCTGCGGAGCACATTCGATTCCACGGTCATGAAGCCCGTTCCTGGCTTTTTTTTTTTTTTTTTGCCTTTTGCTAAAAGCATCGTCCTTTTATTCAATCATTCAAGTGCATTAAGTGAGTGGAGAGGACGCCGCACATCACATTTACACCATCACCTTATTCAGAAATCATTCTGACAGCAATGATATCAGTAAACGGAGTCATCCAGGAACAAAAGCATTAAAGTGCTACTAAACTACAATCAATTTTGCGCGGGTCAATACACGAGAGTAGCGGGGGTGCCGTAGCAGCTGTTTAATATTCATACATCTACTCCAGATGGTGGACTGAGAGGAAGGATACTGGATGTGCTGCAGCTGTTCGTCTGCTAGCGCAGGCTATAACAGGGGATCACGCGCACGCGGACGCAGCGTTCAAAAGCGCCAGGGTTGAGATACACCACGGAGACGTGCAAATACCTGTGGCTTAGCTTAACACACACGATATTAGCAAGAATCAACATATCAAACGGCAAAAACCTGGCAGTCCAGGCAGTAGGGACCGAAGGGGCTTTGTTTACCTTCAGACTAACCCTGCCTGTTGATTTTAGTGTTATGCTTAGCTGCTGATTTAAGCTTCACATTTTCTTCTTCCTACATATTTGGCCAACAGTCATGCACCCGGGAGGAAATATTCATTATAGACACTAATTTGGTTTGACATGTGTCTTTAGGGACGCCTCTGCTTGTTTGACATTTAAACTGGGACGTTTCTCTTGGTACTGGATTTAACTGAAAGTTCGTGACTTTTGGACTTCAGAGACCGCTGACGGGGTCCTGCAGCATCTGATGTGACGCAATCTGTCTCACCTGACCATGGTCCTCACAATCCAGGGCCTCTGTCCGAGCGACGGCACGGCCTCATCCATCAGCGGGTGGGTCTTGACAAAGTTGAGCATCTCGTCGGGGAAAGAGTTGGAGGAATTGAAGCGGGAACCTTGAATGGCGCAGCCTCCAGGCCTGGAGGAAACGCATTCCACAAGTTAAAAACCCCAGACAGCAACAATGTGTGTGATCTGGTGTGTGTGTGTGTGTGTGTGTGTGTGTGCGTGTGTGTGCGTGACACCCGGCTGATCTGGGTTCTGTTTCCTGATAACACCCGGGGACAGACGCCTAAATTGATTCCAGCCATCTGTACCTTGGTTTGGGGATGGCTTCATCAGCAACAGGGGTCCAAATCGACTCGGGGGATTTCTGCTCCTTGAACCTCCCATCAAACACGCCGGCCAGCTGCTCCATGTCAAAAGCGCACACGGCCGAGCCAGGGATGCTGCGGCGAAACACAGGCCGTTAGGAAAGAGCCGAACACGAGACAGAAGGGATAATCAACAGCACCCAGGGAAGGAGGACACGAACATGGAAACGTTAAAAGGAAGATAAGTTCCCACACTGAGGAGTGAGTGGGAGAGAAAACCAGATGAGATTAGAAGCTGTTCATATTCTGAGATTTGCTCGAACACTTTGTTTCCGTCACAGAGGTCTGTCAACTACCCATAGAGCGGATCCGCAGCAGATCCAAGAGCCCGATTACAAGCATGAAGTGATCTTGGATGGAATATCGCACAAATAAACAGGAAATGAGTCACTGAATGTCTCACTTCCCAAACACAGACGATTCTCATGATTCCCAGATTCCCACAAAGGTCCTCAAGCAGCTCGCTGGTTGGTTCAACTATGTGTGAACCCTGCAGCAGGGACCAGAACATCTGCTCCATGAGGTTCCTCCAATCACACATAACAAACAGCAACTCAGCTCTCTGATCTGTGTCTGTGTCTGTGTGTGTGTGTTTGTGTGTTTTGGCTACTGAGCGCATGAGAGACAGATGAATAAAAGACTGGAGAGATAAGGGAAGAGTGAGAGATTAAATATCCTGTCCTTCCTGCTCTTTGCTCTCATCTATGATGAGTGTGTCCACATCTGTGACTAATGGTGTCTGTGTGTGTGTGCGTGTGCCTGTGTGTGTGTGTGTGTGTGCGCGGTGGGGGCAGTCACAGGAGCTTGTGATGAAGTGTGAATACCTGCGTCACACATGCAGATTAAACCACGTACGCCCCATCTGTCGCTCACCTTCTTCCTCTCCCCTCACGTCTGGAGAACAACCCACCACCTCCCCACCAGCCCTCCGGGGGGGTCTGATGACTCGACCCGCCGATGCCGAAGATAAAGGCGAGAGCTCCGTTGCCATGAGTGACAGAGTGGCAGGAGGAGATTGATGTCACTCTCACATCTCTTTAGGATGAATGAAAAGGTGGGAGCGGTGTGACTGGCGCTCAGCAAACTATTGTCTCACCAGCCTGACAGATGTAGAAACAAGCTCCCTCAAACACCTTTTCTCCCACATTCACCAGACACCCATTTATGCCTCCGTCTTTCGCGCTGGTGCGGGCTCGGGGGGGTGTTACCGGTGTGTAACATCTGCGCGTCCTCCCCAGCGTGACACCCCTCCTGGCACCGAAAACCTGTTCTCCTCCCGTGTCTTGTCCTCCTTGTTTCCTCTTCCCCCCGCTCTTTCTCCCAGAGGAGGGCACATCTGTCCGACTCCGCCATGCGAGACTCCACGCAGGCAAAAAAAAACAAACACGCCCCCTCCACCCCACCCCGCCCCCCCTGGCCACGGGATGCGCTAGATCGACGCTGCTTTCCACGGGATGTTTTCACAGCGTTCCGGCGCAGCTCCATTAGGCCTAATGAACCTCTGTCAGTCTGCAGCAGCACCAACACACACGATCAGCTGCCAAAACAACAGTTAGGACTCACCAAGGGGAGTTTGTTTTCACTACAGTTGTGTGCGCGGGGAGGACGGGAAGACCCCAATTTGACATTGAGTTGTTGTTCCAAGTTCTCCAAACAACGCGACCACACAGCAGATCGTTTATTTGTTCCAGCCATCTAACCACCCAAAGGAATCTTCCCCTAGCGCCACTGGAGGCCATTAGGTCATCAATCACATTACCAGCACTTGTGTCCCTGTTGGTGGACAGATTGACTGAGAAAGGAAGAAAGCAGGACGAGCAAGAAGAAGAAGAAAATGAAGAACAGACAGACTCACTGATTGACCAGGACCCAAAATGGACGTCAATCCCATTGAGTCTACACTATATCAGTATATAATAGTATAACAGTCCTCTGAGCATATATGAAGTCCCTCTGCCTTTAACACTTTTTCCAGCTTTTTCTACCTCTGCTAGTCCACTTCTTCAGATGGACACTGTTGTTGCTCCCTCTCTAAGCCAACCGCGCCACGGTTCACGCTGAGACTCCGTATTCCGTAGACCACGAAGATGCCGGGTTTTTTTTTTTTTTTTTTACCACACTATTTCATAGTCCTGCTTCTCCTTCTTTCATGTTCTGCACGGTTCCCTTCGCCTCCTTGACCTTCGGAGCATCAGGAGTGCGAGCGCAGGCGCTGCACCGCTGGAAACAAGCTCTTCTTTCATCCGCCTTCAAGAGGACGAGCCCGGGGGCAACGGTGGGCAAGATTATACTCTGGAAACAAAGACCGAGGCGTCCTGGTATGCGCCTGTAAAACGATCGCTGCAGACTGTGGGTACAGGAGGAGGTGACTCGTTGGTGGGGGGGGGGCAGTCCAAGCTCCACTTCACCCCGCAGGTTCCGACGCAAGTGTTCGACGTAAGCCGCATAAGCTCGAGTGGCGGGACGGAATAGCTTTTCCTTCGCTTCCAAGGTCCCGCTCCGCGTTGCTTTCACTGCAGCCTGGCAGCGAAGGCAATTTGTCGGGCACTGAGCCAGCGTGGGGGCGCAGCGGGCCCCACGGAGCCGGTGGCAGTTTTGCATATCACCTCACGTCTTCTCCCGTCCTTTCATCCATCACACAATCTTTACACAGCCCTTTATCGCTCCCGCACTCCCTGTAGCTGGGGGTTATTTAAAACAGGGGGTGTGTGTGTGTGTGTGTGTGTTTTCAGGTGGTTCCCCTTTGCGGCTCGCTGCAGAGGATGTTTGGAACCATTGTAAGCGTGTGAAGGCTCCATCTGTCTGTGCTAACTGTGGCCCTCTTTTTTGGACCTCCAAAAGCTGAGATAAGAGGCAGCTGATGAAACACTGTTTGGTTTTTTTTTTTGATCCCCAGAAGCGCGTCATGCACGCCATCCATTATGGACGTCCTCGTCCTTGAGTCTCTTGTCCATCTCCATTCCCTCTTGTGCCTTCGCTTTAAACACGCGCCCGATATCTTCTTACTTACGTCTACCCGCTGCCTCGCGCCGCGGGGTTAACCGCGCCGCCGCCAGCACGGAGCCTCGCTTTTATTTTTATTACGAGGTCAGGTGATAGTTTTCTTTCTGGCTGCGTTTAGGTTGGGAGGTGTATCGATTCGAGGCCGGCCCCAATGTGAGCCAGCGGCGTCGATTTGTGCGCGGTTCCCAGGCAGCGGCGCTGAAGCACAGACAAATGAAACCCCAATCTTTTTTTTTCCACCCGCGCAGCTTTGAAAGTGTCCTTGTACAGTCGGAAAGACGGATGCAGCGCGTTACTGTTGGCTAACGACAGAGGGGGAAAAAAAATGCTAAAAGCAGCGTTTAATAAGTGTTTTCAACAAAGTGTCGGCGAAGGAGACAACTGATTGGTTTCACTACGCTCGCTGAGAGTGAAATTATATCATCAGACTGACAGTTTCCTCGTTTGTTCAATTCTGCCTTGACAGATTTTCCAAAACATTAGACCGCATCGCTGCGGAATATTAAAGGCTTTCTGGTGCCGCGAGAAAATTGTGTTTTGTAGATGAAATCATTGATCAGGAGACAACCTCATGCACAGCTTTTATGCTTCTGTGGCATTTCCCTCCCCGCGGTGCAATTGCTCCTGGTTGTCCTGGCCGTCTGTGCAAGCACCCTCCGATGATCCCCCGTTCAACAGACAGCACGTCTGCTCCCCTTTCACCTTCTTTCAATTTAAACTTGTCTTTCAGCAAATCGGCCTTTTGTGCTCATTGGGAGCATTCCGCGTGGCTCGAGTTACTCCGCAGTGCACGCTCCCGACCTCTGGGCGCACGCTCCCGACCTCTGGGCCTCCGCGCCCAACCCCCCCCCCTTCTCTTACCCGGGCTTCTAACAGGTGAGGGGAAAAACTACGTGGCGCTCCACAACACTCACAACACTTTCAAGGTGAGCCGAAGTGCTGCTTCCCGCTGGCTGCGTGTCAGTCTTCATATACGCCTGAATCCGTTTCTGCATCTGTGTAAATCTCATTAGCGCTCCCAGCAGGATGGAACCCGTTTACGTTTCAAAGAGGGCTTGCTTTGAAATCCACCCCGAATGCGTGCAAAAAAAAAAAAGGCAGCCTGGTTAAGAATTCATCAGGAATATTGATTCCCAACCAGTCAGGGTGACCCATGCACAAATATTAATGCATGTGTGCTCATTATTGTCCCGGTTGTGTGTGAGTATACATTTCTGTTTGCGTGGATCCACTTGGGTACCTCTGGATTGACTGGAAGCTTCAGATGGGTTGTAACTGTAAATTATCTCCAGGTGATGGTTCTTTAATGGTGGTCTCTGTGCTCAATTGGACTTTTGCCCAATAAAGACTGGGATGGGCTCCAGGCCCTCATGGATTATTATTTCAAAAAGGTTTAAAACGGTTAACTAAAATGGATAATAGGGGAAAATGAACGAACAGTTTCAGCCTCTTTTGCTTAAAATAAGTGAGAGATTAAAGGCGTTTGATTTAAAAAAACAAGAAGTTGGTGTAAATATGTATCTGTCTTCAGAAGGACCTCTATTAGAGTGAATGTGGTTGCATACTGCCAAGTTCATTTTTATTCTGCTCATAATTAGTGAAGCAGAAATCAGGTAAATATAATTAATTACATGTGACAAATTCACGACGGCAGATGAAGAGCATGTATGACATTTGCTCCCTTTGGGAGGGGGCTGTGAGGACTGCAGTGAAGTTTCTCGTAAAGTAAGAAATGTCCTGGCCAGAACTCTGTTCTTGTTCTTGCCACCTAGAGAAAAGGAACAAATGTCTGTGTTCTTGTGGAGGATGTAAGAGTCTTAATGGTGAAGGTGGAGGGGGCTTTTGGGCTCGACGAGCTGCTCTGTGGCTTCAGCTGCAGCAAACACCTCGGATTGAACTCTGCCTGCTTCTTTTTTAGTGTTTTCCTGTGTCAGAACACGGAGGCGTACCTGTTTGCCGGGGTGGAGAACACCCCCAGGATGATGTCTCTGCCGTGCATCCTGATGATGGGGCTGGTGGAATGGAGCAGGTTGAAGTAGAAGTGCGAGTCGCCGGGGACCGAGCAGTTCAGACGGGCCTTCAGGAACGACGTCCACTGCTTCTCCAGGACGCGCTGGGAGCCGCCGCGGTCCCGCTTGCACACCCGGGCCACGCGCGACACCACCACCTACGGCGGAGGGGAGACGCGGCGCTCTTAGGGATGTCATTAACGGAGAGCTGAGCTTTGGGTGTCGTCTTCAAACACAGGTGCTTTTTTTAAAACTCGCTGAGGATCTCTGAGGGGGTCACTGCTCCGCTATATGAAAAGCAAGAAGTGCATCTGGCAGATGATTGTTTTAAAATGTTATGTTGATAGTGAATTATTCATGAAAATATCAGCGCATCTCTGAACTCGCTCAACTGCACTGATGACGCCGCTGAGGCCGTCAGCTGCTCTCTGTAAACACACGCCATACTTCAGAGCCATTCTCCCTCAAATGCGAGGAAGGGATATATTTGATTATTAGTTCCGCCGATGCAGATATCAAATGCACCCCCAGCTGTAATCTTGGTAGGAAACACAAAAAGCTGCAGTATTTGCCTCTCGGTTTAATATCCACATCAGTTGTTTGCTCACACCGTGATCTGTTGGTTTGATTCAGAGATTTGTATGCAGACGAAGGAAGGGGAGGATGAAAGGTCACCGCAGATGTGGGGAAAACTTGGTATAAACACCGAGAGATGCGATTCCGTGAAGCGGTGTGCAATCGTGCACGGGGGGGTCCGTACCTTCTCCAGGTAATTGAACTCCATGGCGATCTCTCGGAAGAAGAAGTAAATGTGAGGCCCCCACTCCACGGCGCTGACGAAGTAGGGCTCTAGAGCGGTGAGAGAAGGAGCGTAGGTGAGAGCGTTTAATGAAATGACGACGGAGCGCGACGGAGCGCACAGAGCGCCGTGTGTCCGTCCGCGACTGGGTCACTCCCGTGACACAGGGATAACACGAGGGCGGTGGGAAAGGGGCGAGGGCCGCGCTTAATTTCATTACACGGTGAAAGGGGATTTCACGCACAACAATAAGCTCATTATGGCTCCCTGATGTTTGTGAGAAGCTGCTCTCAACACAGCCGGCGTGTCCCGAAGCGGGTCGGGCCCGTACGGACGGGCCGGACGGGTCTGGCCCCTGACTCCGCCCTCTGCTGCCCTGACTACGCCCTCCGCCAGTGACTCACACACCCAGCGGCGTGTGTCCCGACGGTGCAGAAACGTCCAGAATTTGTACTTGAGAAAAGCTGCCCCGCCCGGCTAAACGCACATCAAAGCCGTTACCAAGCCTGGCTCACACGCTGGCGCGGTCGTCGTTACCTCGGAACCATTTGGAGTCGTGCTTGACGGTGCGCAGAGCCGGGCTGTCCCCGAGGCTACGGTAGATCACCGCGTCGATGGCCAGGAAGTCCGTGACCGTGGCTGTAAACAGGTTCCCCTCTGAAACGCAAGCAGCAGAACCGCGAGAGGTCAAGAGCGGACGTTGAAATCCATCACCGGGCGGTCTGAAATGGCCGTCCCCCGAGAATGAGCCGGACCAGAACAACAGCGTTCAACAGAGGGGCGGGATCTTGACGATGAGCCTTACCTGCAAACAGAGCTACATTGGCGTGTTTGGGGTCATACGGGCATCTGGCCATACCACTGACAGGGTCTCTGATCATTTCCAGGGTGTCTCCCTGTGTCACACACACACACACACACACACACACACACACACACACGCATTAATCAAGGCTCTAGACAACACAAATTAATCTTTGGAATGCAATTAAGAGTGCAAGCTGTGTGAGCTCACACTTTTCCATCCAACTGAACCCTCCCGTTCAGTTAAATACCAAAAGTCTGCTTCTCATCCAGGGCTAAATTTTGTAGTGTGTCATTTCATTAAAAATCAGCTATAAATAAATCAGGAGCTAGCATCGCTAACTAGGCCCCAGAGAAGCAGCCAGCCAATCAGGAGGAGACAGGCGTGTTGCAGGATGACATTAGTAGCTGACAGATACCAGGCCGAGCGCGTCTCAGAGTTCCGCCGCAGCGCTACGGTACGTGTGAAATACGAGAGACTGAAAATAACAGTTATCTAAAAAAGCCTTTGATTATGAAACTCTTCTCTCTTACCCGCCCCCCCTCCCCGTCTCAACTCTGCCTCCAACATCCTCATTTATTATTCCCACAGAATAACGCCAACTCAGCCGAGTCGGCGATTAATATTCATGTGTAGTTTTTGCTTCCACCGCTTTGAAATTGTAACTGTAATTGAGCGAGACGGCGATCGTCGTCAAGTGGAGCATATCCTGATGCCTGGTAAAAAAGAGATTTGGGGGGGGGGGGGGGCACTCAAAGCTTCAGACTCTGGCAAACACATCATGGACACGGCGAAGGAAATATTCAGAGAACGTTCCCAGAATCAACACTCGCATCCTTCTGAACTACTCGTTAGAAGATGCCCAGCCTGGTAAACAGCTCAAATTCCACTTGTCTCTGACGCTCGCTGATAATGAGCTCAGCCAACTGCAAAGTCGAGCAGTGTCGGACATCAAGAAAACAAGATACTCCGGCGGCCAGAGACATCGATTACCAAGAAAGTATTGACCGAACACATGTGCAGGCCATGGCTATCTGTACATTGCTGTCGTTTTGCCCCCATTTATCACGGCAGATGTGAAATAAAAGACTGCAGGTGTAGATGAGCAAAATCTGATGCTCTTACTCCACTCTACTAGATTATTTACACACTGGATCATCCAAAGCTCCAGTGTGTAGGTTTGGATGATCCAGCGTGACAGAAATGTAGACTTTCTGCTTGAAGTGAAGGTATCTTAGTTTTCAACAGATATTTATTCGGGCTTTCTCCATCTTCTGCGTCTCAGCAGCAGCTTTGTGGTTGTCTGCTTTGTTTCCTCATTACTTCAGGACAAATGAATCAGATAAAAGGTCTGGGACAGTTCTGGGACTTGAATTGACATTTGGAATTGACTTACTCGGCAATCAATAGGAAGTCCAGGGAGACATCGTTGTAAAAGTGGTCATCATTACGGCAAAAGAAGAAAAAAAAAAACAGAAATGTATCCGGACAACTCAAAGTTAAGGGGTTAAAAATGCTGAACTCGCATGTAGACGCATCAAATCAGATTATTCTGATTATCAGATGACTCTCAGCTGCCAGATTTTTATGGTCATGCAAACGGACTCAGTGACAGTGAACGCGTGCGACGGCTTATGGAACGAGTCCACTGGCGTTGGCTGATCGCGTGACGGCCAACGGAACGCCGCCGAGCCGACGGGTGACGCGTTTAAAGGCACCACGACGGTAATGTCAGGGCTGCAGTCTCAAAGTTAGAGTGTAAAAGCTTTGATGCAGTTAGCGTGACCACGCACTCTACTTACCGTGTAATTGGCACATAATGGGTTGAAAGCGTTGGTTCCACACACAAACAGACCTCCTCGTCTGCTGAGGAGCACCTTCATGAAATTACGGCATTCATCCTGCGAGAAACGAAACGGGGCAATTAAAGAAAACAGAGGACGGACAACAGAGGGGGGATAAACGGAGAAGGCCCGGCCGCGGGGATTCAAAGCCCTCCGCGAACGGCGGCGTTTCAGCCGCCTGATGCGTGGAATTATCACACCATTAACACTGTCAGTCACACCGGCGCGGCCCGCGGAGACGGGAGGTGCAGACCCTCGTCGCGTGCGCGCTGACAAGCTGCCTTTGACTGACAGATGCTAAGCCCCAGCTTCGCTGATACAAAAAAACCCAAAAAAAAAAAAGAGCTTTGGAGCTAATTTCCCTGCGTGAAGCTTCGGCTCGGAGCTGAACAAACGCGCGCTGCAGCTCCGACGGCCCCGTTGGCATGGCAGCCACGACCCCACACCAGTGCCGTGGAAATGGCTGCCGACTTCTTCTGCCTGGAGAAATGTACGAGGGCGTGGACAGTGTGTTTATGGTCCAAGTGATAAGCTGGCCCCACCCAGGATGGTCTCTTTGGGTTATAGTTAATCTTTTCTCCATGCTTGGACCACATGGTTTAATGCGATGACGATCACAGCGTTGAAGGGCTGCATTATTTCCTGAAAAGGAAAACATATGGGATGTCTGGAAGAACACTTTGGTGACACGGTTCTTCCTTCCTTTGTCATCGTGCATTTATCTCAGACCCACACAGGGCCTCAGGGGGATTCCGAATTGACATTCAACCAGCATTTGGCTTTAAAATAACAGTCGTTCACCTTTGCAGAGTGTCCCAGTCTTTGTGTGTGTGTGTGAGAGACAGAGGACAGAGAGGGAGAGAGAGAGAGAGAGAGAGAGAGAGAGAGAGAGAGAGAGAGAATTTGTGCATGTGTGTAAGTGGTGATGTACAGAAGATCAATGGGAAGCAGTCGCCAGCAACCCACTCCCCAAACTCCGACAGTCTCCCAGCCTGGATGGCACCAGCTCTGACAGACTCACACATACAGACATGCAGACATGTGACACACGCACACACACAAACACACACACACACACACACACACACACTGGTCTCCTTCAAGACCACCACCCGCACTGATGTCTTCAAACAGAGAAGTAGAGAAGTGGGTCTGGAGTGCTGGTGACATGCTGAATGGTGTGTCTGAGCATGTAGCTGTGCGTGTGTGTGACAGTGGATTTTTGTGTGTGTGTGTGTGATCAAACATCAGAGGGAAGGCGGTGATATGAGAGGAAGTGAGCATTATTCCAGATGTTTCGCTCCAGCCCTTCGCTGACTGCAGGCTTCTCGTTTTTCAACGGTATTTCTTTTTTTACCCCACAAAGACTGGAGCGCTGGCCGTGCGCCTGACGTGCACGCGTCGCCGCGCGCGCGTTTATCGAGGCACAGATGCGGGCTCGTAAGCTGGGGCCGTTTGCATGCTGGTGCTACAATAAGTGCGTCGCTGCGGTCTGAGCTGTAATCACGGAGCCAGATGAAGCCCTCCTCATAAGCCCAAGTGCCTCCATCTGACGAGCGCTGATCCAAGGTGCGAAACCGCTGCGCGACCGTGCGCATTTGGCAGCACTTTAACGCTAAATCAAAGCCCGCCTTGGCCGCGGACGCCTTTCAGCTACGGCGGTGTGTCGTCACGGGATACCTGGAACTCTTAGGAGGCGAATCAGCACTCTGAGGTGCATCTGCTCCAGCCCAATTAGGATAATTACACATGATAGCTCAGTGTGTCAATGAATTATCCAACACCCACGCGCCCTGGCCCCTTCGCTGCCTCCCTTTACTCCCCTGCGTAGAATCTGGACAGAACGCCACCTATGCTGGCTGAAAGTCCTTCGCCAAAACCCAGACGACAGCAGCCCTCCGCTCCTCCTGCGGCTCCCCTGGGCGCTGAAACACTAATCTGCAGGAATTGGAAATGCAGAGGAGCAGTCAGAACGTAGGGGAGATTTGGTTCGGGCCCCCACGCGTATCTGCGGGGCGAGCTCGCGCCCCCCCCCAGGCAGCGTGCTTCAAATCAACATAAGCCCCATAATTCAGATATCAGAAGGGGCTGGCTGTCATCTGCAGATGCTGCCTGGCCAGAACCCCCCCCCCACCCACCCTCCTGGATCCTCTGTGCCAATCAGTTCCCACACAAAAGCGAGTGATCGCGCACACATGTCCGCCGATCGACAACAGCTCCTCTGTTGCTACAACACATGTGCCTACAACAACCTGCAGCGGCCAGACACTTAAACACCTTCACACATCTGCTTTCCATCTTCTGCACGCAGCTCAGACTCCACCTCCAGAAAAACGTCTCTCTCTCTCTCTCGTTTACAAAGTTGGCGTTCGCTCCAGCGACGAGGCTAAATCCTAAACAAACAGCGGTTTGACTCCTGAACGCGGTCGGCGTTCTCACGCACGGTCCAACGGCGGACCTGATTTTGGATGTGCGGCGGCATTTTTCATACTCGTTGAAGCATCACAGTGCTCCGACTGTATCGTGATCATGTAACAGGCAGCAGGCCCACATCAGGGGGGGGGGGGGGGGGTCTTACTAAAAAAAAAAACTGCTCCTCTTAATCTTAAAAAGTTTCCATTACATTCCTGACTCCTCCCCTGATGTTAGCAGCCAGAGAGGGGAGAGCAAAGCTTTGCCAAGAACTAACATTTACACACACACACACACACACACACACACACACACACACACACACACACACACACACACACACACACACACACCTACACACACCTACACACACATAGAGTTTTGGCTTGGTTTCTTTTCCACTCATTAACAGACTTGTCATATCCAGCAAAATCCCTGACGCACATATACGGCTGTGAGAAAAAGACCATGACAGGAAGGACCCGTGTGTGTTTGTGTTTTTGGAGCATGTGGGCGGGGGGGATCGTTTAGCAGCGGTACTGAATTAGCAGCGATGCGCTGTTCTGGGCGGCGCGGAATTACTCAGCATGTTAAGGCTAATCCGCACACCCCCCCGTGACCTTCCACCCCGTTTGATGGTGATTCTGGCTGAACGCGCCACGGGCCACCGAAATATCAAACATCAGAGGGAGGAAGCCAGCGAGGGAGCAGAGAACAGAGAGCCGGAGAGACCACCTGCTGAGAGAAACGGCGCCTAATTAATTGTAATGAGTGATGGTGCTCTTCTGTGAACCGCCGCCTCGCCACGCTGGCGTCTGGGCGTCCGAACGGCGCTGCGAGCGCCTGGCTTGTCTGCCCCTGGCGGAGTGATGCGAGAGAGAGGACCAGTCAACGTGGCTCAACACCCCGGAGGAGCTGAATCGATCATCTGTGCAACCTGCCCGGGGCTGTGACCTGGAGACAGGCCCGAGGGAGGGGTCAGCTGGTGACCCAGACAGCGCGTGAAGGGGCGGCGACGGGGGGCGGGGGGGCGGCTCATTTAAATGCGATTCTGATGCTATCGGCAGATTCAGGTCAATGAAATTTACTGGAAAGTGTGCACTGGGAGTAATGTCATTTAAACAGCTTCCAGTTGAAGCATGTGCGGCTCACGCACAGCTCCACTCAGTGGTGCGGATCGGTGCCAGGAACAATGAACCCACATAAAGTAGCTTTCACACTCCGCAGGAGTGAGAGAGTTTAACTTCCAGCTTAAAGTATCACAACGTGAAGCAAACATTAGTCAAGGATTCCTCTCTAAGTGTACAGGTCACACCCCCAACACCCCCCCCCCGGAACAGCGGGGCCTCAGCAGGTCCACCTCTAACCCAACGGCTGAGTGGATCTTGGCTGTTAAGGATCTACATATCCACTTATACTTTAAATAAAACACATGATAATTTATATGGGCTCCTGTCATGAGCCCCCCCAAGAAAGAAATACATTTGATTAGGAATGGGAAGGGATCTGATTAAAAGTTTGAATCATTTGACAGCACTAATTAATGGATCATTTCAAGATCATTAATGATTTACGTTGAGCGGGTAATGCCCCAGAAAGGAGCTAATCTATGACAAATAACATAGCAAGGACTTGTCATAAATGAAAGACATGAAATATCACTTTAGGAGCTTCGGAGGCTGTGAAACTGAAACGGGGCCTCCTGGTCAGCCAGCTGAAGACCTCTGGGAACACAATCAGCTCCGCATTGATCAAACAATCGGGCTAAGTGCTGCTCAGAACGCCCATCTACTCTTTTAAAGTGCTCTGTGCGGGACCACCTTCGTTTACATTTACGTACCAACCTGGCGGGTTGGCGGCAGGCCACCTCGGGGGAAGGCCCCGCCCCCCCCCCGGACGAGAGGGGAGGAGAGGGGAGGAGCGAGGCGGAGGGAAGCGGCGATGGAGAAGACGGACGTGAAAGGGCAAAGATGGAAGAAAGCGCAAAGAAACATAATGGTGGAACGAGGAGAGGACGGCTTTTGTGGACGCCAGCAACCAGTTGGTCGACGGGAGGGCGCGAAAGAATAATGAATTTTTGGGGGCCAATTAAGAAGAATACTATGTATGTCCTTTGTGATCAGCCATGCGGAAACATTTAATTACAAAACCAATTACGAGGCGGCGGATGTGTCACAACTGACATAACCAACCCCCCCCGCCCAAGAGGACGTGTCCAAGAGGAGAGCAACAACAGAGATGGAATGAAACAAATGTGGAGGGACATTTAGAATCGTTGGCTGTAATTATTACATTTGCATGAATTTCCAGATGCTGTATTAACTGAGCTGAAGGGGTGAGTTTAGTTGCACAGCCACTTCAATATGTTGGTAAACTCAGTTCTTACTTCCTTGCATATGTATTTTTTTGTATATATTTTCTGCATTCGGTTACAGCTGCTTCCACATCAGCCGTCAGGAATCCATCTCAGCGGTGACCTTGTCCGGGCGTACATATATGTGTGTATGATTACGCCTCCATTCTTCTGGCCGTGGCCTTGCAGAGCGGGCCGAGGAGACCTGGCTGGGCTCTTATCTGCCTCACATTGTTGTGTGACTCACGGCCCGACGACCAACGCAGTCATTAGGGGGCGAGGAGACCTTTCATATCTCCGTGTGCCCCGCAGCTTTCCTTGGGTCCGGCCAACAGGGACCCGATAACCCCCCCCCCATCACCCGCTCCTTTTCTCCCTCTTTTCAGCTCGGCTTTTTGTCACCGTCCTCCTATTCTCCCTGGTGTTTCTGTCTGGCGCTCTCTCACACAGATTTAATGTCAGGTGTTCTCTCCCTGTGTTTAAATCATTTTTCTCTGCCCAGAGGGGACAGCGACTCTCTCTCTTACACACACACACCCACACACACACACGGGGACAGGGAAGACAGGTTGTTTATGTGCGGCGGACAGCCGCTAGGAATGTGTGCATCGAGGATATAAGAGGCATTCAGGCGAGGCGTGGTGGGACGGTTCACCCCATCTCTCCCCCATCGACTCACTTTCCCAACGCCCACCTGCATTTTCAAAGGACACAAAGCGAATTCCTGACGCATGATGGTGGCGAGTGGTGAGCAGAAAGGAGCGGGCTGTTTCACACGCTAAAAGTCCATGTGTGAGCGTGTGTGTCTATGAGTGTGTGTGTGTGTGTGTGTGTGAGAGAGATGGGTTAAAATGAGCAGAAACAATGTGATAATAGATGCACTCCAGTATGTATCAGCAGGGGTGATCGTGACACGAGTGGTGCAATCACACCAAAGCTCCACACAGTGACACAATCATTTTGTAAAGGTTGGAAAGACGTGGCTTCATCTCTTTTCTTTTTTTTTTATGTAACTGTAATCCTACAGGATAATCGGTGTCTTGTTGGGTGGGCCATTAGCAGAATTATTTGGGATGGAGAATAGAGAAATCAGATCAAATCAAATTATAGTTGGTCAGAATTTACAGAAGTTCATATCATGGACAACTAGTAATAATAACAGTTATGTTCTAATGAATGGGCCCGTTGACAGGATGGTAAAAATCCAATCATCTGGTTTTTCAAGTGATCGTGTAAGCAACATAATGTGATCTGGTTTATCAGAAGATATGAGTTATTTGATTATGAGAAATCACATTTAGATTTCTCCCGCCTCTGTCCTTGCTAGTCTGGTTTATTTCATTCATTTAAACCATAACATGTTTAAAAAAAGCCCAAAACATAGAACACAGTTGATGTAGAGATAAGACAACACAAAGTTTACATAGTAGATTCTATTCTCCGTATATAGATTTTTACAGCCATGAGAACAGGCTCACAGTAAACACACGATTTTTGTAGATTAAATGTAAAAACAATTTAAGTATGTCTCACCTCATGTTTGCCCTTCATTCTGCAGATCCTGATATCGTTCTTGTTGGACTCCCATGTGCGTTTCTGTAAATAACACCCAGCAACATGTTTTTCTCCGTATAAAACAGCCATTTCCAAACATCCACCGCAGCGCTGTAAATGCCGCCATTGGCCGTCCGGATTCACGCTCACCTTGCTGTAGAACATCTCATCTCCCGCCACGTTGTCCAACTCCACTCGGAAAAGGTCATCCCTGGAGACGGAATAAAGAGAGAGATGGAGTCAGCGTGGCCGTCTGCCAACACAGTGTATCCAGGGCTGCAGGCAGAGACCAGGCTTCCTGATTCAGCTGAAGAACAAACACGAGTCAGAAAAGTAACAAAAAGTATCATTCATCATCAGCATCATTAGATCATTTTGTGATATCAAGTATTTTCCTGGTGGTGTCAGTGTGTGAGAAACAGTACTTGTCGCCAATTTGAAGATGAATAATTCTCATTTTACCTCATTAAACCTGACTCGCTGGTTGCATTAAATACGCTGCTGGGTCATCAAATCAGCTTATCGCAATTGTTTGAAAAGAAGTCTTAAATTGGATTAAAAGATGACTTAATGGAGCTTCTACACACCACACGGGCTCCCTGATACAGCTCCATCTCACTCACGAGTCACCAATAATTCTGGAGCAACCTCAGATGTGAAACAGGTATTGATCGAGGCTTTGATATTTTGAGGCTTCATCTATGCAAGGAGCCAGACTCCAAACAAGCACATCTGCCACGGCTGTGTAACTACTGGAGATCTTATCCAATTGGCCTAAACATCACTACACTGTCTTTCCTCTGTTTTGCTTCTGTATATTCTAATTACAAAGTTTTATTAATAATCGTCCTTTTCTTCCATTTCGGAAGTTACCCCAGTGGTGAGTGGTGGTATTACAATAAGTTTTGTTTTTTGTTTTTTTGGTATTTCTGCAGCTACTCGATCTTTTTGTCACATTACATTTGTTCACTCAACAGTCCCAGAAGGGAACAACATTCTGGACTCAAAAATCATCAAACACTTGCCAGACACGTTTGTGTTTAACAGGTTGGAGTGTACGTAAGTGTTCTCCAAAGGCTGAAGAGGGTGAGGAGGGTGAGGCGTAATCTCATCCAGCGTTGACTCAGCATTACCATAATGGAGCAGCACTGGGCCGAGAGGATGTCAGACACTTGTTTGTATTGATGCTTCTCTTTCTCTTCCCTCACCGGTCGTGGCTGATGCTGAGCCTGTGGCTCCACGTGCACTGGTGGAAATGTTTTCATAAGAGAAGAAGAGCCCTAATTTGCAGTCTGGCTCAAATGTCTCCAAAAAAAATAGCTTCTATTTTCTTCCCATGTCTGCCCTTTGCGTGTGCGTGTGTGTCTGAGTTGCTTCCTGGACCTTATTTTGCCCTGGCTAATAGAAAACTAACAAAGAGTCAAGAGAAACTGTCAAAGATTTCCTATATATCTGCAGCATCTAAACCCTGAACCTTCTCCTCTAAGTCGACCAATGGCAGATTTAGAAGTGGAGACATCTCGAGTCATCAGGTTTCTTCCATTAGTTCCAGTTCTCCTCGTCACTTTGCCCTGTTTGAGTCGTGCGATGCCGAATGAGGCTCGTCCTGGAATGCAGATGAAATGTGAACAGAGGACTTCAGAGAACATCCTGTCTTTGTCAGAGATGAGGCGTGTCCACGGTTGATTGATTTTTCTGTTTACACACACGCCCGTCTCCCTTTGATAGTTCTTATCTTAAAAAAGAGTAGGATTCCGAACATTTTCAGACCTTTTTGGTAGTCTGTGAAAGCAAACACCAAAGTCCGGATATTTATTTCTGAAATGGTCTGGTACCTTCTTCAAGATCACACTGCTACTTTTAAATGAACTGTTTTATACTTTAACTTGGATTATTATTATATAGACTAAAAACTTATCTTTTTGAAATGTGTGCTACATTTTAGTGAGCCTTAGGGTGTTGGAAAAACTCCACACTTCATCCACTTAATTCACATTAAAACATGCTGAATAGGAGCCAAAAGTAAAATGAGTTTGATGTTGCTGGGCTAACATCTTAATGTTTGTGGTTTTAATGCTTATCTTGTACTTTTTGTCCACGTGTTTGAGTTTTCTGATTCACTCTGAGGTTCATTTCTCTTCAGGTTGGCCCAAAATAGTCCGTTTGATACTATCAAAGCTGTAAAATATGACACTGAAGAGTTAAGTAGTTTACAACCCTCTGTGATTTAGTGCATCTTTTAATCTGTGCAGGCGCGCACGTACGTCATTGGGCGTGTGTGTGCGTGCGCGTATCCAAGTGTCTCTCCCTGCCCTCGTCTTCCAGCACGGCAGCTCTCCCTCCCTTCACCTTCAGCAGCTCGGCGTCTCCCTGCCGGGGGGAGCATTCGTCCGCGGCTCTGGCTGCTCCGTCACCTCTGAGGTCAGCGTCTCCGGGGCTAATAAACCGCGCGCCGGCGACCTGACGAACTTTCCCTTTCCCACCTCGGCACGATATACACTTATTCTCACAATCGGGAAAAGCCAAAAAGGAGCTGATTGATTGGGTCATCCTTCCAGTTTGTTTCTGCCTGCGTGGATTAGCCTTCTGGATGCAACCGAGAGCCGAAATCCGCGCGAGCCACAGCTCATCTCGACAGCGATGGGACGGGACTTAACGCAGCGCGGCGCTTAACTCCACCTGTCACCAGCCAACTACACAGTTTACTTTCCTTTAACGAGGTTGGAAGGAGGACAGAGAGACGGAGCCGCTCCCGACAGGTGCTCGGTGCAGACTTTTAGCGGCGCCTGCAGTCTGAGGAGCAGCTATGTTAATGGCGGCAGGATTTGGCAGCAGAAAGGAGGTGTCTTATCGGGCCACGCGCTCTGTTCTCTGGGTTCTCTCCCTCAGTCATACCTGGCACCGCACAGGGACTTATTTTTACACGACGCTTTTTAAACTCTGCCTCCCCCGACTGGGGCTCACGCAAGCATTTGCACATGTATCCATTCTGAGACGTTTTCCTGCCAGGGCGCCACAAACAACCACTAGCAGAAAATAAATAAATAGGCTCCTCAAATCCTCTTTTATCTGAAACTCTCTGAAACTGCCCGCCGCTCGTATTTTCAGGCAGCACTTCAGGGTTTCACGATAGTTCAAAGTTTACATCCAGGTTCTTCAACCTCCTGAGACCTGAGCTCTTTTTTGATATACATTCTTAACACGTCTTTGATATTTAGGATTATTGGACCTGATAAGTATAAAGACTGAGAATCATGTTTTAACAATATTTTGAAACAAGTAGTTTTTGGGGACAATGATGTCCACATGCAGGGACAATCAATCTAAATGTGTAATAATATAATGTTTATGGGTCCATGTATGTGGACATTTGGCCCCATACTAAGAAGAATTAGCTTTTATATTATAGGTGACCCAAAATCTAATGTCCACATATGTGGACGCCAGGTCTTAGGAAGTTAAGCCAATTAACGGCCAGTTTCTGACCGGTTGGGGCTCTGGTTACGCTGTAAAGCAGAGCCGGACACTTCTGACTGAGTACGGTAGCCGTCTGCGAGGGCTTTACGAGGCTGCACGCACGGGCGTGTTTAAAGACTCTTCGTGCAGACAGGATGGCTGGAAAGGAGTTATGCTGTTTGATTTATTTCCTACCAATCCTCTGCAGCGAGGTTAGATCATTGGGAGGCCCGCGACTGGGTCATTTCCTGGACCAGTGTGGCCTCCCTTATTGGAAACCACTTCAGTCTTCTTTCATTGTGGCATTGCAGCCAATAATCACCACCATATGGGGGGAAGAAAAAAGACTGTGTCTTTATTTTTTCGCATGTTCCACGCTAAATTAAATTTTTGGACAACACGTGCTGTAAATCTCCAAGTCTGTGTTTTGTGTTAGCTCGGCTCCTGAACGGCTCGGGGGGGCAGCAGATGTGGTTTTTACCGTGCAAATCTGGTGCAGCTGAGCCGAGCATCTTTGTCTGGACCCTGCTGACCACCTCAGAGCTGCCGTTCAGGTTCAGCGCACTCAGCAGACTGACAGACATGTGCTGGCACATCACGCGCACAACCCAACTAGGAAACACTCCGCGTGCCAATTAGAGCTCATTAAATGATGATTTTTTTTTTGGTAACAGATTTTATGATCCTGTCCACATTAAAACATAAGCAGCAGATATAAACATGCAGATAACAGACTGTCTTTAATTTGTGCGTGAAAAGCACCCATATGCAGTACGCTACATAAATCAGGTTTTTATCAAATGTCAAAAATGGCGTCAAATGAAATGAATACTTCTGTGGTTCTACTAACTCCTGAACATGGAAATAATTGTCAAAAGTGGCCTTGTTCTTGATTTGAGTCAACCAGAAAGCAATTTCACAGACATGCCTTTAAAAATAGTGAACAAACAGAGAACATGACTGTCGGTAGGTCTAAATAATAAAAGACTGAGAACTTTTCTCTGTGGCAACAGGCTGTTCATTTCTTTATCTCAGACCCTAAAACAGAAAAGAGGTGATGCTGCTACGCAACAAAGGCAGTTCTAACAGCAGAAAATAGCTCTATTCACCCATCCATCCATCATCCATCCCTCCATCCATCCCTCCATTCATCATCCATCCAACAATCAACCCATCCAATAACCCACCCATCCATCCAATAACCTACCCATCCATCCAACAACCCACCCATCCATCCATGCACCCATCCATCGGACCCTCTGTACCTGGCTCCGATGTAGAGTGTCCGGTTGACCTGGAGGATCCTCTGGATGTGCAGAGGTTCCTGTCTCAGCCATGTTCGGTGGGGTCGGCCCAGAAACACCGGGTGTCTTCTCACCACTGACAGCAAAGAAACAGAGAGACATCAGTCCCATCCATCCGTCACAGAGAGTCGTGAAGAGAATGATACTGTCTTAGTTGTTTCTGACAGGTTGGACGTTCTTCAGTCACTGAAGGTGACGCAGGGACAGACTTTTTTATTTATATCCTCTAATTTTGTTGTTTTATATTCACAGGAGACAAAGACAGCGATTCCTCTCTGTCTGCCTCCACAGTTTTTGCACTTTGTGTGCATCTATAATTTAAAGTTATAGATTTGCTTTAGTCCAATCTGAGTTAAACTGGTTCAGTGCTCTCTGACTGTAGCGTCTGGAAATAAAATAATCAATACTACTGATCTGCAATCAGACTTTTCTCTAACCTGACAGCCAAGTTGATGCAGACTCAAAGTCTGAGTGTGTGTGGGGGGTCAGTTGAGCGTGACCCCCCACACACCCTGACCGTGACATCAGACAGCCTTCGTGAGTGCTTTACTGACCGGCACAGCCCTGACTCTGACCCCCACGAACATTATTCAACACCCCGCACCCTGAGCCGCCACCCACGCCTCACGCTGGAGGACCCAGCGGAATGCAGTGGAGAGCGCGAGCAAAGGTCAGGAGGTCATCACCTTCGGTGGGGATGAAGTTGAGAGGCCCCGGCTCCTCTGGGAATGCCGAGATGGCGGTACGGAGAAGCCAGACCAGCAGGAAGAAGGAGGGAGGGGTCATGGTCGTCACCGCAGCCCGACTGTGGAATCTGTGGACATTTTTAAAGAGACAGGGACAGAACGAGGTGAGTGACTGCCAAAAAGAAAAAAAAAAACAGGCAGATGAGTGATTCCCACTGACAGAGACATGCTGTCTTTCAATTAATCCCCAGCTAAATGACTGATTGTGCCTCCTGACTGGAGCTTTATCTCAGTATTCCGCAGCATCGCCCCCCCTCTCCCTGCCTCGCATCCCCGAGTGAGGGATTAAACCGATGAGGTAAAAAGTGCTGAGTCAGCTCAGAGCGCAGTGTGGCACAGCAAGACCACATCGAGGACGGCGTACGGACTCCTGATGAGAGCCTGCACTGGCGGAGTGAGTCACAGCGTCAGGGGGGAAGAGGAGTGCCCCCCTCGCCTGTCGGGGGTTGGCTGTTATCACGGCCGCGATCAGGCGCTTTAAGTCTTCCAGCCGAAGGACGGAACGCTGCTGTCTAATCTTCCCAAAACTTCCACCTTCACCTGGTTATCATCTTAATCCCGCGAGCGCCATCCAGTAATTTGTTTTGTAAATCAAGTGGAGAGGCTTTACATCGCCGCCGCTGCCGGAACAGATCGTTTCACGCCCCATCTCTGATTTGAATTCTCTGGGTCGTATTTCTTTATGCAAACCTCTGGAGGATTTCACTGGAAACACTCCATGGTCACGGATGTGTTCGAAATATGCAAAAACACTTTGCTGGCTTCAATGGAAAACAACTGTAACAAAAAAAAGACACCCATGAAGTTTTAGTAGTAATAACAGGCTGTGGTCTGTACAATTCATCTCTCAGACCATGACTAAACGAACGCAGGCGGTAATTCTATACGATGAAAGCGCTTCGCCTCCACAGCCCTTTGTGTTGCGACTCCTTTTTTCTGCAGCTGACACAAACAGCTATTGTGCCAACCGACCCTTTAATGGAGCCCCAGATGCAACCTTATCGGGACGCCTGATCTTTGCGGGACATTTCTCGAATTCCCTGCCCTGAAATCTGAATAAAAAGTGGGAGGGATGCTAATTACTCAACACCCACAAGTTAAATTGCAGGAGGTGAAGGGCAAAGAGTCACAGCGGGAAGAAAGGAGATCACAGGAGATGGAGTGAGAGAGAAATAGAGAGGGAGATAAGAGACACATTAGAGAGAGAGGAGATAAGAAGCCAGGAAGTCAGTCCAGCCAATGAGGTATTCTATTGTTTCTAGTATTAATAATGTATGAATAAATGTCAGGAGGCATGCATTCGATTAGTATAATTAGGCACCCTTGGCTGTACAATTTCATGCTACAGCAGAATAAATAGATATACAACACAAATATAACACAGTGTGTGTCTATGCGTCTGTGTGTGTGTGTGTGTAAGTACAGAGCCAAAGTGTCACTGTAATTATGACAAATGGCCGTGGCGGACTCCATCAGGGGGAGCTGTGCCGCGTGGCGCAGGCCGTACGTCTAATATACCATTATCACTGAACTACACGTGCTACAAGCCCACATATACATTTTGCCATTTGGACAAGAAGCTAATCCAAAGTATTCAAGCCCCAGGGTGCCGTAGCGCCGCTCGCTGAAAAGTGAAATGGCAGCAGATGTTAGCGCAGTCAGGTTGGCACATTATGGTCTCCGGTGTTTGTCTCTGAGGCAGCGTTCCAGCGTGTCTTATTAGGAAGATTTATTCTTTCGTTCGTCTTTTTATTAATGATTTAAAAACGGCAAATGTTTTAATCCATTTACAAGGTAGATCTTTGAAGATATGGATGCATTTTAATCAGAAGCTGCAGTAACTGTGGGCTTGGAGGACTGCCAGGATGGTGCACAGCAGAGTAAAAACCACTGTCCTGTATTCATCATCAAGCTCCACTCTTTTTTTTTTTTTTACGTTGGCTTGTTAATTTGTCTGTTTCCACCGGATCAATTTGACCATGGGCGTTTAGGCAGCTAATTTTCCAAACAAAGCCATTAAGATGCCACCAAGCTGCAGACGAGGAGGGGCAGTGGGGCTGCTCGGGAACAGAGCCGTGTCCCCAGAGGGCCGAATCAATGCACAAACATCCCAACCGTGGCCAACATGTATAAGTTGAGGACGACAGATCACAGGCCGATAAACGATGTCTGCGCGTCTTTAGACGCGTCGCACTGACGGATGTTGCTGTGGGACAGAAAAAAGGAGGAGGGAGGCATTTGATGGAGAAGAAGAGATTTGGAAAATGTCTCCGGACCGAATGTTTACGAAGGTTTCTGACAATGTCTGAATTCTTTAAATGCAAATACTGGGGGGAAAAGAGAAAACACAGGTGGGTTTGGTTGTTATAATGGCTGCTCTGGTTGACACTTTCACAATGCCTCAGCCTGCTTTTCATTTAGAAGACTGAAACCTGTGAACGCACACACACACACATGCACACACACACACACACACACACACACACACACACACACACACACACACACACACACACACAGCCAAGAGGTAGTTGCTCTGAACATTGGATGGCTGAAAGAAAACCAAGATTATGCATGTCCCAGATATCAGGAAAACAGTCATAAATGGAACTGCTTTAATGAGAACACAGTGTTATCAGAGGATGTTTGTAATTATAATATCTAACATAGAGGCTGTCACTAAATTCTACAGCAGTAACAGTAATAAAGCGACAGTCAGAGCTTCAAAGACACACAGAGGAGGAATAAGTTCAGCCGTTTTTTACTCAGACATTTTAGATCACTCTATATGGAAAATTCTTAAATGCCTGCTGTGTTCTGTGTTCTTCCTCATCCTCTGAGGCCTGATATACAGATGAGCTCGACTGTCACACAGGATAACTGACTCAAATATTAGCAAGTATATTTGGAGCGCAACCCTCAGTAAAACATGGACATGATGGAAACATTAGGCCTCCAAACTCCCCTGAGCTCAATCACTCATGCAATGTGAAGGAGCTGTAAACAGAACAGAGGTCTCACTCCCAAAACACATTTCCCATCAGCTTGAGAGAGAGATCCAAACAAAGTTGTACTGGTCCAAAAAAAAAAAAAAAAATCAAAAATTAAATGGTATTTCTCTTAAACTGCAAGACACACAAATCACTAAAATGCCTCCACTGATAATAATAAATCCTCTCATATCTTTACAAGTGATGATTTGTCCACATATTTATCTCTGATATGATGATATTGGAAGCTATAGTGCTATTTAAAAGATAATAGTACAATCTTGTCTTATTGAGTTTAGCCAACAGTTCCCAATAGGACTCTCAGACGAATTGCTAGAATGCAAACAGCACCGGGATGTGTAAATGTGCTCTAATGGCCTTTGTTATGGCGTCCTGGAGACATAAATTAAAACAGGACCTTGAGCTGGCAGGAAGGAATGGCCAGGGAATGAGCCCTCCTTCGCTCTGATTTTCTTGCTTTCTATCGAAGGTCATCGAGAGGTGACAAGACTGTGCAGGTAAACGGGAATGTATTGAGATGGGGGGGGGCTTTACATTTCTGTTGTCTTTGTGTCAACCTAAAGACACCCCATAGTTTACCCAGAGGCTGCCCTACTTCCTGTAGTGAGAGACAAGACTTTCACTGCGTGTTGGCAATATATGGTGCTGATACCAGTATCTCTTTACATCAGCAGCAACGGCATGCACGGCCAAAACACAAGCTGAAGAGAGGACGAAGAAAATGTCTGGGAGCAGGGATTTAGAGCAGAGATGGATATGAATAAAAAAAAACACTGGCGTATGCAGACATGGCATGATGGGACAAGGAGTCTGTCAAAACACATTGCTCTGTGGGGAGGGATGAAGAGAAGCTCAGATGAAGGAAAGGCAGGCCCTCCTTCGTTCAGAAGCAGAGGAACGTGTGAAATGAGGCAGATGAACTGCAAGAATGGGAGAATAGACGGAAATGAGGATTGATGCTCAAACTGCGTTGGAGAAATCGCACGAGCCTAAAAGAAATGATGCTGATGAGACTCCCGGGTCAGGGCCTCAACCACATTCTGCACATCATACGGCGCAAAGCAAATGTGTTCTCACTTAAACTACACTTTCTTGAAACCAGATTTTCACTTCTGCTTGGCTTCTAGTAATTTGATTTTCTAATTTAGTTTTTCCTATAAAGCCATGTAGCCTTGATCCACAACTAAGAACTCTCTGACCTGCTTATGATAGAGTATTATTCATACCTCATGTTTGGCTCCGGCCCCTCGGGTTTCCCCATGGGAGGGGTTATGGTCTCCGCTGCTAAGATATTTTTACTGATTAGGTTAAATGTGCTTCAGTATGAACAATGTAAGAAAACAACAGGCTAAGAGAATTTGTTCCCTTTTGTATCTGATTAGTGCTCTTTGTTTGAACTGCATCTTTGTTGTCGTTGCTATCGTACCCTCCCTGCAGCCATACATTATATAAGATTAGTCAAGCCTTATGTGCAGATGGACAGCTACACAAGCAAATTTACAAAACTCAACACACGTGCAGACAAGAAAGCGTCTACGAGATGCCTCCCCACTTAGTTTGCTTCATTCACTTAAACCGACCACATCTCCAGGACTTTTATCTCTCCCTGGCCTAATGAAAAAAATGGCTGGATGTTTACTAGATATTCATATTATCATGAATTGCCAGAGCCTCACTGACATTGTACATTTTTAAAAGGAAAAAGGGGGAGGGAGAGAGAGAGCGAGAGAGAGAGAGCACGCAAAAAGGCAGACAGAGGCAAAACAAGAAAGAGGAGAGAGGGAGCGCACAGTAAATGAAAAATGAAGCGCGACCTTTTGAGCACAGAAACCATTTTCCCATGCGCTGAACAACACCATGGATAAGTGTGTGTGGAAATATGTGCAGCATGTGCAGACAGATGAAGCCTTTCGACGGTTGCCCTCCTCTGTCTGAATCCCCAGCTCTGACCCCCCCCCCAAGAGCTGGCTGCGTCTGCCTGTCCTCGAACAGCAACGCCAGCTTCCGTCAGTTAGCACAGGGACATCTTTTAGCAGTAATAGATGTCTGATTGTGGAGGATTTAAAGGCTGCTGGTTGAATAATACATCCGAGTCTGCCCGTCTTCGGTGCAGAAGCCCGCATTAATGGGTTAAACGTAGCGGAACCGAAAGAGCAACAGATCGCTGAGCAGTAATTTAAGACCTTTAATGGCTTATTGTTACGGAACAGATCTTTAAGGATCTTTGGAGTTCTCACTGCCGTTCTGTCATTGTTATTAACCTTCCTAATCTTTGAAATTATAGCGGCAGAGACAGGAGAATAGAAGACAAAACCCAGATGGAAGCCACACCGTCACACACATGCAGGAGCCTTCAAGTGGATTAGGATTTTCACTTTGTCTTAAGGTGGCTGGGGACCAAGAGCCAAAAAACTGCATAAAAGGATGCACAAAAGCCAGAAAATGAGCTGGCGCAGACCACCGAGCGACCATTAGGATTTCAGGGCCATGTTTGAAGCAGCGCTTGCACAGGAGCAAGTCAGGTAAACATGCAAAGTTTTCATTTATTTGAATTGGGAGCGGTGCTAAAAGGAGTCGCATGTTTGGGAAAGGGCATAATAACACTTTTAGGAGCGTGTTTAGAGGGAAACAAACACTCATCCCAGGAAGGAAGCGAGCTCATTTGTTGTTTTTTTTTTATCTCCATTTTGTTAATTTCATTTTCTGAGCTTCACTAGACAGGGAGGAACGTCCTGTCAGCTTGCTGCTGCAGAGATGGATCCGACCTTTGGCCTCCCACCAGTTTACAACCATCATTAGCAGGTCAGGGATCAGGGGCCGAGGCCATAAATCACACTCCAGCCATCCACGTAGAACGGAGCCGGCATCAGAGGAGCAGAAATAAAAAAAGAGAACATACTCCAGAACGGACGGGAAGCTAAAAGCAACTCCCATCCATCACAGGCGGGAGACGCCATAAAGCTGGTAAAGCAAAACACAAAAGGCGATAATCTCCAGCATGGTTATAAATAATATGGCGACCTCACTAATGGCAATAAAAGCTCTAGCAGCATGACAGAAACCCTCTTGATGTGATTATTCTACTAAAATTGGATTGGATTACCGTGCATAAATACTCAGGAGTAACTCAATAGGTCAGTATGTTTCTACTTGGAGACAGTTTGTCTTTTTTCTGCCACGAATTCGGGCGGGGTCGTGGAAAAGCAACAAGTGATGGGCAGCGGAGCCAGCAGGCCTGATGGGAGCCAAACAGAGAGCATCGAAGAAGAGCGAATGAAAACCCGAGGAACACGACACAGAAGTTATACTCGGCTCAGACATTTGCTTCAAATAAGAAAACAGGGCGTTGCTAGGCAGCAAGGAAACAATAAAAGATATAGGTGCTTTTGTGAGCTTTGACGCGGCACAGCAGCAGAGCAGATTTGGATCAGCTGTTTGTATCCTGCTGTCATTACATTCTCTTTTTGCTAAGCTAAGCACCTGCTAGCCTCAATACCACAATGCATTCTCAAACCCTTCGCCTTGAACTTCGTTCGACTCAGCGCTGAACGGCGAGATAGCGGAAAGGGCGCCGCAAACGTGCCTCGGAGCGTCTGAGGAGCACGCCCTCAAGGTCGCCTCTCACCGCAGACCAAGACCTTTGACTTGGGTCGTATGTGGAGAGGAGCATGGGGGGAGATGGAGAGATATTCCAGATTTCAGTTTGTGCACAACCCCGCATACCCTTTCTGAATCCTGCCAAACAAAAAGCCAAGATAACGGTGCAGCAGAATAGAAAAAAATGTAGGAATGATTTTTTTTTTGTAACCCTGCTACATCCAGATGGTTTTTATGCTAAAAAAAAAAAATAACCTTGTCAGAGTCTATAGTGTAAACATCCACATCATCACTGGTACTTCAGAGAAACTTCCTTATTTCCCATGAGGCCCAGTACGGGCCAGCATCTTCTCCCAGCAGAGGTCTGGAGAAGTCGGTCTAACACTCTCCTTCATCTCCTCTCAGACTCGCTCTTTTTCCCATCTCTCTCTCTCTCCCTCTCTCTCTCTCTTTCTGTCTCTTCTCGGGACAAATCGGCCACCTGCTCATCCAATTTAGCCCCCCGCACCGGGCCCCTCCTGCAGCAATCTCCATACCAGTTCACTCACAGCAGAAACCCCGGATCTCCTTGCTCCAACTTTCTTTGACTGCTACATCTCCCGGGGCACGCGGGCATGCACGCGCATATACAAACGTGCACACACATGCGCACTACCATTTCATTGCAGGCATAACTCCCAGTTCTGGCTGTGTGCAAGTTTGATCCCCCCCCTCCCCGTGTCTGAGAGGCATGTTAATCAGAGAACGGAGGCTGCCAGCTCGACCGTACGCGTCTGTATCTGGACTGCTGTGCGTCTCGTCTCCCGTCTCCGTCCTCCTGCCTCTACCTGTGTCCATTCTCTCCAATCTGTCTTTGCTCTTGTCAGCCCCTTTTCCCCTATCAGTCGATATATTCATTGCTCACACGGCTCACCTCCTCCTGGTGTTCTCTCTCTCTCTCTCTCTCTCAAGCTCTTATCGCATCACAGCAAATCATGTCTTCCTTAACTCCCCCCACAGCACACCGACCCCCCCCCAGCCACCTCTTCTGGTTTAGGCTGATGGGATTAAGCCACTATAAAACTGGAGGGTTATTCAGAGAGGCTCGATGAGGGTCTCTCACTTTTACCCTGGCCTCTGTTCAAGTAAATTTGGTTCTGGTTCAGATTCCTTCAAATCTTCTTCAAAGATGTGAGAAGATAGAAGCAGCAAAACCTTTCTTCCAGCCTTTGAAATGATTCTGGTGCTTAATTAAAGCACAGGAATAAAACTTTGCAATAAAGGGTCCCTCTTTTAACTCTTTTCAATCAAGCTTCCCTTTCAAATTCTGCACAAAGCAACAACATTGCTGTTATTCCACACCCCAAACTCACATTCAACCAAGAGGAAAACATTGAAGTCCACCAACAGTGAGATGTCCTTGGTTCTGATTTCTGTGCCGCCATCCTCGTGTTTGGGGAGAATCAATGACACTTGACTGCATTCCACGTGGTGAGGAACACTTTGGAGTGTCACAGAACCGCCTGGTGTGGTCATTAGCAACAATTTTTGTGGGTACGTCTGCATCTTGGTTACCGTTTTCCTGGACAAAACCGCGGGGATTGGCATTCAGACACGCCTGGTTCAGTTTACGGAGATACGAAGGCTGCGTGTTTAGGATGGTTCCAATCGCTCGGCTCTTAGTCACGAAGACGGGGGGTGTAGGGAGGGGGTCTCCTCAGTGTCAGCGGCAATAACAGTGGTGAGACAGATGAGGTAACAGAGCGAGGGGGAGCAGAAAAGGGGGGAAACCAGGAGAGAAATGGGACGTGAAGTGTGTTGAATGCATTCATTACAGGGAAAAGATGTGTTCATTCTATAGCTGCAGCACAGAATGACCTTTTTAGCTTTATTAAACAAAAGTAAAGGGCCAGGAGAGACAAATTAATAGAGATGTTGTTTCCTTGACCTGAATGGACTTAGGCAGATGGACAAAGAGAATGTGTTATGGTTAACGGCTCCTTTTCTTTACATTCTCCCAGAAGGCTCTGGAGCTCAGCCCCTATCCATCACGTCACGCTCAAAAATGAAGGCATTCACTTGACACTATGCAGAGGGAGCGTCTCAATAGCGTTTTCTCTGCTCGGTCACCCAGAAACATCCATTCAGTTTTTACATAACGGGGGGCTCACGCTAAGAAAACCCTCCAAAGGTCAGGACCGCACGGATGTACAATGTCATTTATTATACCAGCGTCTTGCTGAGTGGGTCAAATCAATAGAGAGCATCTTCATGTGGAAGTCAGCGGACTCCGCTTGTCACTTTGACTCAATCAAACCAGTAATAAGCAATGTTAAACAATATGTTAGCTCGCTAACTAGTATCGCAAATGCAGACATGAGAAGTGTTGGAGGGAACTGGATGTGTGATGGCGGGGGGGGGCGTGGAGACTTCATTGTGCCACCTGCCACAGGGTTCGAGGAGAGGAACGAAGCCGCTCATCCTGGAGGTTTTTAAAACCAACAAGCGGCTTCATCAGCGCTCACTTCCATCTCCCCGCTGAAGCACTAGCAAGGCTCTTTGTGGTCATTCCACTCAGGCAAATTGGTAGCTCCAGACGGTTGTCAGAATAACAGGGTAAGTGGCTCGCTCATTGGGCTGTGTCTGGACTTTTGAGCAAGAGGGTATAATGCTGCAGAGGCAAACAGGCAGGAGGCTGACCCCCTGCTGTGGCTGTTGACAGAGGCTGCAATTTAAGAAAATAAAATGCTTTTTTTCCCTCTGACTTTTTTTTTTTTATTTCCCAGTGTGCTCCTCCTGCAGGAGTTTCCTCACAAACACACAGGCCTTTCAGTTCCCATTCAAACTAATAAAAGAAAGGATGGAGAGAATCTCCAAATATGTGAGAATAAGCAGACAGCTGATTTTTTTTTTAAACATTGAATATTTATACTCTCCTTGAATTTCTTGGGCACTTTTTATTAGAAAATTTAATTTGGAAACATTGTGAATTGCTAAAAAAGGCTCTTGCACTCCCGGTGAATGTGAAATGGGCAAAAAAAGCAAATTGAACCCAGCTGAATGGGTAATTCTCATCATTTCAGAAGCAATTTAAATCCCCCACCAGCTCCTCCCCTGGATCCTATTTGCAAAGTTGCACATCCTCTGTGTCTGATTTTCAGTTGCTGTTTTGCGCAGAAGTAATTTCTTATTTTCTTTAAAATCTATATTCCTGAAACTCCAGCTTGGTCTACTTTTGCTGAAGCTTGCTTCGTTCTCGCAGGGAGGCTCGCAGCAGCCCCGAGAAAACGTCAATACGATGCGTTTCGCCATGCGTAGGTGGATGTGCGGGAAAGTAACAAACAGCCTAAAAACATGTTGTGGCCCGAGGCGGCACGTCTTACAAGCACCATTGACCCTTTTCATAGTGTCTGCCTGCATTCGCTGCCTCTGACTGTGATCGACATACAAACACTCAGGTAATGATTATTATTAAAAAACACTGTTGGAGCTTGACATCCACCAGGGTCAGAGGAAGAAAAAGGCATCCAACCGTGGCTTTGTGTGTGTGTACAGCTTTAAACAGCATTAATGAAAGCATTTATGATGTATTATTGTTAATAATGCTAAATCCAGAATTAAGAGCGTGATAGGGCAGCAGCAGGTCTGTGCTGCACCTTTTCTCTGTTCCCTTCTGAGTTTCTGCTGTGAACGGGTTATAAAACCTCTCCCCGAACATCGAATATCATGTCATTATGTGCAGCATCAAGTAGAAAGCCCACAGAGACTGAAAGAAGCAGCTCAGATCGAGGCAAATCTGACGCTGTTGTTCATGATTCCGACTGCACACGTGGCCTGAAATGAGCGGACGTCTGCACCCTGGAACATTGTTAGCGTTGTGAAAAAGAGTTGGTGCAGATGAAAATGGAAAAAAAAAGAGAAAAGAGTGGTCTTTGTTAGTCCACATGGCAATTAGGCGCGAAGCAAAGCTCCCAGGATTGATTCAGCAACAACAACCTGCCTGTTTATTGACGGCTCTCTGGCCGCTCGCCGCTGCACAGATGCCCCGAGGCCGTCTCGCTTGGCTCCAGTTCTAACCGTCCGTCTCTCTGTCCGCCGTTGTCTCTCCCGTGTCCGCCGTGCATCGCGACCGCGCCACGCTAATTTCCTGCTTGGATTTTTGATCAAAAAAGAATTCCTACCTGAGAACACAGCGGATGTTTGTTGCTAAAAATAACGCTGACCGCTGAACTGGAACATTAGATTTATCAAATACAATATTTCAATATATCCACCATCTCGTGCTCTGATACAAACAATAAAAACGGGCTGTTTATTTTATACATTTGAAAGGGCCGCGTTGAAATTGGAAAATAGAGGCAATTGAATGATTTTGCGCTTTGAAATAAGACCTGCTTTGACAGTAAACAGCTGCATAAGTTAGAATCTAGATGTTGATTGTTTCTTATAGAGTGAGGACACACTGAGAAATATCCATCCGCTCCTGTGTTTATGTTTTAGTTATTAACTCCCATCAGCCTTCTCTGCTGTGTCACATCTCTGCTGTTGAATTCATTAGCTAGGTACACTGCTGTTATGCATCGGCCTGCTATAATGTCGATTCTACTCATGCAGCCGGGGCAGCTGTAAAGTCTCTCACAGCATCACTAGAATGGCTGCACACGGTGGAGTGTTTAGTACTCTCTTCATAGCACATTTGCATGTTCTCTCAGTGTCTGTGTGGGTTTTCTCAGGTCCTCCAATCTACAAACATGCACATTAGGTTGATTGGAGACTCTAAATTACTCCTCGTAGTGTGTGGGTGAATGGTGTGTGTGCGTGTGTGTGTGTCCTGTGAATGGCTGGTGGCCTGGTGACTGCTGGGTTAGACTCCAGCACCCCCATTAGCCTGATTAAGAAGTGGTTAACAGAAGATGTGTGATGGTAGAGTGTACTCAGAGATTAGTCAATGTTGATCTTCGGAATCTTCGTTGGTCAAAATGCTAATAAACTCTGATGAAAACCGCGAGAACCCCATTTTGAAGCCGGTGCAGTCAGACCATATCAGCCTGTGCTGGTTTCATCCTGATGAAGACGTGCTGTGTCCCTGTTTGCAAAGACTCGAGTCTCACTTTGTCAAACAGGAAACATATCTGTGGGAGTAAAAATGCCCACCTGAAGGCCGGCTGTCGAGCCTGGAGCCACTGAAGAGAGATAACTGATGTTTATCTGGAGGTGATAGTGTGTAAGAAAGGTAGGAAAAAAATAAGGAAGCAGAGAGAGTTAACAGTCAGGACAAAGGGGGCATAAATGAATTTCAGAATCGGAGTCTGATGACACGGCGAGATAAAACCGAATGGTTGAATTGGAACAGCGGGGGACAAATGGAAAGATAGCAGAGAGGCCGCCCGTGGTAATGCTGCGCTCTCTGGCTGAGACAGTTTAGCTCATGACAAGATAAGGGCAGCCATCCCGACCCGAGACTCCATTTTAACTCATCCCAAGTGGTGACTGAATAACAGTTGCCGAATGCAACCCCCTACCCCACATCACCCCGCCCCTCGATTAGCCTGGCAGCTTTATGAGGCCTTACTGGCTGCTCTCTGTTTTCACTCTTATACTTCAGACCTCCTGAGCAAAGAGACAAGACACTTGTTTTAACCGTACATATAAAACAGACAAAAGACGTCTTCTTCTTGTCTTGTTCTGTCTTTCGGCCACTTACAGAGAACAAAACTAGCTTTGTACAGGATTCAGAAGGCATGTTAATGCATATTTACCTCCAATATACAGTACAATACCCTCCATTGGGCTCCACTGGACGGCAAGCAGCTGAACTCTAAATTACCCGATGGTCCTTTCACTGATGCAGGAGCGTCTGCGTGAATGGGCGAGCCTGACAAGCAGATGTTAACTGGTGCAAGGATGTGTGTCTGTAAAGGGAAATAGTAGCTTGTGTGCTTGAGTAGAGTCCATTTCAGCCCTAAAATTGGAAACATTTTCCCAAGTTTTATTGGAAACACTTTTTCCAATTTTTGTAAACTTCTTTCATTCTGTTCTCAGCAGTGTTCCCCCTCTGATATGTTTACCTGAGCCTGCATCCATCTCCCACGCACCAGATGAGCATATAAATTAAAACGTATGTGGGACACATCCTTTTTGCACCATAAAATAAACACGGGTTGGAAAATAAAAAATGTCTTTGCTGGTAAAAACACCACTGAAGACATGCCTGGAGGACAGACCTTCTAGAGGGGGAGTTAAAGGATGAACACATTAACTCATGCAACGCCAGAAAAAGTCTGCTTTTAACTTCCAGTAGTCTAAAATATACACCGCTGCCAAATGTGGGCAGCTGAGCAGATGTCAGGGTGCATTTGCTATTAGCTGATCTTCAAGTTAAAAGGAACCCAGAAGCTCCAGATACTCTTTATGTCAGTCAAAGAGGGGGGGGGGGGGGGGACCACTGGAGGAGACTGACCGTGCAGCTCAGAAGCAGCTCCGAATCAATCCACACAAGACACAACATGGCGTCAACAGCATCTGTCTAATTAAGTTGAAAAAAAAAAGCGTGTATTTCAAGACACCTGTCTTTGAGTGCTTGTAGTTTTATTTACAATGTGTTTATGAACTCTCAGTGGGTCCTGTCACCGTTATTATCACGCAGAGTTTCAGGTTCCAGGCTGGATGCCATTCCACCATGAAAGGATTATTAAGTTTATATTGTACTTGTTAAAGAGAAAACCAATTAATCATTGACAAAAAGGGCCTGGAGGGCTTCCAGAACATGCAAGGTCATCTTTTAGCCAATGGAAGTCCGTGGAAGTTCCAATGCTCCACACCTTCAGGGGGCACTTATCGTGGATCTAATTTATGCATCTTTACCATCAACTGCAGCCGAGGTTGCCCAGCGTGGCGAGCTCGGGGATGAAACGGGGGGGCGAGTGTGAAAATAGCAGCAGCAGCAGCACAGGCGGAGGACCTCACCATGCCGGGGGCCAACAGTAAGGCAAACGAGTGGGAACATGTGAGAGGACCTGTGAGGACCCCATATGTTCACTAAGAGGGTGTGTGAGTGTGTGATGTGACGTCTCCGTGAACACAGACTGTCCAAAACAACAGGTTTCGCGTTAGCAATGAGGGATCCTGCAGGGCTACTAAATCTGACTCGGTCCCCTACGGCTCGGGCTCCTGTTTCTCGTCATGAAAGTGGCGCACTTAAAAGCACTTGTAGGCATTAAAATCTCTTCAGCGACATCAGGTCCTCCTGTGGGGGGGCAACAACTGACCACGGCGAGAGGCGGCGCGGGAAGGTGAGAAAAGACGAAGTGCAACAGACGGGAGGGGAAAAATGTGGGGAGAAAGGAGCAAGAACAAAGAGTCGGGAGACGGCATGGAAGGGGAAAAAAGGGGCGGGGGGGAAAGGAGGGCGAGAACAGACGGCAGGATTTTTTTTTTTGTTGTTGTTGTTCTTGCGCTCCAGCGTGCTGGAGAGCGTCCAAGCATCGGCCTGTGTGGGCAGAGTAACGACTGATTCAGACAGATCCTGAGACTTTCCCACCACGGAATGTTCAGACACCGACGCACGCACGCACACACACACACACACACACACCCCGCTGACTCACGCCACCGTGTCCCTCAAAGCCATCCGTTCACACGGGCCTCGAGGCCGGACGCTCGTTCCCCCATCGGCAGGACTCAAACCCTGCCCTCGTCGCAGTCTAACAGGTTTCAAATGATCGTTGTGTTTCCTCTTTATCTTTAATCAAAAGCAAAAACTCTGTTGTTTAATTGATGAGTCTCTGCGAGGGGCCCACTCACGGGCTCCCACAGAACCTGCTCTCATTCATAATTAATATACTACTGCTAATTACCCCAGCGCTGATCCGCAACCGCACACGCCCTAAATATGAAGTGAGGAAGAGGCGGTGGCGGCAGGCAGGGAGAAACGCGGAAGAAAGAGGGAGATTGTCGGAGTGTGTGGGCGGGGGGGGATGCGGTCACAGAAGGATGATAAACAGATTTTGGGAGCGAAGAGGAGGGGATATGAGACCTGTCACCTGTGGCAACCATCAACCCCATCTCCATTTCATCAGCTTTCTCATCTCCATCACATCACACACTTGCTCTGCCCCCTTTTCATCCTCTTATTAAAGTGCTCCAACTTTTATGGGCTCTGGGGTAACAGGGTGGGGGCTGCAAAGGCAGGCCAATGACAGCGACAGGAATCGCGGCAGATCTGAGGGAGAATAATGTATCAGAAGCTGCGCGTTCATCCATACGTGTCAGGTTCGCTCTCGATTTCACATTCACTTCAGGAACGCTCCAAAAGAGCGGAGAGAGGGAACTCTGAGGGCTGGAGCCAGGAGAGAGGGAGTGACTGTCTCTAACGCGGGCCCATCTGCTGCTGGATTAACCTGTCTGGTGTCTTACCACACGGCCTGATGCCGATTGATAAATGGGCGGTGAGGATGTGGTGGAGGGGAGGCCGGAGGCAAGGAAAAGTGGGACGGCGTGTCAAGCACATCCATCGTCATCTGTAAAGAGGTGTGAGGAGACGAGAGAGCCGTCCACGTTCATGCGTGCGAGGCGCTGTTTACATAAAGAAACCCATTACAGGTTTTAAATCTTGATTAGCTGTAGGGCCTATAAATCAATAACGTAAACAGAAATGAGTAGGAATCCACAGACACGGGCTGAATAAACTACAGAGCGCGCACTATTAATTGGCCTCTTGTGTTCATTGTGTCAACACATGTATCCGTTTATCTCATTTAAAGTCATTTTTAGAGTGTACTCAGGCTACCCACAAACAAATTAAAGGATTTAGCTTGTTTCTTCCTGCCTCGAAACCTTGTTTTTAAGGCAAACTTGAATTGCATGATCATTTCAACCAGACAATTGCACACAGATCTATAGGAAGTGCTTTTTGCCAATTTACTATGAAGTCTAGGCAATTTAAGTGTTTTAATTGTCTCAGAGAAATTGACTTTTCTTGTTTTTCTGGCTGCCAAGGCCTCCGACTTTCACTTCAGTGACCACAGATTGCAAACCCCGTCACGCCTATCAACTTGGCCCTGGTCCATTTCTTTGTGTGCCTCCAGTGGCCTCAACTTCCATAACTCATATCCCTCTCCCACACCTTCATGTATGTCCTTCTCCCCGCCTGGCGTCGTTTATGCGGCCCCACGGCCACTTATCCGCACTCTCCGCTCAAGTGGCGGTGACCTTGTCTATCTGAACTGAAATCAAAGAGTTTAAAAAAAAAACTGAACACCTCCCAACACCCACCCAAACAGACCTCTCAAATTACACTCCTGATGGTTCCAGCGGTATTCTGGGGCACACTGGGGCAGGAGGTGAAGTGTCCAGCTGACAATTTTCGACTCAACTAAAGGTCATCTGCAAACCTTGTGCCGCTCGCACTTTCGCTTAGCAACAGCAAACACAACGTGCACTGGTTTAATCAAATCTATTTCAAATCAATTCCCCCTCGCAGTGGAGCAGCGAAGCCTGCAGAACGCGGCTACATACATCAAAGAGGGAAAATGATTTGTCTTTCTTTTTTGCTCTCTTTCTCTTTGCAATCTGCAGCCAGCAGGCAAGGCCGGATAAAGAGCCATCTCCTTTGGTGCGCTTCTTTCCCTACAGACACATTTGCAGTTTGGCAACAAAACAAAAATGCTAAAAGAAAAAAAAAGAAAAAGAAAACAGTGAGTCCATCTCATTTTATAAACCTTACAATGCTCTTCTTCTGTAAAAAATAAAACAACCGGAGCAGGAGTTTACCCTCTCCTTCCTCTGCGAGCGATGTTTGCAACTGGATAGGGCGGTATTATTTACTCATGACTGAGCTGAGACCTACAAAATATCGAGGGGGACTCTCCCACCTTGGATTACAACGGTTGCGGGGGGGGTGGTGGGGGGACGGCACACTTTGATCCTGACTGTAACTCGACTCTCCCATTCATGTTACTTTAGCCTTTAATGCATTAATTTCACTTTAAGCACAGTACAATGAAGATGAGTCACCCTGCCAGTCTGCAGTCAGACTGATTAGGGGCCACCTCCGGCTCCATACAACAGACAAGATCGTTAACCCCTCGCCTTGCTTCACTTTTCAGCATAGTGGCTCTTCAAAGGAAGGTATATACGGATAAAACATGTCATAAAGTTTGGGCAAAAGAGGTTCAAGCATTAAAATTATGATTCGAGTTTGAATTACAGGCTATGCACGTAAGACAATAGGCATGCTAATAAAAATATTCACCAATAATCCTCAAATGTGAGAGTAATCACTAGTAAATCACACTGTTAGTCACTTACCAACCTTTAAAGCTGGCTGGTTTTCTCTTGTTCGATCCGGATATAGACAGAATGAGGGGACACGCTGGTGCTCTGGGGGGGTGGGAGCTGCAGTACTTCAGGGCCGAGTTCAGTGACCTCATGAAGTTCACCTGAGAACCTGAGGAGAAAAACAAAAGTCACACTTTCAAACTGATTACTGGGATATGGAGCGTTAGAGATGCTGAGTGGAGGTAGTGTGAGGGGAAAACTTCTATCAATAACTTCGTAGCGGACCCATAAAATATTTCACGAAACCCACATTAGGCAAAAGAGCAATTTATCACTGTGCAGGGAGAGCCTTAGAAAGCCAAAGCAAGTTCAGTCTGGTGACACAGCAAATTTTCCCAGAGAGCCATACAAGGTTGAACAGTTCCTCCTTTCTTTCCCCCCTGTCTGTCCCTCGGGGGGGGGGTTCGCAGACAGACAGGCCAGGGCGTACAGATATGACGGACTGCTAGATTCACGACAGCCAATATTTGTTTGTGCAGCAAGACAAGCTGTGTGGGTCAGAAGGCACAGCCAGGGAATGTACGAGCACACTTCCCTCTGATGGTCTGTAAGCCGTTTGTTGGGTTGTGAGTAAACCAAACTGCTTAACTGCCTCAGTGTCCGTTTATTTGTCTGCCCGCGTTGCTTACGAGGTCGCACGTTCGAAGAAGACAGTGACAGATACTTTACGGCGGGGCAGGCTGCGCGGTCCAGGTATGCGCATTCGTCTCGCCAAAGACTCTGCTGCGATTGGCTGAGTCCCCTAAACAAACACCCCTAACAGGGTATATCATCCTCAAACACATGCCAGTCTCCCTAGAGACAGCAATCCCCACCCACACACCCTGCTCCTCTCCCCACACATTTGCAGACTCGCGCTCGTGCACAAACACTCGCTCAGCTCTAATCCCCAGCCACTGGTCTCGGATCTAAATATATCCGCTGAGGTAGGAGTATAGGTAGTTGTCAGATGAGGCCCCATTATCGGCCCGCCGACTGCTAGCTCTTCTTCCATTAATGACCGACCGCTGCACCTGTCTCTCTGGCCGGTCGGCTCCTCACACGGGCACTCAGGTCAGCCTAAATATAACCGTGCCCCCCTTTGTCTCTCATGCTGCAGCAGTCCAAAAACTCACCGTCACACACTCATACACACACACACACACACACACACACACGAGGGGCAGTCAGGCCTGGCCGTCACTATCCTCTCCTCATCCCATTCCCCTTTTAGACAAGTTGGATGACATTGCATGGAGCAAGAACAACAAAAGGGGATCTACTGGAACAGAGAGGAGGCAGGATCCTCTCTGATTTGAGAAACAACCGGGACTTGTACCGGTCTATCTTTGGACAGCCTGAGGGTCGCGGCAGAGCCGAGCTTTAGAATCAAATAAGATTAATATCACTCGCCATATACGAGCCGCACTCTAGCGAAGCTGCATGGGTGCTGGTACCAGTCTCAGGCTCCCAGGACTTGTTTTGTCACATCATGTGTAATGGTGTAATTAACACCATTACACATGAATGGAAAACAAAGCTCAGACTGTCTCCCCACTCCCTCCCGCGGCACAAAAATGAAACCTCAAGACCACAGGAACATGGCCAGTCAGTTCCTGAGCAACCACCAGCCCATCTGCGAGCAGAACTCCCAACTGACGACCATATTTCACCCATTTTTTTGTTGGGAGCAATGAAAAGTAAATCAGACAAAAGAGGAGGGCGTAGGACTCCACTGCGGCCTCCCTCATACCTGTGGTGATAAATGTCTTCTTCAAGGCCTGTAAACGGCTGAAAAGTTGCTCAGATGACTCATTATGCGCGGGACTTAAGTGCAGATTGTCTATTTCCTGAAAATCCTCAGTCCCAGACGTCTTGTAAAAAAGTGACAGAAGAATAAAAGCAGCTTTGTAGACACGGAGGAGGAGGAATCCTACATGTGAATATTAATCCCCAGGAGCAAAGTAAGGAAATTACTGACAGTCATATTATGGTCTGCCTGCTGTCGAAATGTCCAAAACCGCAGGCGTAAGAAACATCTGCGGTGGCAGCGTGTGCTCATATTAGATAAGATGGACTAATTTGAAAAATGCTAGCACACAGAGATGAGGAACCCCAGAAGACCCTGTCTCTTCAGGAATGCTAGTCAGGGTTACCTCTGGACCTCTGTTCCTCCAGCCGACACAAAGCAAACCGCATCACATCATTCAACAATCCCAATCACATTGCAGATGTTCACTCTCACTGCCAGAAATCGTCCTCGTGATAAATCCGACTACACCACAGAGCACTCTGTGGCCTTCTCTCCCCCCCATCTCTGTTACCCTGGAAACGGTTGTCTACGTAGGAAGAAGCAATTCTATTAGACTGACCGGGCGAGTCAGCAAATGTGACCATAAAGCGTGACTTAACAATCCCACCGGCTGACAAGAAGCAAAGACCAGGAGGGCAGAGAAGTAAAGACGCCGGCTGAGAACGGGCCAGACCAAGACCAGATGAAGATTAGCATAGATTTGAGAGAGAAGGTCATCCTGGGGGTCGTAGAGCGAGCTGTACGAACACACAGAGACGCAGAAACTAGTTAAGTATTCACAACAACTCCCAATCCTCTGACCCCTGAATCAGAGAGAGAGAGAGGTGCAGAGAGATGTAAGATGACTGAAGAATTTGCCTAATAGCAATATTAGAGAAGACGGCTAATGCACACTTGGCACAGTTCAGATAACCTCTATTGAAGTACGTCCGATTGTGCTCCAAAAGTGTGAGATGATGAAGTGGGGGGAACGGGGCCAGGAGCTCTAAGCTGTTTAAGCAGATTGCCTGGTCTAACTGTGCTTCCCTACATCTTTTCACATCCTCTCAAAGCCTCGCCTTTGCATCCCTCTCCAAACCGCCGCCTCCACCCTCGGCTCATAATGAACCCATTGAGTCAGTCCATTTGTCTTCCATCACATGCCTAAAGCCAGATCTTCCCCTATATTCTCTCTTTTCTTCTTTGCCCTTTGTTTTTTTTCCCTGCCCTCACGCACGCATCTCACACCATTCGCTTCAAGGGTACCTCATCATGGTCGAGTGTGTGTGCATGTGTGTGTGTGTGTGTGTGTGTGTGTGGGTGAGTGTTTGCGTGGAGACAGACAGAGAGAAGGTCAGCGTGGAGCCTGCAGGGAGACGCGAGAGAGGACAGACTGGTTGGGATCAAATGCTGATCGATACTGAACACACACTCACTCTCTTTCTCACACACACACACACACACACATACACACACACACACACACACACACACACACTGGGATCACACATTTAACTCATTCTCACCCCTTTCCTGTTTTTACGGGCCTCAGAAGGAGAGTGTGATCGTACGTGCACAGGCTCGTATCAGGTTCCTCTGCGTGTTAGGGGAACGCTCATCTTAGTTGTGACACTCTTTTGAGAGATTTGTCCGTGTGTGTGGGTGTGTGTGTGTGTGTGTGTGTGTGAGAGACCCCCACATACTTGGGAATCTTTGGAGGAGAGATCGTGTTACCAGCCAGCTCTCAGGGCCGGTTCGCTTTGTTCCGAGGTACGCTGGCTGGTAAAGCAGCGGAGCTCGGGGCTAAACGATCCAACACAGGTTCAATTACTAACCCAGGTCCATTTCAAAGCCTCTGTGAGATCAACTTTACGTCGCACAGTGGAACTAAGAGTGAGTCAGGGTTAAAACACACCCTCACAGGAGGGTCGCAAACCATGGTGTGAAATGTGAGTTTGTCACACAGCATGACAAAGCTCACTAAGATGTTACACAGTGATAATGGTAGTATGTATTGTCAAACTGTATTAGATTACCACTGTTTCAGCCTAAGTCCCCCTGTGGAAATGCTAATCGGATCAAGATGCACCATGAAATACTGAACTGTTCAACTGCTTAGATGAAACATGGCATAAAACTCAAAACCAGTCAGCCCACATCTTTAACTGATAGAGTTAGTCGGCTTCTAATTAACAGTTAACTCAGCTGACGCGTGGTGAGCACCATCAGCTCGTGGCAACAAGGGCTGATTCCAGTTCAGCTCTTTCTCTATGGAGGTTGCCCTAACTCATTGTGCATGTGAGAGAAAGCCTGAGAATGGTTGTAACTCCTCACTAATGAAGACCTTGTTGCCAGCCTCCCTCCGTGTCATGTCGCCTGCTACATTTCTTGCACATGTTCCTGCACACATCTACTCCATACTCTACCTGCAGCTCCCACCGCCTGTCCCAGCGGCGGGCCTCGCTCTGCACTTTGTCTCATTAACCACCCAACCTGTCAGCTCACCCGCTGCTACCCATCTCCCCGAACCAGGTCACCATTTCTAAATATTCCTGCTTCCCACCGACAATCCCACAGCTCCCCCCATGTATATGCAGAGGGCGCGGAAGGGGACGATGGCATTTAAAATCTCTGACTTTATCCATGTGGACAGCACTGCTCTCACCACGGAGCAAATGAGATCTCAGAAAATGACTGAGACTCTATTAAAGAGACTCTGTGGACTAAACCTGGGTTAAGTTTGTCCTTCTGTTTTCACTATATTCTGGATTCTGTAGAAACAGTCCTGATAAAAAAGAACAGACCTCACCTATCGACGTAGGGATCACAGACTGGGTAGATCCACACCGACTTCAGGACCCAGTCACCCCTCACTTTTAGATCTACATCATCTGGATAACAAACCATCATCATGTATTTGTATTATGATGTGTCTGTTCTCTTTCTGTCCTACCCCCAGTCTGTCCCCCAATGTGAGCCTGGTTCTACTCAAGGTTTCTCCCTGTTGAAAGGGAGGTTTTCCTTGCCAACTAGGTTTTGTTCAAATTTTGGATATAAAGTAAAGGCCATAACATGTGGTCGTGTGACCTATGATGTAATGAGCATAGGTGTGTGTCAATTACCATTTTTTGTATGACTTAAAACTCTGCCTTTTCCTCTCTAGAAATTGCTATTGTGACACCATGTATCACAGTAAAATACATCAGATAAAATTATATTGTGTTAGAAAATAACTTCAAATATATTCTCATTATTGCTCCATAATTTATCAGCCAGATAAATATTACACACTTGTAGTGATGTATTACTGAATTATTAGCATTAGCAGTAGTTTTAAATTTCTGAAAATGATAATGAAGTATGCTTTTTGTTGCAAACACGATAAATTGTTAGCCACATAAAATAAACTCAATGATATTCAGTAAAAAAGAAAATCCATAAAGGGCAAAAAAAAGTGTATTGTTTGAAGTCATAAGTCTCTAGATGCTGGTGTGGCTTTGCACTGCAAGAAAATAGGTCAAGCAAACTTGAATGGTTCATATTTTCCTGTCTGAAAGTCCAACTACATGCTGAGTAAAAATGTCCATTTCCTAACTGGACAACAGCTGCAGAAATCGTGAGTGCTACAAAAAGGTTGGAGGCAGAAGTTTCTCCTATACCCAGCGCTGCTCTGGTCGCCTCCCATATCGAATTTTCTATTCCGCTCTTGGTGTTCGCATCTCTCTGCTGCTCCACACATCCGTCCCTTAATCAGGACCTTTCTGAGGTCTAAACAACGCTGCCGCAGCATACGGGTGGACGGGATGGACCAAAGGACAGGGGCTGGAAACGACTGGTGAGAGAGGAATAATAGAAAAAAAATACCGCATTATACCGTATAACCCTTCGCAATCCCACTTAAATCCTGGCAACACCATCCTGTATTTTTTTTTTTTTTTATCAAAGTGAGAGGGAAGAATAATGATGAAAATTCACCTGTGGGGCCTGGAGCATGTAGAGCACTTAACTAAACTGCTGCTGGTCTTTGCTCTGGGTCACCGCTCTCCCTCTGCTCACAGCAATACCATCCAATTACAGCGCCCACTAATACCCAAATAAAAGTCCCGGAATCAATACGTGATTCTCTCTATAAAAACTAAAGTCGCCAGTCAGTACAAAGCCGGTTAGCTCTTCACTTTCCTGGCAACTTTTGTTACTACAGCGAGCGGAAAATCGGACTCAAATGAATATGTTTGATGAAAAGCGTTGCTGTATAAAGAGCTGCAGCCAAAATGATTTTCCTTGGTTTGTATTGTGAGTTCTCTGCAGAGCAGTCAGGTCTGACCTGCTGCAATTACCGAGTCTTTCCTTCTCCCAGTAACCTCGGTAATACAAAGGGTACATCAGGCCTTATCCTCATCTGCCTTTGTCTCCAGAAAGCTCTTCATTTACTCTGCTAAATACACGCAACAGCCCTCCGTGATTAAAATCAATAAGAAACCGCCAAGAACACTGTGAGTAATGTGTGCAGGTTAGCAAGGCTTTAATATGATTACTCAGCATCCTGATCCTGATGCCAATGCCGTACCATCCATTTAACCAAGGTTGCGAAGGAACGCTCAGACTTTGGGAACAAAAACAACAAAGGCTTCGGGGGGGAAAACGTCTCCCCTTCCTACAGAGCGACCTAACAAATTAGGGAACAATAAAACCCAATTTTACGGTCTGAAGTGATTTGAGTCGAGCCAGGTTTGGTTTGTTCCATCCAAATCCTCTTTGTTTATTCTCCACCTGCCTGCCAGATGCTCTCGACAGCTGCACCGTCGGCAGGATGGCTCCTCCGCGTGTCACGGCGCCGGGTTCTCCACCGCTGCGCGAAGCGGGACGATGGGGAGACGGCGGACGGGAGGACGGGGGAATGTCCGAGGCGCCGGGGCGAGAGGCATCGGGTAACGGGAGAGAGGCCAAGAGAGGATCCATCATGTTCCAGATCAAAGGTCGCCTTGTTCCGCCTGCGGCCCTCCTCTTTAAGTCAGGACCAGCGTGTGGGAGGGAGGGCGGACGGTCCGCATCAATGATGGATCTATCCATTCGTCATCCGTCTTTTCTATGACCAAAGCCCATAAGTAAGACCGCATTTAATAGCAACCTCTACGTCTATGACCAAAAAGAAGAAAGGTCCTCTAATGTTTCCCTTTGGAACGAGAACAGAGCCAAAACACCGCAGAGATGCTGTTTTTTTTTTTTCTTAACTAGTGCTGGCGCTCTTTAAAAAAAAGATGAAGGGAACTTTGGGTGAAACTGCTCCGATCCTGCGTGAGTCCTTTGTGTTCCAGCCTGCATTTTGGATTTGCGCGGCCGTTTGAGGTGATTTCCATGCCTTTTGCTCGAACTAATACTGTAGCGCGTTCTAGGCTGACCGTGTGATCAGGTCCTGGTGCCGCGGTGGATGATCTGAAAACACTAAGCTAAACCACAACTGCAGCTTCAGAGGCAGCTCCACGGGGCCAGTGTGTGCACAGTTTTAAATGCTACGAGAGTAAAAAAAAAAAAACATGGAAATCACGGCCAGCGTGATCGCAGACTGACCAAGGCGACTCTTAAACTGCAGAGATTTTTGAGAGCATGCGACGTGGGTGGTTTTATCCACCCTACTTCAAAGGTAGCAGCTATCTTGTTATCGATGGGAATAGGACTTTTAATGCTGCTTACTGGTTTTTTTCCAGGACGCTGCCCTCCCAGAGCTGATAAACGCTCCTGTGAACGTATCACCTCCATGCCTCTTTCTTCCTCTAGTACTTTCTTACATGCATATCCGGCCCAGATAAAATTCTGCCTTTTTTTTTTAACCTAAGAGAGGGATTAAATGCTGAATGTATTCATGGAGATTCACCTTTAATCTCCAGTGCTGAGCTCAGTCGAGTCGAGGATTGCTGTGTCAAAAAAAAAAAAAAAAAAAAAAAAAGAAAAAGAAAAAGTAGTCGGCAGAAACTTTTCCACATAAAATTTCTCCTCTCGCCTTTGGCCCCTCAGGTTCGCAGTCAGGGCTCTGCTCCGGACCACCGCGGCATTTTTTTAGCATTCATGTCAGAGGGAGGTCAAACTCCGCGGGCGTCCTCTCATGCCAGACCACCACCAGCAGACAATGGCCGGCAGCATCACGATATTTTAATTGAGCTCTGGGAGAGACCGGGGGGGGTGAACGCAGCAAAAACTTCCAGCTGGAGATCTGCGCCGAAGACGGATCCAAAATTAATTCGGAGGACAGGCTCGTGGCAGTGGGGAAATCAATCATGACAGCCCTTTATCGTATCAGCAAAGACATTATGGCTTATTGTAGAGAAGAGAAGCCAAAGAGAAATTTTGTGATTCCATCCACCTCTAATAGCTGCTCAATTTAAATGCTAATATGAAGGTTAGCATGGGCGTGTGTGTGTGTGTGAAATCTTACGGCACAGAGAGGTAGTTAGAAGGTGACAAATTGGGTGACAAAGCGGGCCGCAGACAGACGCGGACGGGGACCTCTGAGAGATGGCGATTAAACCGGAGTGAAAGCCCGCGCCACGCCACATCAAGTCGGGTTTCTTTTCACCTCCCCTCGCCGCCATATATCTCCTGTCCGACGTGACATGAAGGAAATGGAGGGTTTGCTGTGTAAACATGACCTCTGACCCCTGCTTATCCAGTATTCCATCAGAGTGACAGCCCCGCAGCCTCCCCTCTCTGTTAAATCTGCGGCACTAACAAGAGAGTTTCCATTACGCCCTCTCAGGTTGTGGGACACGGCGGGTCAGCGCGTACGGGGAGGGGGGAGAAATTGAAGCTTCGCACGACTTGCGGCGTTCCGAACAGCAAAATAAAAACGGGCCCGACAGCTGCGAGACGAAGAGCTGTCACCCGGATAACTCCTTGGAGGAGTAACGTCGGTTGGCTCGTTCAGTCCAAAGCTATCGGAAGATGTGCAACTGAGTCCTAAATTGCCTGAACTGTTCGGTGAAGGCTGTTTAATGGTTTCCATTAAATATAAATTCTCAACATGTCCTCCACGGAGCGAAGCACTGGCCTATTTTCGGGATGCTCCCCAGTTCTCGACGCTGTACATGAACATTTGGCAAAATGGTCCGGGATTAGTTCAGCACGCTGCCGTCTGCTGTCCATTATTGTTGCTATCTGTGTGAGCATTATTAATGAAAGTGCACCTGAGTGGCACACGGGTTTAGATGGTGAATTTTTCCAGAGTCAAAACTGAAGAAGGAAGCAAGAGCTGAGGCCCGTGTGAGGGGGGGCATTACAAACCTGGCACTGCACGGGGAGGCCAGGAAAAGGTGTGCTCTCCTGTGACCTATTGTCCTCCCGGGACTTGGAAGTTCTTTCAGGGTGTGACAATACGTGCAGCAGGAAAGGAGGGAAAACAAAAAAAAAATGAGGGAAAGAGTTCAGCGCAAATGGGAGTCATATGTACTGCTGAGCTGCGAGGCCAAGCAAAACACTGGAACTCTGTCAAGCAGCCATTCCCCATCCTCTTCTGGTATTTCTCTGGCGCGGGTCCCTACACCTCCGCGGTATTGACGGCCAAGCAACACGATCCCCTTCCTAAATCTTACACCAAAAGAAATCTAATCCCGCCATCCGACACAATCGGGAGCACGTCCGTGCGCTAAAGCCACTGATTAACTTCTGTATCATTGAAAATAGACGAAACGTTATCGACGGCATCAGGTCACAAACACATTGATGTGTGTGTGTGTGTGTGTGTGGGGGGGGGGGGGTTGAGAGTGAACCGAGCAGGAGATTGGACAGATTAGAAGAATAGGAGTGGAGTTCAGCAGGTAAAAGCGCCGCTGCCAGACTTAGACAAGCCATAAACTCTTAATCTTATCTCTAATTTAATTATAGTTCATTGATGGAGGCCCCACAAATCTTTATATGAAAATCAATTCAACCTGCAGGTTAGACGCGGATCGCCTCCTGCACCGCTGGCAGTAATTCCCGCGCGCTCACTTTCCATAACCGGTAGGGCAGGTAATGGAATGGCGGGGCCCGTAAACATGAGCAGTCGAGCCACAAATCGCCCCGAAACACAAACGGGAATTTGGATAACATAAACTCAGCCTCAGCTCTAAAGGAGTGTTTATGTCTTTGTTTCACCTAAGGGGGGGGTTTCATAGAGGGGGAAAAAAGAGAGCCACGTTTAAAGGCACTCGCGCTGTGTCCCATTCTCCTCCATCAGAGTGTTTTCATTTCCACTGTAAATTGCACCGGGGCTCAGGCGTCGAGGAGCCCGCGCGCGCGTGTGCGTGTGTGTGTGTGTGTGTGTGCACGCCACACGCCCGCGGTAAGCAGAGAGCATCTTGTGTGGCTGAGCACCCTCTACCAGCATCTTTCACCCCCCCCAACCCCGCTGAGAGGTGCTCTGGCGGCTCGGTAATCGGAGACGGACTTTAACGACAGGAGGCGGGGCCCAGACGGGCCGACGGCGCGCCGCTCCCGCGCCGCTCCCGCGCCCTCGTCGGGCGGCGATAACTCACAGCCGAGCGCAGATTTGTGTCTTCCGTGCTCGAGTCTGAGAGAGAACGCAACTCCTTTGGAAGGCTTTTGTTCCGGCGGAGGATGGAGAGGAGGAGTGAAAGGGCTCCGATCAGCCGGAGGTCGAATAAATCGCATCATCAGCTCGCTCGGCGTACAGTAGGTGTCTTTGGAGAGCCGTGCCCTGATCTGTTTGCGAGGCAGGCCGAGAATAGAGATGAAGCCATTCAAGTGCAAAGACACTGAGGAGCCATCTTATCCTCTGATTTATGCAACTTTATTCTACAGCTGAACGGGGGGGGGGTAGAGCCAGGATGGAGGACGAAACTTTGCAAGAGGTAAAGCTGGGGTCTGCGGGTGGTGACTTCTCCACTTCCCCCCGTGTGTTTTGGACTTATTCACAGTCGCCAATGCTTGTTAAAACTCCTGTTCTGACTAAAACCCGGGATAAACAACTTTATCGACCATCTGCGGCGCTGACATTTAGTGGCGGAGACGCCGGGAAAACAAAAATAATGCCGACGCAGCAAACAAAGGAGAGGAGTATTTATGCGCGTCTAATCCGCGGACAGCCGCCGCCATTCAAGCTTTAGACCGAAGAAATGTCACGTCGCAGGAGATCCCTTTGGTGCGATAATACCCTCGGAGAGGCGTGAAGGAGGCGCGCCCACGCCACCGTCGTTATTTAATCCGCTCTGCTGCCAGGTAGCTATTAACAGCACAGCACATCCACGAGGAACAGCAGCCGAGGAGACGCAGTCGTTCAGGCACGAGGCGAGCACCGGAGGAGAAACGAGGCAGCCCGGGATCAAAAAAAACGACCCGCCAGCGAGCGCGATTTAAGTGACGCCGGGCACGGCGGGAGCATCCTGAAGAGTCGCCGTGACAGCAAATGGATGTGGCTCCGTAATCGGAACAGACAGAGCAAAAAAAAAAAAAAAAGGAGGGCAAAGCTAAAATGTCAGGGGCGCAGTCGGCACACGAGGTTGGGGCGCGTGAGACGGAGCGGTTACGAGGGAGGTCAGAAGATGTCTGCGTGTTCCGGAGTCAGCAGCGGCGCGCCGCCATAAAAAATAAATTAAATAAATAAATAAATAAATAAATAAATAAACCTGCAGGAAGGTACTCAGCAAAGCAGCGCTAAAGCGGAGAAATGGATGAACGCCGGCCTTCTGGGCCACTAATCTGGGAGGAGATGGGACGCGGATTTAAAAGAAAAAAAAAACAGCTATGATGATAACAGCTGAGCTGGAAAAGTGCTCCCTTTAAAGGAGACATTCCGAGTCACCTTTTATTCCTGAGCGAGGAAAAACGAGGCCCCCCCCCTCGGAGCCGGCGGCGCGGACGGACGCGGGCGGCAGGGGAAGTGGTCGGAGGGGGGTTCGTGTGGAGACGGCGTGGATGTTAATCATTTCCACTGCTGGTTTACAAGATCCCAGCATGCTTTGTCTGCCAGCGCTCCCACACCACTTATTTAGTGGTGCTCATCAGCATTATCGTTGCTGTAAAACCACAGTATGGAGGAGAGGGAGGAGGGGGAGGAGGGGGAGGAGCGGGGGGAGGCTATAAATGGCAAAAAAGATACATGTTGAATGGCTATCAAAGAGGGAGTACACATAAAGTAAAAGCAGTTATTTATGAAAAGCAGATTGCTTATGATTATGATACAGACATCAAAAGAAGAGGCTTTAAATTAATTTGGTGCACCCACACACACACGCACACGCACACACACACACCTCCCTCCCGTCTCACATGACACTCAGCCTGTGCTGCTGCCAGAAAACAACCTGAAGATTCTCGTCTCCAGAGTCATTCTCATTCACTCCATCTTTCATCATCCTGGAGAATCGGTGTCAGTCACGTCGGTTAATTAAGTGGGCGGGGTCTCTGGGTCCTAGTTCGACGCCGCAGAGACCTGCGGCGGCCTTCAGAGCAGCGTTACAAAAGGGACGGGGATGCGAGCTTTTCTCCATCCTCATTCTTCTAATTTATTCTAATTCAATGGTGCTCCTCAAGGCCTTAGCTGCTGCTGCTGCCGCCGCTGTAATCAGGAGGCCTCTCCTCTCCAAAGCCCCTCTACAGCCCTGGCCTTGGCCGCTGAGAAAAAGCAACAATCTCCCCCTAAACCGCGGCAATAGCTTTCATTTATTCGAGCTTACTCGCCTCCCCCACCACACGCTGCTCCCTCCACCGCGGCAAATTGTTTGAACGGCCCTGCTGGGTCCGGGCCACAGAACCTCCTCCAACCAAAACGCGAAAGGAACACTTTAAAATCCCCCTCCAGGGTCCGTCATTTCGTTTGCCTTTCTGGCATGAACGACGTCGCATTCCTCCAAAGGCACTTATGTGGCAATGGAAATCGTTCTGGAAGTGACCCGGGCTCTTTGTCCTCTCCGTGCCCCGGCTGACGCCCACAGACTTAACAAGAGGGAGCAGAAATGTGTTGGGTACGGCCTTTGGACGGACCCCAGGTCAGCTGGCATTGGGTAGAAAACTGAACAGAAACGAAAACTCATACACACACACACACACACACACACACACACACACACACACACACACACACACACACACACACACACACACACACACACACACACACACACACACACACACACACACACACACCATAAGAGGCAAATAGCAGCTTTGTTTCCTCTGAAATCACCACTCTGCTGCGGTTGTTTTTATATATAAAAAAAAGGTCCCTGTGGAGCTGCCCAGTGCTCTTTCTCCTCTGGCTGAGCTGGTCTCCTTCCAGTTGAACTCACGCCGTAGTAAGCCAGGGCCATTACACCCCCCCGCCTTACGCCAGCGCTGATCTGAGATGTCGAGCGTGCTCCGCTGGGCGGGACGCCGCACAACCCACCCAAGCTCCTGTGGCGGCCTTCATATTTCACCGTGCGCCGCCGCCGTCGTTTTTTTGGCGCGTTCGACGCAATCGAATGCAAAAACGCTGCATGACTGCACAAATGGGAACCGTTCGCCGCCGCTCTGTGCTGGGAATAATGACGGAAAATATCCCTCGTTTAACACCCTTTGGCGTCAGATGGTGTCACGGCCATGTGGAGCTCGTGCATTTGAGGTTCGTGCGGTGACAGGGGTGGTCTCATCCCATTGTTTCTGCCTCAAAGCCCCTCGTCAGAATTTATACAGCAGACCCTGATTCTTAAGTCGCTACAGTTAATGGAGGCGTGAATAAACAACTGAGAGAATTATCATGAGAGTCTTCATTGACTCGGGTTTCTTTGCTTTCATTTATTGTAAACTGCGTTGGAGGATTTGTTGTGTTCAAAACAGACTTGACTCTGGCTTCGAAAATATCTGCACTATAAATAAAGATTGATTGAAATCAGCAGATGGGTTCTCTGTCCTATAAAAAGCCCAGCGTGTGTAACAGTGGGAGGGGGCAGGGGTCTATAAAGAGGTCTGTATTAAAATTAGACAGAATCACAGTTGGATCTCCGATTTTAGTCGTTTTCCTGCTGCTGTGGCGGCGGCGGCGGCGGGGCACGGAGGGGGGGTTGTGTTTTCCTTCTTTTTCTGGTCTCAAACACCTAATTATCCCCATGAAGCGTCGACGCTTCCCCCACCCCCCCGCCACGCAGCCAGCCTTGGGGAGCAAAGGTCACCCGTCCCCGCTTTCCTTTGACTTTTGACCGCTTCCTCTCGAGCTGCAGCGAAATCAGGAGCGGCCGTTCGCCTTCGCATTCATTATTCAGGCTCGTCTCCCAACAGCCCTCCACTTTACCGCACTGTCGCAAAGCTGTCCGCAGTATCGTCTGACTCCCGACGACGGAATGAGGCATCAAAGGTATGGTGCGCGGTCGTCACGGCAACCCGGGATGCAAACGACCGGAGGATGAAGAGGAGGCTCTCGCGATTCCTTTCGCACTTGTCTGCCAACAAAGACTTTGGCCAGTTGGCGCCTGAGCGTGAGCCCGTTCCTTCCAAGTGCGTAATCTATCTCATTAATCAGAACGGTCGTGTCACGAAGAAACCCCCGTCCAAGTCAGGATCCGGCAGACCTTTGAGCAGAGGCGCTGCTTCTCTGGTAAATATGAGCAAACACCTCCCCGAGCTCCTCCAGAGCGCCGACCGCGGAGATGCCTCGCAAACAAAAGCGAAATGCGCCGCTGCGCACCAAATAAGAACCTGCTCCCATCTCGCCCCTGCGCCGATGGAAGCTGCTTAAAAACAGCTCCGTCACAAATGGAAAACACGGATTACGCCCATAAACGCACAAAGGCAGAGTTCCAGACTCGCTCTGCAACCAGTGTCCTGTGGGTCTGTGTCCCCCGGTGATTAAACCAAGACGTGGTGCACAGAAATAGTGCAAAGAGCTGGCGCGGGCTGAATGGGGCTGCCTCAAGGTTTATCTCTACACCCACTTACTCAAATGTTCCCGAGCTTCAAGTTCAGCAAAATATTAACACGAAAGAAAACATCGGTGGAGGTGGGATTAGAGTCCTGCGCTTGGCTGTGTGCATGTTTGATGTTTCTTTATACCACCAGACTCTCCTTCCTTGTGGATTTGTGTGCAGACACTAATGAATTATATATAACGTCTGCTGGAGGATTCGTTTTTAAAGCCTCTACCAGACCCACCACCTAGGGTGGCCGGAGGCCCTTCGGAGGTGCATTAATGAGCCCAAGCTCTCTCCATCAATTCACCATCCTGGATTTCTGCTCGTTTTAATCAGTTGAGGATCCCAGGGAGGTTCCGTGTGCACATGCACACACACACACACACACACACACACACGCACACTTATTTTTCGGTCTTTTCCCTTTCACATTTTTACATTTGTAATCCTCGCTCATTTGTAATTTTGCTTCTGTTCACTTAGCCTCAAGAGAGAGAAACTAATTTCAGGAATGAAAAGAGACTATCAGATGTAAACGGACTGCACCCCCCCCCACGCCACCGCCGCCGCCGCTCCCGACAAAGATCCTGATGTAGGCTTTTCAAGGAGGAACAAAAAAAAAAAAAAAGGGAAAAAAAGAAAAGATTTGGGAGGGACTGTTTGAGCCTGGACGACAACTCTCAGGGAAGAAGTAAGTTAACTGCCATGTTGGCAATTACTTCTTATCTCGGAGCCTGACAATGGCAGAAGAAATGCTGAGTCAGTGGCCTGTGGAAAACAAGGAGGAGTGACTGAGGAGCACATAATCACCCCCACACACACACACACACACACACCCTCCTTTTTGACTTTTCTAAAAGGGAAAGACGCAAATATAAATACGGACAACAATGCCATTAGGTGCGTGCACGCGTGTAAATGTCAACTAAAGAGCGAGCTTCGACCGCCAGACAAATACGAGCCGGTGTGTCTGGACGCCAGGCTTCACACGCCAGCACGTGAACACACACACACACACACACACACACACACACAATTGCCGCTTGACTATTAACACGGCCACAAAACAATGGAGAATGCGCGGCGAAGATGAAGAGACAGTAGATGAAGACGTTTATAGCCAGCTGTTTGAAGCCTGCAAGAAATTAAACATCCGATTAAGATTTGAATAGCGGCAAAGGAAATGAGCATAATGCACCCAATTAACTGAAGAGACAACAATAAATCTAAGCTTCAAGCAGTTTCTACCTCTGTCTCCAGTGAATTAAGGATTTATTGTCGTGCGTTCACCGTTTCAGCATCATTTATCCCCCATACAGTCGTTACTGCTGCGTTTAAAACTTGAGTCCTGACGCCAGAGCCCACAGGAGGGACTGCAAATGGCTGCAGAGTAATTGTTTCAGCATTTCTGAAAAGGGGACGAGGGGCTTTGCCGAGTGGTTTTCCCCTCACCGAGATTGAGCCAGGAGAACATGCTCCTGTTGCCGCCTAAGTCCTGCAGAGCTCCGAAGCTGCTTAGCCGCTATCCCGATAATGTCGGGAGAAAAAAGATCCCCGTCGCCGGGCCACGCGAGCCGAAATGTGAGCGGGAATATGAATCACGTTAATAACGGCAGCTCCGTACAGAAAACCAGTTCTCACCTGCGGAGAGGAAATAACAGCCAAGGAGAAGAAAGAATAGCAACGCCTTAACGTTTGATAGGAGCCGCGCTCACCTGTGACTCTGTAATGATGCACTCAATTCATCGCTTCAGGGGACCGCAATTAAAAACATGTTCATCGAGTCATCAACAGCGATGGAAGCCAAGTAGAAAATGAACCGCTGTGACAGACTTTGTTCAGCAATACAATTGTGCGTGGCGTACACTTTGACCTACGGAGAACGGAGACACCTTTTCGACAACAACAACCGGGAGATCTACTAGCGCTGGTTGGCAGAGAACTATTTACTCCTGGCAGAGAGAGTAAACACCCTCCGCACACTAACCAGAAGGCAACATGACTCCATCTTTGGGGGGGGGGAAAAAAAAAGGCCTCGCAACCCACAAAGAAGACAATGGCAGACATGTGGGGATTGGGCAGGATTTGTACACGCAGAAGCTGCTAAACAGCCATTAAACCACACTCGCCACACACTGGTGGCGACAGATGTCCACCAGCGCAGCACACACACACACACACACACACACACACACACACACACACACACACACAGACAACCGGCTTGACTTGGCTCCCACAGAAGAAAATGACCAACTGTTGGGTCGCAAAAGAGAGAGAGAGGGGGCGGGGGGGTCTTCTCCGAGGCGATATTGCACCATCTCTGTGGTGAAGTTACCTCATGAGGTTGGGGGATATTTCAGTCTGTATACTCTTGTTTTCGCAGCAACAGCAGACCCTACCTTTTACTGCGCCCCGCCAGCGGAAACATTTGCTCGCCGGTTCCTCCGTCACAGCCGGTGATTGGGGGGGGGGTTGGGTTCGCGACATATCTCAGACAAGCTGCACGAGTTGGCTCCCGGGCGTTTTCTGTCTTGTTTATTGCCTCAGTTTAGGCAGTGGGATTGAGTTTTGCTGATCCGCTCCTGCCACTGCTGAGAGCCGGGGGACGGACCCAAGGGGCTTAGAAATAAACCCAGGCCAAACACGGAAGGCTCTGGGAGGCGAGCAAATGATTGTTAAAAAGGTTAGAGCTGCCGAGGGGAGGACGGTGAGGAAGGGCGCTGATGATGCTGCCAGGTGCGGACTGCGAAAGGTGGGAGACAGATTACTAATGAGCCGTAGAATCAATAATGGAGTAATCCAGCACTTGCCAACAGTTGAGCTGAAAGAGTATTGGGGAAACACGACCGCCGTGCTTCCCCTGCAGCGCACGAAACAAAAAAAAAAAAGAAAAAAAACACAGCAACGTCCTATCATCTGGATGAAACAATTGAGATCTCAGATGTCAGAGGGAGGAATGTTTAAAGAGCTGTCCTGCCAGCCCTACGCCAGAACTCCGGCAAACCTTTGGAGTGATTCGCGTGTTTATTTAGAGAGTCTAAACCAGTGGTTTTTAACCTTGTACTGAACACCACCAGTTTTATATGTGCAATCACTGAACCCTTCTTTATTGAAAATTAAAATGTGATTTTTTTTTCCTACTTCAAGACATAGGTATATGTTTTACCGGTGCACAAAATGAACCGTGATTTAACATCACTGTGTTCAAAGAACAAAACTAATACAGTGCATGAACTCATAACAAATTACATACCTTTTCACAAAGACATGACCTTTTTTTAATACTACCACACTGAAATGGTTTTAAGTTTTATCCTGATCTATTTCAATAATGAACTTATTTCATTTATGCTATTTATTATTTTTCATTTCAACACACCCATCACCTAATTGCCATCAGTCACAAGTTGACTACGGAGCACACCGAATTCCCTGCAGCACAGATTGGTCAAGCAACGTAGCATCATCACCTACAGCCAGTGATGGCCAAGCAGGGCGTGTCACCACAAATCATATGAATCGGGTGTGTGTCTTGACCTCCACCGAACCCCCGAGACTGACTCATCGAACCCCCAGGGTTCCATCGAACCCAGGTTAAGAAGCACTGGTCTAAACACTCGGGGGGGCTGTCACACTAGGAGAGGAGCACTCATGCAGGGTTCACCTCCACCGGCGCTGGGCGGTCCCAACAGACGGAGCGGCGAAGAAATTTGTTTCGCCTCCTCTGATCGGCGTCAGAGACGGTGAATTATTGTTTTACTTCCGAGCGGATGGGCTGACAAGCGTCTACGTCCGAGCAAGCGAGACAAATGTCGAGCTCAAACACGTCTACATATGTGGTTAACTGTGTGGCTTACACACATCTAGTCTGTGTGAGTGTGTGTGTGTGGGGGGGGGTCCCCCAGCTCAAAAAAGCTTTAAAGCTGTCAATCTGAGTGGCGCCGTCGGTAACCGAGTTGAGGCCCCCCGGCTGAATGATGCGGGATTATTCTTATGTTTGGAGCGGATCAAGTCATCAAGTGTGAATGCGCTGAAGCATCCCCTCACTGGATATTGCATCAACGGGGAAACGTTGGGGGGGGGGGAGGAAGAAAAAAACAAAAGAAAACACCCTTTCCTGATTCTCCCCTTTTCTCACAGAGCCGACGTGCGAGCGGAACAAGCTAATGAGAGCGACGGGCGAAGCCTGGCTCAGGCTCTGAATGTCACAGTCAGTCACCGCAGCCTCGCTCTCAGTGATGCAGACAGAGAGGCATTCTGATGGCCCCACCAGTTAGGCCACAGGGTGAAAAACATTTACATGCAAATACGAGTGACCCATTAGCAACTGCGAGTGCGCTATGGTATGGTATTCCGAGAGCGCGGCAACGGCTGAAAACACGCCACAGAGGACTTGCCAATCAGAAGCGCCATTGTAACAGGAAACAGGCCTCAGAAGTAGCCGTTATGTGTGCAGGATATCAATTATTTCTCCTTTTATGGCTTATTGGTCTGCAGATCTTTTTTTATCACCCCCTCAAAGGCTGTGAAATAAATGTTAATCAATTCAGACCAGGAGCATAATGTTCCACATTAGCAGATTAGCTGTGAAGAAGCTGTGATCACTCTCATCATCGCAGCAGAATCCGCCCATCCACGGCAACAGGGCGAACTCCGAGGACAACGCCAGAGTTAGCCCTTTTGCCACTTACAGCTAGGCAAACCGAATTCAATAATCCCTCATATTAAGGTATCGGGGAACAGATTGATAGTGATCTGGCTTTTTTTTTTCCCTCCCTGTTACCCATGACTGGGACACTTGGATCGGAGACCCACCTGCTGTCACCAGACCTGTTGCCTCCAGATGGGTCCCAGACCCGTTTCAGTGCTTCCCGCCCCCTAAGAACATGCTCTCTCTCTCTCCTCCGTTGCTTGTTTCATCTCCTCATCCTCTCATCCCTTAATCCCATCAAACATCACCTCTCCTCCTCCGCCACCCCGACGCTCATTGACAGAATTGACTAAAGTCCTTCTTTTTGTTCTTTTAACCTTGACATTCTGGTTTCATCTCATCTCTCACCCATCAGGCTCCAGCCCAGTTGGCTAAATTCACCCCCTGAGTGTACGTGTGGGTGCACACACACATGCGCGCACACACAGACACACACAGGCGAGATGAGCAGACGCACTGCACAGCAAGACCTCTTTGATTCGGCGCAGCAGAGACCCACAGAGAGGCTGTACATTAATTGGTGCTTCTGAGCCGTTAATTTAGGCGAGTACATTCAAGGACCCACTTTCCTTCCACTTTGGAGCAGTGGGGGAGGCTGTGCACCGCCCCCAGCCCACCCCCCCCCCCCCCCCCCCTCCCCAGGACTCCACAGTCAGCTGCCTCTGCAGCACTGTCCATTCACGCCTCGCTCTTGGGCTCGCCGTGGACGAGAGACAGCAGGTTGCAGTCTCCGTCCCCACACTTTGCCAACTGCCCCACACCTATTGCCAGCGAGCCGGAGTCTTCCTTTGTTTTTTCAGCATGACTGACTCTCAAAGGTCGCGAATGCATTGAGCTTTTAATTGCCTCGGGAAAAAAAAAAACAAGCGCTTGGCAGCAAAATGCGTCACGCAATTATTTCTTCTTTTTTTTAAGGGTATAGGCTCAAACTTAAAACCGATGTAGATCAACTAAATAAGGTCTGTAGCAATAATACCTGCAGCTGCAGCAGTAAACAATGCTGTTAACAACGGCACTTTAAAGCAAAGAGAACATTGTCTTTTTGGGCGGCCATAAAACTGCAGGATAGAGCCATCTGGGCTGGAAGTCCCCCAAAGAAATGAATCAGCTATTAAACAGCGTCAGAATAACATGTCCGGCCCACAGAACATTGTTTTTGTCAGATTCGCGCCATGCTGATGTGGGAAATGAGTCACAATGTGTGTGACCAGCATCTCCCGCCGCAATATCTCCCAACAAACAGCGATGGTGGGAGTCAGTAAAATCTGTCTGTTTAGGAGAAGTTCGTCATAAATATGCAGTTAATGATCTTGTTCTGGCTAAAAGGTAAAACTGTGTTGCGATCGCTGCCTCTAATTCCTGCACCAGGCACACCATAGTGGGCAGTTTGTATGAACCGTCGTTAGTCTCTCCTCTCCTACCCGCTATTCAACATTTAATGAATCAGAGAGGAAGGACTTTTATTTGCTGCCCTGCTGAATGTTTGGGGCAACGGTCTGGACCCGCACCCATGCATTAAACATGTCAAAAGAGCAGAATTTATAAATTATTTGTAGATTAGTTAAGGACCCAACACTGACCCCTGATGGACACCACGCTTCTACACATTTACTAGGGATTAATATGTCATCGTCCCTAAATCCATACCAAAATCTGCCAGCTAATTTGAATGTTACAATAAAGACAGGCGAGAGGACACTCCCCTTTGACTGAACAATGAACCTCGCACAGAATGTCAGTTTTACCAATGGCAGGCTTTTTTTCCCCCCAACCATCACTCAGCCTGATACTGATAGCAACATTGTTGGGGGCTTTCACATTGTGACAATATTCCAACTTTTCCAAGACCACTGTGCATTGTGCACTTCTAAAACTACTTTTAAAAGGGCATAAGAATGGCACGAGGGCATAAGAATTTAAGAAGTTAAAAAAAAAAATCCACAAGCATGAGAAAGAAAGTGAGCAAGAGAAAGAATTTTAAAGAAAATTAACAGAACTATCTGCTGGATGGGACTTCTTTGAACTGTCCTCGGTGCGGCACTGGGATGCATTAACATCCATGAGGCATGCGAAGGGCTGTGAGAGAAAAGAAGACAGGACTCGCAAAATAAGCGGCCGAGAGATGAAAGAGAAGGAGCACATGGCGGTGGAACGTGTGAATAAACGGCAGAGGTCACACTGGGGCGGCAGCCGTTATTGCATGTTAACGAGGGGTGGGGGGGGGGGTGTTGACCCCCCCGTGTGAAACCGCACCGCCACCTTCAGGCAGATCAAACCTGCCAGAGTTGAGGGTAGCTACCCGTGGCATATCGATACGTGTTTTGCGAGTGCGGGTAGGATCACAAATGATGTTTATCTTGTTGCTATAGCAACCATGACACTAGCCTTGGGCAAATAACAAGAAAATCCATGTGCTCAAAGGAAAGACCAGAGATGTTTCCAAAATGTGTGTGTGTGTGCGTATACTTTTAAATTCATACATTTCAAAGGCCCTCTGCCCTCCTCCTGTCTCCCTCTCCTGCCCCTCAATCAGCCCTCCCTTTTCACCTTCTCTTTCTCCCAGGTCCACATGCTAAGTGGGAACATTGTTACGGTCAATTTGTCCCATTCAGGGTCCCAGTGGGCAGTGTCCCTGCCCTGACAGCCTGCAGACACAGACCACACTGCCTGAGAGGCCTTGACATCAAGGTCCAGAAGAGAGGAAGAGGGGAAGGGGGGGGAGCGAGCTGAGGGCGAGGAGGCGGGGGAAACAGGAGACGGGAGGTAATGAGGGGGAGCGGCGGCATCGGGGCAGAACGTGTGAAGCAAAGCGCGGCGGAATGCTGGGGAGCGAAAGGCGGACAAAAAAAAAAAAAAGTTCAAGAGGCTGCGGTGCCAGGTTGAACACCACCACGACCCCCCCCCCTCCACAGGCCTGCCAAAGGGGGGGCTTCCAATGTGGCTGTCAATCTCAGACTGGGCTGACGGCGATGGCGGGGGCTAAGCAGACATTCCTAATACGTCCTCAAACCCACAGAGGCTCAAATGGGAAACGCACATGTAGATGTCCTCGCGACCGCACCGATATTGAAAAGCACTCACCCTCAGTTTGACCGAAGGAACAATGACTGGTCTGTTCATGCTCAGCAAGAAATTATTCATCCTCAAGTATCTGGAAAAACATTTTTTTTCCCCTCCACCACTAAACCTGTCCTGGTGGTTCTAACATTTATATTTCACTCATCCAACGGCACCGCAAAAAGAAATTGATTCACCTCCAACTCTCCCTTTGAAAACATGTGGATTTCTAGATGCTTTGCTTTTACAAGCCAGAAAACTTTTTTTTGGACTCGTCTTGAGGGTTGCAGTCTGCTGTCTCTTTTCATGAAGACGTAAGGCTCCCCGGATAATAACAGAAATTCCCATCATGGCCACCAAGAGGCCAGGACATCTATAGTTTTAAGGTGGAGCAGGAGTAAATCTCCACAAACGCTGATCCCACAGCCCATTACCCATAAGGCTACTGGAACTCCTCTCCTCCCCGTAGCGCGGCGCTCAAGATGACCATAAAAAGACGTTTTTTTGTGAAGATTTTAAGAAAGCTTCAAGTTGTTCTCATTTGCACCTCCGAGCCCCCCTCCTTTTGTCAGACAGACCCCTGGAGGGGTGCGATGTTCGGTGACACCTGTTAGCTCAGCGCATGGGGCGCAACATTTGCTCGGACGCGCGGGGCGCAGCAACGGCCGCGGGCAGCAGAGACGGGGAGCGGAACAGTGGGCCCATTCAGACGATGCTGGACGGGGCTGAATCCCACTTGTTCGGTGTGCGGGACACACACTCCGGCAACACACACGAGGTCGACACACACGACAGGAAGGCAAACAGACACAATGTGAAGAACAAAGTCCCTTAAGTCCCTCTCTCCGCCGCCACGCTCTGCCCGCGTCTTTCGCCGCGCTTCTCCTGACGGTATAAAAAAAAAAAACGACTCTCGGGCCTAATTGGCGATGCCGGCCTCCACAGCAGGGGGGTGGGGGGCTGCGAGGGCGAGTGTTGACGGCGAGATGTTGCAGATCTCCCCAAATGAAGTGACTTTTTAATAAAACACTTGGCACTGAGGGCGGAGGATTAGCCACACCGCAGTGAGCGCTTTGTTAAGCTGCATGGAGAAGCACCAGGGACGGAGGTGGGGGGGGGAGAAGTGGCCAAGATCTGACATCAGCAGCTGAAACCTCGGGCTGGAACAGTGCAGTCTTGTTATCTGATCCCCCCCCCACTCGCACACAAAAGCCCGACATCAGGTCTTCCTCGCAATCGTCGCGTCTCCCCGATCCCGGCGGCTCCCTCCCTGCGCTCGGAGGGCTTTCCTCCCACATCAGGTACGCCGCTCCTGCAGTTTTCTCTCCCCCCTCGCGCCTTGCTCCTGTGTGCAACCCCCCACACACCACCACCACCACCACCCCCCACGGAGCCGTTCAATTGGCAGGAGCGCCGCTCCCCCACTGTACAGCCTTAAAACACCGACCAAGAAAACATTTACCCGCTCTCCCCTGCAGAAATGACATTAAGCTCTTTTGAGGGAGCCTTTTTTTTTTTTTTACCTTTGGAACAAAAAAAACTCGTTCAACAGAACGAAAAACAAAAAGGGCCTGCTACGAGCGCGACAGCCCCGCGTGCGCTCTTTCGTCGAGATGGGTTCTGTACTCCCGCTTCCCTGAGTGGAGAGAACAATCAGACCTTTTGGCCAGCTTCCACCACAGCGTTCCAAAGCCGCGGTCATTTCCGGCTGGATACAGCCATTTCCGGGACGGCGTCCGACAGGTAGTTCCTCCCCCGTCGTGTAGTTACTGAGGGTGCTGTGGCCCCGCTGCACGGGGGGGGGGGGGCCTTTGGCGCCGCAGCGCTCGGGCGCTCTCTATCTGCTCCTGTTTCCACTCATTTCACCACCTTGGTGGAGGGCTGGCACCGGGAAAGGAAACCGGTCTGACACCGGGACGTCTGAGCGGCGTTAAGGGGGGCGTGGCGGCACCCAGGAGCCCCTGGCTGTTGGTGGGAGAGCGCCCCAGAGGGGAGAGGAATTAAAGAGGCCATTGTGCTCCAGCGCCGGGTGACACAGGCAGGGAAGCAGAGAGGTTAGTGGAGGTGCTGGTATTCCCTTGACTTGGACCAGGAGCACTGTCTCACATTCTCACCCCCCATTCCCCCCCAATCCCCCCAATCCCTCTCTCTCTCTCTCTCTCTCTCTCTCTCTCTCTCTCTCTCTCTCTCTCTCTCTCAGTTTCTTTATACTCACACTACAGCTCATTGTAGGACTCCTCTGACCCTTGGGAACTTTACTTACTTCTGTGTCCCTCCTTCCAGTCCACGAACTTCAATGATCGACAAAAGGCAGCTGAAGGGTAATTTGAATATGGAGGAGAAGAAGAAACAAAAAAAAGAGGCAATCAGGGCAAAAGACACCCAGATCTCAGATCTCTGAGCCAGCTTTTGAGGGTTAGCTTTGTGCAAAAGGCTAAAAATGGGATTCTGTCCACATCATCCGACTAGCTCAGTGTAATCTAGAGATACTGCAGAGGGAGAGGGAGGGGAGGACGAGAGAGCCTGAAGCAGGGGAGCACTGGACACCGGGGGCCGTGCACAAGCGCCGGCAGCGCACCACAAAAACAAACACTCCAGGAGAAGCGATTTGAAGTTGCGCTTGCACAAATCTCGACTAAACACTGGCGCATTTTTGCAGGATTTGTTTCGCGAGCGCCCGGTTCAGGGCGGAAAAATAAGCTGTTTAATTAATTAAGACGACAATGAGCTACTTTGGCAGCCTGTTCAGACAGTGACCGATCCCTCGGTCAATAGGGTGCATAATTGTCAGCCATTTTCAATCATGCGATCTGACTCGTGTCAATATCGGATCAATGGAGCCTCTTCAAGCTCCGGGCGCCCGGAGCGCCTCGTTTTCGTGCGTGACTGCAAGCTACGCAGTATGAAATTGAGAATAAGGCATTCTGATAAGTACGGGGAGGCTGCACATGAGCTTCGACCGGATTCCGCCGTTTCATTGGGAGCAATAACGAAAAACAAACTACCGGGCGCGACTGAACCTGCGTCTTCCGATCCATCAGCCCAAACCTCCACACCGGGAGCGACGGAACACTTACCTCTGGCTTCAGGGAGGCAACTGCCGCTGTGCGTAAAAATAAAGTCCCGCTAGACGCCAAAAAAAAAAAAAAGAGAAAAATCCGGGAGTGATCAGAGAGAATTGTGAACGTGTTCCCAAAACCGACGCAGGGGCTTTGAAAACTACTCCTCCTCCCGGTCGCACCTGTCTCTGGCGAAAGCTGCTCCCGCCCGGCGGCCTGACATCCCCCAAGACAACTGTCTCAGGGGGGGTTGTGTGCGCCCACCCGCTAGGTTAAGTGCAAGTGCGCACAACGCCCGGACGCGCAGGGCACCACCTGTCCGCGGTGCACAGCAGCCCACAAAGAGCTTCTATGTCGCGCAACGACACATGGCATTCCCGTGTCCGTGGCAGCACTCCCGCACAGCAGCCGTCCGGAGTCCCCGACTCAACTGGGAGCACTGGAGACAGTGACTGGGGTGTGTGTTTGTGGGGGGGGGGCAGCAACGACCTTTCCGGCACCTAACCAGCTGCGGCGTGAAGAGATTACATGTGCCGCTCCCGTCGCTCGCCCAGTTGTGTTATCAATCTTTCCGTCTCCACAATAGTTGCTCTGTTCCGCCGCTGCGCACGACTGCGCTCCGACTCCGCTGCGGGAAAACACTGTCCTTCCTTCCCTTCCTTCCCCGGTGAGTCCGCGCCCGGCTCCCCGCAGAGCGGCTCGGGATCCAGATCCGGGATAGAGTCCCGTTCAAATGATGGGAAATAGAATTCCAGGAGGCTCCGGTGAGGTGGGAGGACCACGGCGTTCGACTTCTAGCGGTTGTTTGAGCTACAGCATCTCCAGCGCGGCTCTCCGCTGTCATCCAGGCTCCTCAGGCATGTTAGTGCCAAAACCTGAAGCAGAATCGTTCCAAGACTGGAACGGAACCTATTAATGACTCTTAGGCTTTAATTTTGACTCTGTATTCTGGATTTAAAGGCGAGAGATTTCATTTTTTTAAAAAAAAGCTCTAACGTCGTCACCGAGTTGGACGCGGACTTGGTCAGAAGAGGGAAGAGAAGGGGAGGGCAGTGTTATATGAGTGTGGGTGAGACATAAACCAGATCTGACAGGGTCCACATGGCTGTGCTGACGTTCAGATAAAACCACGAGGTTGGCTCAAAGCGCAGATTCAGACCAATTAGTCACCGGGCTGGAGACGGCAGAAGCGTCCCCGTGCGTAAGGCAGGTTTGGAGAGCCCGGAGATCAGAACAGCTTTGTCACGGTGCCTGATGCAGCCGCACAGAAAATGTAACACACGGGGAAAATGTTGGGAACAAAATGTCCGACAATTGAGCACAAACCATTTTGTGTGATTACGACCCCCGGGCAGTCGTTTAGGGCCCGGAATGACTTCCAAACCTGACGTTCTGAAACGGCCAGCGTTATTTGAACAGCGTCTTCCAGAGAAATCCTCACGTGCCGCCCCCGCCATCAGCTTTCTTTGACCTTTGTGACTCTCGCTGACCCGCGCAGTTAAATTTACCATGTGGGAAAGGGTATTTACAGCGGTGTTAACGGCGCTGCCTTTCACACGTGTTCTCAGAGTCAACGCCCGCTGAACTTTCCGTGAAATCTGTGAGGAGCGCCGCGCCGTTTTCCGGCTACGCTCCCTGCCCGATTCCCCTCCAAAGTGACTTATATAACGGCCGGGGGGGGGGACGACAGGGCCGGACAGCTGAAATACAGTCCGCTATCTGTGCCGCGCCATCAGCTGACTTGGCAAGAAAAGAAAGTTATTTGTAAAGACAAACTTTTAACTATTTTATCCAGCCCCAAACCCAAAACAGTTGATAAGACACGAGGTCCTATGGAAGTGGCGCTCTCTGTCGACGAATGCTATCTTGTCTGGCGTTGATATCGCCGCAGGATGATGTTTTGCTTCGCGTTGTTGTCGCCGGCTTTGTTTCTGCTCTTATCTCCCTTTACACAGCGAAACGTGGCCGCGCCAGCGGCGTAATACTTATTCATCCCGCTGGCCTTATCGAGGCGCGCTGCCTGCGACTCCGCAGACTCCACAATTAAAACTTGAAAAAGGAAAGTTTCCCTTTTGTCCCGAAGAGAGCAGCTTTGTGCGTGGCTCCGTGTGGCCATATCAAACGTGGCGCTGACAGCGGACTATTCAGGGGGAGTTGGACCAGCAGAGGAATAATAATGAGTCTGCCCGTTTAATTTATGTCCATATTGTTGTTGCATAGAAACTAACAGATCGTTTTTGTCCGAGGGCTCTTTTGTTCCCTGAGATCATTTTCTCCGGGCCCCGCACTCGGTTCACGTGCTTCTGTAAGCTCACGGACACGGACGAGCGAATGGACGGGAAGCCAACGGAGCAGCGTCTGCGAGGAGCGCTAACATGGACAGCGTTCATCGGGGTCAGAGGAGGCCCCACTCTTACAGAGCATGCGCAGCGCTTCCTTCCCGATCGCCCTTGAGTACGTCTGACAAACCCGTCGGGAACGTTAAGAGACAATAAAATCAAATGTTTGCTAGAACAAAACCAAAGTGATCACCAGTGCCTGATGAATGTTTGGTGGTTTGAGACGTTTTTTTCATACCCTAAATGATTAATAATTATCCTAATTACAGATGTTCTTTTGACGTTTGTTTGGTCAGAAACTGTTGAATATTTTCTTTTTCTGAAAACTGCCCCCTTGTGGCTTTCAAAAGTATTCATGAAAGGACAGTGACACTCAAATGCTTTTAAAGAATATTTCCGTTTTAGTGTGTATGTATGTTGAAACCAGCACCCGTGGATGCTGAAGACACCAAACACATGGAATTGCCCCGTTAATCATCCATCAGCAAGTCTCAAGCATGTACAGTGTTGAAATGATTTATTGATATAATGCACTCCAGACATATTAGTGAATTAGTATATTACTTATTTAAGAGACAGTCAATGGGTTATTTCCTGTTTAGTCCACTAGTATCACCACATTAGTGGACCTTAGCTCTAATTATATTAGAAAATTCTTCATTTCAGTCAGTGCCAATTCCAGCGAACTCACCAGTGTGTCCAAACCAGAACGTCACTGATTATCAGGCATAAATAGACACCAGCTCTCTTTGTTTAGCCTCACTGACGCTAACAGACTGTGTGTACAAAACTGCAAAACTGAGACAATTAAAAGTACAACACATGATCACAACTAAATGAAACCATCTGCTGATGTCAGGACAAACATGCTGGAGCTGAATGACTGCCATCAGGCTGCTGGTGGCCCAAAATGTAGATGAGGCAACTGCGGCCATTTCAAAAGAATAAAATAGACAAAATATTTCAAATTAATGTGACGCTGGGGGACAACAGTAAGAATTTTATATTTCTTACGTAACATTTCATAATGTTACGCTGCCTTTGAGAGCATAAGGGCTTCACATTTCTTTAAGCCTCAAAAAAAGTGGATTTTCTTTATCGTTCTAGCTCTGTATTGTATTGCAGGCCACAGTTTAGGTTTTATTAGCAGAATTTCTCACAGAACAAAAGCTCTGTGTTATTCTCTTAATAACTAACATTTCTTGGAGCACTGAGGTGTGACACGGTCAAATAAAAGTGAGCTTTTTTTTGTCTCACAGGGTGAAAGAGTGTTTAAACTCAACAATATCTGCAGAGAACACTCGAGCTATTATTTATACTTTTTGTTACAGTGTGCCACAGCAATGTCAATCAAATTTAGAACTAATGAATATGTTTGACATATTGGTGGTTTTAATCTACCTCAATCGAGCTATTGATTATCGTTAAAACGGGTATTGGTCTTTTCAGTAGTATTCTTTTGCTAAAGTCCTTCGACTGTGTAAATTCAGTGTTGTTCAATGTCACAAGACAAACCGCTCTGCTTTTCAGAAACAGCTAAATTTAGTGTCGTATGATGGACTACTTTGAAGATGTATTTTGTCTGGCTTAGTTTGACTATTTGCTATACCCCAAACTGATATTTAATTTATAAATCGAGTTATCCCGCGTGCACATCAAACATGCAATGAACCATTAAATAATAAACAACTTCACTCCCATGAACTGACAATCATGTGTGTTTGCAGAGCTGCGTCGTCAACACGCAGCAAAGCTCCTTCGCTTTACAGTCGCTGTCGTTGCGCGGCGTTTTGGCCCAACGGTCGATACCATGGTGCTGCACCAGTCCGGTTCTCAATCACCTGATTAGCTTTATTACTCCATTCAATCTGCGCAGAAACGAATCTCAACGCCGAAACTCCAAGTTGAGCTGAACAAAGCGCTCCCGCCGTGTTGTTTCCTGTCAAACGTTGTCTCCTGAAATAAAGGAACGGGTGTTGTGTTCGTCGGCGTCCTTTCATCCTGCCCCGCGTGTCGGAGCAGGCAGGTGGCAGTCGACCTGAGCCAGATTAAAAGCAGAAGAGCTGTCATGACACCGAAAAGCTTAGCGGGGAAAACTGCAGCCTTTGATGGCGGGTGCACTTTTTTTTTTATTATTATTATTTATTCATTTATTTATTTATTTATTTATCTTCCTGCAGCAGAGAGAAGCAAAGTCCCTCCGCCCAAACAAACTTTCAGTCCCCCTGTCTTCCAGTACCACGGAGACATGAAGGTTCCCGGCCCACCGCCGGTGATCGCGTACGGCCCAGCGGGCTGCAAACGAGAGCTCCGGGGAGGGGTCGGCGCTCGGGGAGTCACCTGGTTTGGCCCCGTTTGGTGACTGGGTTTAGCAGATAAAGGGAAAGGTGGAAACATTTTTAATAACTTGACTTTACTGATTTGTATTAAAGAAAACACAACACATTTCAGCCACCCTTGAACAAAGGCCAACCACTGCAATTTGTCTTTTAACAGGAGTAAAAAGAGCGTAAACGCTTGTTCATTGAGGTCAGGGTGAGGCTTCCTATCCAAACTATGGAAAACACAGAAAGACCCTGATTTCAGTGCTCACGCTCAAAACTCAGTTTTCTGCAGTGCTACGCTGGCGTCGTGCATCAAAGCCCTGAGCCTGCTTTTCATAAATAATGACTCTTTGATCATCCATTCTAACCGAAGGAAAATTCAAATATTTCTCAGCTCGTGTTATTTTTTTTTTTTAAAAACTGTTTGTTCGGTCATAAAAAATTTCCCGCCGGGTCCTCCCTGTGTGGCCTGACCTTCACATGTCTGGTCATTAGAATGGACCAGGATGGACCCCCCCCTCAATCAGCTGCACTAATACACTGGAGTCGGATAGTTTAGGATATTAAATACGACAATCATCTACTGAGTGCAGGCAAACCAGACCCGTAAAGTGGTCCCAGCAACTGTCATCATGGGGTGGTTGAGCAGAGGCAGCCATCAATCTGTCATTGTGAGCGTGGTGCGGAGATGACACAGCAGAGGAAATTAGATTTGATACCGAGTGGGAAGAGAAGACACACAGAGGACAGAGGCCGGGAGCACTTTTTCGCCAAAGCAATGCCGAGAAAGCGCTGATGAGGGGAGGGCGAATGAATAAAAGAATAAAAGCAAGACAGCGAATAAAAGCCTGCAAATTTAATGTATGGTGAGAGAGAGAGAGAGAGAGAGAGAGAGATAGCCTGCATCCATGACCTTCTGTTTACATTAACGTGCCATCACTGTCAAAACTCGTGCAACCGCAACACTAAAGGACGATAAATATTTCAGAGTGAGATTGCGCTCTCTTTCCCCTCTGCCTCTCTCCACCTCTTCCATGGCAGCTGACCTGTAGTCGAGGCTCCCGGGTGAAATAAAGGCTGGAAAATAAACAGGAAGGACCCGCAGGAATAGAAAATCACACGCTGGTATTTAAAATGGCGATGGCAAGTCGTAAAAACCAGCCAGCGGAAATTGCGTATTCTCTGTGGGAACAGACTTGAGATTTGACCGTGCTTTTTTTTTAGCTGCAATCTGACATTTCACATATTTCTGAGTGTGGCTACAAATCACAAGGTGTTTTTAAGGTCTGCGAGGTCCCCACAAATCACTTTTCTAATATTCTTTGAGCCAAAGGTAGAACCGCCATAGAGAGGGGAAAGAGTGAGATTTTCCACGCGGGATAGAATTATTCAGAAGATTAAAGGCTCTTGTTGTGTAAAAAAAAAGTTTAACGTATATGATGCATGGGTTTTTATTAGATCTTATTTTCAGATTTGAGTCAGTAAACATTCCATCCTTTTCCTACCGATGCTTTTCCCTCCCCGGGCCCTCAGGCAGGTCAACAGTTTATCACCCTGGAATGACTCATTGATGTATAAAAAAAAAGGAAATTTATAGCAACTCGTTGACAAAATCCGTTGTGTTTGTGCGCAACTCCGACCTGTGAAGGTTAGCCACAGGCGAAAGGCTTATCACTCAATCTGTTGCAGCCGGCCAACAGAGGGAGTTGTAGAGTCCCTTTCTGAAGCCTCATTTTTGGCTTCTTGTGCCAGGAATAATGATTTGATATCCAATCTTAATTAGGGAGCTGTGTGGGCGCTCTTGAAATGCTAAATTCCGAATTTTCGGACGAAACTGTTGCTGATTCTCGGTGCAACATCAGATCACGATGATATCCAATAAAAACACAATACATGACCATTACGGCTCTGTTGTCGTACAATATTAAGACATCAATGGGCTGATCATAGAGGGCAAAAGACCGGTATTAAGTTTCCCGCTACATGTAATTTTTATCTGTGTTACGTGTTACTGATACCTCTCGCTGTAAGCCTCCGGAAATTTGTTTCAGGATGTTGGAAATAAGAATCCCAACAATGGTGCGGCGCAGATGAGACCAGGGCAGTTATTAATGGACAGAGGTTAATTTTTATGGTTCTGTAACTGCAGGCAGCCAAGACTGGAAAGGGAAACCTGAAAGGGGAAATGAGCATTGACCCCGAGAAGTGGTCTTGAACTGTTTCGCTACACCTGAGACTGGCATTATTAGAAAACATGAAACAGAGCAAATGGATTTCATTATAGTAGCAAAAGTGCTCTTTGATGATGATGATGATGGATATAGAAATAATTAAACCTCCATGGGAAAGGCTTCAAAGTACTTCTGGGACTCAAAGCTACAGTGACCTATGTATTTTTTTGCGTTACCCTTTGTTGTGGTTTTTGATTATTCACTCTTAATGGCCCGTGCCTCTTCTATTGGGATAGAACCATCTAAAGGTTAAAGGCACAAAACATCTCAATGGTAAATCTATATGGAAAGATTTGTGGAATCTGCCCATGAAAATCAGCTCAAATTGTCAATTTGTTGCTCTTATCTAAAAAGGTTATTGGGCAGGGGACCTGGGGTGGGAGGGGGGGGTGACCAGAGAGCTCATTTCCTTCTCAGGGATGAGTGATTTCCCTGTTATCTGCTAATCTTCACTTACTCAATATCCAGAACAATTTTGGCCTCAATCAAGTGATTCAGGGAGGCAGAGTTAAAAGTTAAGTAGGACCAGATGACGGCCTTCGGGGCACATGTTGCTTAACTTGTTGGGAGGAGGGAGGTGCAGCAATAATGTGCATGAATGTATACTTTAAGTCATATTACACAATACTAAAAAAGGAGCAAAAACCCTTCAGGTTGCTGTTAATGGTGCAAATAAGGCCGAGCAAATCCATCTATTTAATACATTTCTACTTCACAGCTAATCTGTTTCCTTTCTCTGAAGCCTGATGTGGCATTTATGAATAAAAAAATAATACAATGGCACATAAAATGAAGACTATAATGGCCTTGATAATGAAAATCCTATCAGAGGCGGAAAAATGGGGAAAGCAATAGACGTCTAGTGGGGAAATGAAATATGTCATTGCCACACAAAGAATAAAGCTTATATACGAAAATAACTGAACCTCCAAATGTATTCTGTCCCCCCTCTCCCATCCATGACTCGTTTTTCTTGGAGATTATTTCCATCCTTTATTATTTAACAGAAAAAGGAATGAGCTTTGTGTGGGTGAGGGCCGCGTTGACTTGATGAGCAAATACTGCCCTCTCAGGGTCAATGGGAGAACTGCAGTTTGAGCAACGTTAATCAAGTCCTTACATTGTCCACAATTACAAATGATTAGTGGACAAGATTAAACCTATTTATCCACGACTGTTTGGAAGGTAAATTAATGTATGAAAGGCCAATCACACCGTAGCCTTTGGACCGCTGTCGACTTGTAAACGTGATTGAAACTCATAAATAAACAAATGCTACTTATTCTATTTGCATATATACAACTATTTACGTCCAAATATTCACATAAACGAAATAATTTAATGAAATATTTTTATGTTCTACACTTAGCAAGAGTAAAAAACAATCAATTATGCGTTTGCTGGAGTGTTTTCAGGAAATTACTTTTGAAATCCTATTGTAAGTAGTGTAAGTATGCAGTTATTTCCTCATGTCAAAGTATCCATACAGAGCATATTGTGTGAATATAATATTAATTTGGAGCCATCGATCTGCCTAAATGATCATATAAGTCAGATGAATGTTCAAAACGAGCAAAAAACTAACCATACAGGGTCCAAATTACCCACTCTCTCCTCGGGTTGTATTTGATCCACTCTCATATTCCTGCTGAAGACTCTATTTTTTACCAGAAACAACAGATCTGCGACGCCCACATGTCAAGGTGGTGACTCGGACTTCCGCATTGTGACTTCATTGGCTGAAAGTTTGTCGGCCACGCCCACAGCTCCCTGTCTTCCTTGCGCAATTGAGGCGTTCAATGACCGTTAGGGGAAAAAAAAAGCCAGCGGTGGGTTGAACCGACACTTTGACCATTATTACCCGCAGGTGACAGCAGGACAGAGGCCGACATCCACTCAGATAGGCTGGTAGGTGCTGCTTTAGTCCTAAACTCGTCCAAGATCTAAACAAATTAAGGCGTGGTAGCTAATCTGTGACGGATTTCCGATTGCCACAAACATAATTCTGTGTAGCGTTAGCCTCGTTAGCGTTATTGCCTCTTAAACAACTTGTTCACGTCGAGAAATGATGACATAAAGTCTAAATAATGGCTCTTAAATGGTTCTGCTTAGCAGAAGTGAGTCACAGCTCACTATCTGGGCCAAAGTTCATCACATGAGACACTGATGGCAACTCAATTGGTGTTATTAAGTTTAATATGAGGCGGTGAATTTGTGTTCTCATTCTAATTTGGATTAAATTCAAATATAAATTTTTCTTCAATGATCATTGAGACATTTAAAAGCCACTGATGTCGTCAACAGATAGTCACGGACTTCTATCTCATCTGATTAGAGGTGTGAATATTGCCTCTGCAGATTAGATCTAGTTTAGTCAGCAATAACACGGTTTCAATACCTCAATACCTCCAGGTAAAATTTCATCTGTTTTAAAGAAAGTGATTTGTTTTCACATCTGCGAGGATGTGACTAAACTAAAAACACAAGTGAGACCTTTTACAAGTGGTTTGACAGAATCTTCTGCTGGTTTAATTGGAGCAAATCACAATCAAATGTGTGTTGCGCAATGGTCTGCCCCTTCCCAAGCGCCTGTGTTTTGGCAGTGATCTCCATCATGATAGTCATCACTGTAGCTTCATCTTCCATTATCTGACGGGATAAAACATGTTGCGCAACCCATCTGTTGGCAACAAAATGCCACGGTGAATCACCATTAAGGGGTACTGGTGGTGACTGTGTTCATTGTCCAGGAAAAGCACATAAAAACGACTGTGGTAGCTTTATATTGAGGTCATTTTTAAGACTGGCTGTTCTACCTGAACATTAACGGCCTGCTGGCAACAAGTTACAGCTGTTTGGCCGTGCACTTCTCCCTACGCTGTTTTCCTGCCTTTTCTTTGGCCCCGTCTGCCATATACATCAAGTCAGTCGTGTTGAAATCTTGTTAACAATGTTCCAGTGAATTCAGGTGGACTCGTGTCTTCCTGTAAAAATCTGGAAGAGAAACAGATGCTGCCCACATGTTGAGCAAGAGAGCGGAATGGTGCTTCGCTCCAGAGGAGCCCATCAGCTGTCGCTCCAAATTCACGCTGCAATATCTTGATTTAGGGCAGGTTAAAGTTTTGTGAAAGCTGTTAAGACGATTTTTTAAAATCTAGAATCCATGCAGACAGATGTCCTCTCCCACTTTATATTCCTTTATCTTGATCGATGTGGGTGTGTTTCTCTTGTGCCGTGGCATTCGTCATTCTGAGGCAATCTTCAGTTGGGAAATCAGCACAAATGAAATGATACATCCATCAAGTTAAATGAAAAGAGTGAGTTTGTGTTCGCGCTTGACATCTTGATTGTGCCACTGCCGCGTTTGAGAGGTGTGCGGCGGATTCTCGTACCTTCTTCACGTGGCCTTTAAAACTTTATTTCCGTGTAATTTAAATGTCGCGCTGCTCTTCTAACTTTTAAAAAATATGATTTCTTTCCCCTTGAAATTCACAGGTTTTCTCCTGGGTAGGGTGACTGTTCTAGTCATATTTTGTTCAGGTTGAGGTATTAAGAATGAATATTCAGCTCTAACGGTGTTGGCTTTAGGGCCAGTTTCGTTCTCCTTGCGTCACCACCATTGACGCGCTTTCCCTTCAACCATATGACAGGTGTCAGCCTTTAGTTTTACATTTCTAAGACGTGGTACTTTTCTTTAAGGGAAGGTGCCTCAGCCGTTTAAACAGAGAGATGCAGAGGGGAGCCACATTTCATCATTCCTTCCTGACACCGTGAACTGAATCTCTTTCCGACTCCATCTCCCCTCAGAGACTGAATCCAGCGGTCACGATGGCAGACAGCAAGGGAGCAAATGAACCTGGAGCTACGGCAGCGGAAACTACCGATGGAGACCAGCAGGTGTGGAGCGGCGTGCCCCAGAATCACACCTCTCCCAGTGTGAATCTGCTGATCCCCAACAGAACACTGAGCACAGATTGTTCCATTTTCCATTTTGTCCGCCCCCCCCAGAACGTGGTTTCCCGGGTGGGCAACCTCCCGCTGGTCAGCTCAGCCTGCGAGGCCGTGTCCAGGTCCTACACCAGCACCAAAGAGAGCCTGCCTTTGCTAAAGGGCGTGATGGACGCCGCAGAGAGCGGCGTCCGAACGCTGGGAGCAGCGGCGAGCACAGGGTCCAAACCTCTGCTGGACATCATAGAGCCACAGCGTAGGTGTTTCCTGTCTGCACACTACCACCGCACCGCTCCACACCACCATGAGAACGTCTGACTTCCCCCGTCTTTCTGTCTTTTTTTTCTTTTTTTTTTTTTTTTGTAGTTGCGACAGTAAACGAGTACGCTTTGAAAGGTTTGGATAAGATGGAGGAGAAGCTGCCAGTTCTCCACCAACCAGCAAACCAGGTCAGGCGGGAAAGCGCTGCTGTTGGAAGAAAGACGTTGACGAGCGCTTTCAACTTCTGCTTTGATGTTTAAGATCGCGTTTAATGTGAAGAAGGTTTCCACCAGCGGTCATCTGCAGACCGACGCGGCGTTATTCGCTGACCGTGCTGCGTGAATGACTCTTCCCGTAGGTGGTGTCGGACACAGTGGGGATGGTGTACCAGTCCGTGGCGGGCGCCAAAGACGCTGTGGTCGGCGCCGTGATGGGGGGCGTGGAGATGACCCGGGCAGCGGTCAGCGGAGGTATCATCGGCGCCATGGGCACCAGGATGGGCCAGATGGTCAGCAGCGGGATGGGCCTGGCGCTGAGCCGCTCCGAGGAATGGGTGGACCAGAACCTGCCCATGACGGAGAGGGAGCTGGGTGAGTAGCTGTCTCGGAGCCCTTTCGGAAACCCGATCGAATCTGGACGCGCGCCAGCGACTTCTCGGGATTTACAGGCCGAGCTGAGAAGTGATTGTCATCGGGTTGAAAGGGTGGCGCCACCGTCGCTGAATCTTGCCCCTGGATGCTCGCCGCTATTCATAGAAAATGGGGGCAGGACGCCACAACTGTGAATTTGGATCAAAAAGCCCTGAGCGGCTTCCAGCCCTCGCGGCTTTGACACCTGCTACTCTGACGTTATGTCATCCAGTGCGACACGACGCGCTTCGCGAGTAAATTTGGTTGCGAACGCGGAAAACGACGTGACTTCAGTCAGCAGCTTAGCATTCAGGGGATTCTTTGAATTTCTGTCGCATCTAAGTGGTTTCCGAGGCGACGGTGTTTACGGGCATTAAAATTCGCATACCACCCCTTTCAGCTGCTGTGGCCGAACCCGCGTCCGGTCAGGTGACCACCTCGGCGGGCAGCCCGAGCTACTTTGTCCGCCTGGGGAAGCTCTCCGCTAAAGTCCAGGAGCGAGCCCTGCAGCACTCAGTGGCCCGGGCGCGGCAGGCCAGGGATAACACCTATAATGCCGTGGCTCAGATCACGAGCACTTTGGACCTGCTGGAGAGCGCCCGCACCAGCCTGGGCTCTGCCGGGAACCAGATAGGAGGAGCCACGGAGCAGCTGCGGCAGCGCTGGACGGAGTGGACGCAGAGGGAGGCGGGATCCGGGCAGAGCGAGCCAGAACCGGCCGGGATTAAGGACGAAGCCGAGGTCAGGGAATGCGACTTAGAAGGGCATTAAAAGTGGGAAAACGCGGTTTACGAAGTCACCGCTAGAGTAACGAAGCATGTGAAGCAGCTACATCATCACCTCCCATCACCGCGGTGACGTGCCTTCCCGTGTCCCTGTCCCTGCGCAGCAGCTGGAGTGGCGAGCTCTGTCCATGGTGCGCGGCCTGAGCGGGCAGCTGAGGTCCGCGTGCTCCAACGTGGTGTCGAGCGCTCAGGGCCTGCCGGGGACGGTGCAGGACCAGATCGCCCACGCCAGACAGTCTGCCGAGGAGCTGTACTCGTCACTGGGCGGCGCCAGCTCCATCACGCCCGTCGTCCTGGAGCGCAGCCGTCACCACATGGCACAAGTACGGGCTGCCTGCTGTCAACCACCTGCCACGCCCCTCTCGTTTTTCACGTTTTTTTTGCGTTTAGCGACGGGGGTGAGAGCGTGCGTTTTGTTCCCAGGTGCAGCAGTCGCTGGACGGCGTCATGGAGTATCTGCTGAACAACACGCCGCTCAACTGGCTGGTGGGACCCTTCGCCCCCCAGATCACGGAGAAAGCCGGCGAGGACGCGGCGACGCAGCAGAGCGGCCCGCACAAATAGACCCGGCTGGGCCCGTGTACTCCGACCGCCGATGATTGATCACTGCAGACGGGCTGTTTGAACGTACACAGATTTAACGGTTTCACGTCTAACGCCCTTAAATGTCATTTATTATTTACCATTTTGATTACCATGTCTGTGCAGCATTTCTCGACTTACTGGGACACATCAAATTGACCTTTAGCATTTTGCCTGAGGATTTCTAACTTGTTTCTTCAATCCACAATGAGATTCCGAGAAAATAGAGATCCGGATGTGGAGGAGCTGATTCTGGCAACCAGCGTGACTGATGATTAATGCGAAGACTTGTATCAGTTTGTACAGTCGGCTCCAGTTGGAAGACCAACCGTACCAAATATTTGCTTTAACGTTAACTTTTGTTTTAATTTGACTCGGGAGTAGTCCCCTTATCTCTGACACGACGTGTTTTATAAAGTGAAGCGGTCCAAAAGTTGACCTGTGACCTTGCAGAAATGTAACATGTACACTTTATTATTTATCCCGGTTTGACCTTTTGTACCCGGACATACTAGTAACGCATTCCACGTACTAGGATCACATGAAATCTTCAAATTCCCTTAATTCCATCAGGCTTTATGGTGTGTCTAATCTCCAGTCTAATACTATTTTCGGATCGTGCCTGTAACACCCCCCCCGTGTGTCCGGACTTTTGTCGGCTTGTGGCAGCATCAAAGACGCAATAAAACAGCGTGGGTCTCGCCCACTAACAAAAAAAACCCGTCGAATCGGAGCGTTCTTTTGCGGGTTCGGGGCCCGTGGCGGTGCGTGTTTTTGGGGGCCGGGGTGGTGGACTTTGCTGCGCTGGCTGGAGCCTCGTCGGGGGGGTGACGTCATGCTCGTTGTTTCGGATGTCTGGAGCTAACGCTGGGAGGAGGCCGCGCTCTCTGCCGGGGACGACGCTCGCCCCCATCTGAAGCCCAAGCCCGTCCGCATTCCTCGGCGCCCCGTCGGAACCAAGGTACCGTCCGCCGCCCCGCGACGCCTCCGGCCGCCGGGGAGGCCGTTTGAAGCCGTCGCGGAGGCCGTCGGAAGTCGCTCGGGTCTCGGGGACGGAGGAGGAGGAGGAGGAGGAGGGGGCTAGCGGCGGAGCTAGCGCTAGCCTGCGATGATTCGATTCGACACGCTTTTGTTTTCACTTGTTGTTATCAGGGGGGGGTTCTTTCACGTTCTGGTCCCCGGTGCCCCCCCCGGTCGGGCGGGTTTCGGTGCCGTTTGGGCCCCGTCGTGTCCCGTCGGAGACGGAAGCTCGGCTCGGGTGTTAGCTCGGAGCGGAGCCGATTGTTGTCTGATAGGGAGCCGCCGGGAACAAGTTTGGCTTTTTAAAACACCCAAACTGCAGCGAACAAAGCGGCCCCGGCTTTTGTCAGGCCGCACGACCGTTTAAGGACGTTGGGAAGTTTCGGGAACGGCATGTCTTCTGGCTTTTGTGCGTGTTGTTTTATGTTGTTTTTGTTTTTTATGTGTTTTTTTTGTGTGTGTGTGTGTGTGTGTGTGTGTGTGTGTGCCCCCCCAAGTTGAAGGCGACAGAAACATGCTGTTGTAGCCGGATCTCCTCACGTCTCGGCTCAGATCTCCTCTTCCACGTCTCATCTAACCTTAAACTTCACGGGGAACAAGTTTCATTCCGTGATTATTATTTTTTTTTGATCTACACTCCCATTTCGCCGGCAGCGTCAGAGTGGAATCCTCTTAACACCTCTTCTGGCTGCGGCCCCGTTGACCTCCTTTCCCCCTTTATTTTAGTTAATTACACTTTTACATTCTTTATATACATATTTATACTTCTTTTACATCAATGCAGTAGGCTGCTGTTGCCTTAGTCACTTTTCCAAATGCTCTGTTTCATACCACATTCCTGTAGAGATGTTTTTTCTTTATTATTATTTGCCTTAACTGGTCCATTTAATTTCTAGGGAACATCTGCTGCCCCCCCCAGCCCCCTATTGCCAGAGCATGGCTCAGGAGACCAATCAGACGCAGGTGCCAATGCTTTGTACTATGGGATGTGGTTTCTACGGTAACCCCCGCACCAACGGCATGTGTTCGGTCTGCTACAAGGAACACTTGCAGAGACAGCAGGGAGGGGGGCGATCCAGCCCCCCGGGAGAGAAAGGTACGGGTAAAATGGGTCAGCGGGGGGGGCCCAGAGCTCGCGCGTGGGCGCGAAGTGGAATTTAAGAGTGTCGGGGACAGATGTGTCACCGACAAACGAGGGACGGGGGTGTGCAATGTTGAGGACGGTTGTGCATGTCGTGTTTGTCCTCCAGCCGCCGCCACCTCGCCCACGGCGTCGGCTGGGGTGCCCGTGGAAAGCGCGACCTCGGAAGCCAGCGTAGAGGTGGCCGGGACGCCCCCAGAGGAGCAGATGACCAGGTACGCCGACTGACGGGTCTGAGGGAAGGGGGAGTATTGTGAGAGAGTTGCGTGTTGATGGTGTCCCATCATCGTACTGGATATTTGATTATGTCTGTATCTCGGTTTTATTGGCTGAATGATCGAGTCAATTTAGCAGCTCTAGCACAGTTTGTTGTAATGTGTCCTCATAGGCCGTTTAATTAAATCTGCTGAAAACCCAGATGGTTGGCTGCAACGTTGTCACTTCTCAATGTTCATGCGATTGTTGGGCTTTGATCCAAAACATCCAAGAACATCCAAACCTGAATGAATTCTGAGTCCTATGTTCAGCTGCCACTGGTTTGGTCTTTAAAGCATCTTGCAGTTTTAGTTAAGAGATGAAAGGAGAGTGGGAAATCTGCTAGGTCAGCTGTTTTTTGGGGGGATTTTTCTTTGTCAGAAATCTAACCAGTGTCTCTCTGGCTGCGTGTCAGTCCCAGCTCTCCCAGTCCTGTAGCTCAGCAGATGACAGCGATGAGCATCTCCCAAGACTCCGGAGCCGCCGACTCTGAGCGACTGGAAGCTGACGAGGGGGAGGAGGAGAGCACCTCCAACAGCTCAGGTAAACGTTACAGAAAACAGCAGTCGAGGCGCGGATCAGCACCGACGTAATTCTGCTCGATACAGTTCACGCACGGCTGCAGAGGTTAATCTCAGTTTGCCTTTTTTTTTTTTTCCCCCCCAGAGCCTCTAGGGGAAGCAGCACAGGCTTTGTCTGATAGTGACCAAACTCCTGATAAAAACAAGAAAAAGAACCGCTGCTTTTCTTGCCGGAAGAAAGTGGGCCTCACGGGTAAGAACCATAAGAATTCTCCACGCACAGTCACCACAGAGGTCCGGTCTGTTAGTCGGGTTCAAAGGTTTATGAGCCATGAACCTCCTTTACTGGGATTCAACACTTGTCAGTTTCGGTCTCCCTTCTGAAGCGAGCGACACTTTATTGTTTTACGGGCCCGCTTCATGGTGCAAATGGTCGGCGCGATCATCTTTCACTGTGTCAAACACACGTTCTTTAGAAGCTTAAAACAAGGCTGGGAAAGAAAGCTGCCGGTTTTAAACACACTCGGGCTCCTCTGGTGCTGCAGAGCTGCTCTTCAACACGCTGAGTAGATTTATTAGCCTATTCACTGATTTAAAAACCAGTTTGTCTTTTTTTTAGTCATCCATGGTGCCAAACACAATGAGTGTCAATTACACACATTTATAATACCTATACACAGTGTGTGACAATTATTCACATAGATTTTGTGCTATTATTTTACGCTTTAACTGCCTGCTGAAATGTTTATTCTTTGGTCTACAAACCATCTCCAGAAATAGCTTCACATTTGGTTAAATATAGATGTAGGGCAGCCACCCTGTGAGCATTCATAGCCCCATTTTCCACCAACATTTCCAGGAACCTTACCAAGAATTTATTTACCTGGGTTAAAAAAAAAGGTTTCTGGTTTTCTGGTGGTTTGTGTTCCCACCGCACTTGAAAAGTTGAGAAAATGCACCCAAATCAGGCCTCCGTGTACTTTTTGTAGTACTTCTCCTTTGTTGTTTCATTTTCTAAATGAATCTTAAATGTGGAGGGGTAACGGAAGGGCAGTGAAATCTTGGGGAATTTCAAAAGTCCTGCCCCCTCCAGACTAGGTCCATGTTTTCAGGGAACGTTTGGCGTCAGCGTTCCCTCCAAATGTCAGGCATAGTTTATGATACATTTCATGAGATATTTTTGACGTGTCATCTTTTTTTTTCCAGACGATAAACGGTATAATCACGTTTCTGACATAATTACCATCCTGTTTTTGAATGTTTTATGTCTGTAATTTCAATGTGAACTGACTGACTCTTCTCCCCCGAAGGCTTCGACTGCCGCTGTGGGAACCTTTTCTGTGCCATTCACCGTTATTCCGACAAACACGACTGTCCCTACGATTACCGGAGCGCGGCCGCCGCCCGCATACGCAAGGAGAACCCCATCGTGGTGGCCGAGAAAATCCAGAAGTTATGAGGACAGAGTCCGACGTGGCAGATTTGAACAGTGGTGACTTGGAAACAACTGATATAGCTTCATTTGTTCATACTAGTCTAAGATGGGCGGGGTCGGGGGGGGGGGCCACAGCTGAGACGCTTTCCTGGCTAGCATCTCTGTCTCCTGTAGTGACTGTGGCTGAAACCAGAGTGTTGCAGTGTGTGTATGTGTGTTTGCATTTGAGAGCCGTGAGAGCCTGATGAACGTGTGTGTGTGTGTGTGTTTTAACTGTGGGGATGAAAGTTTTTTTTTTTTTTCCTCTCACCTTGTGGACTAGGTGAGTTCCTTTTATTTTTTAAACAATCCCTGTAATATAGTTGAAATGAGATCGTGGCAAGAAGTTAAAAACAAATGTGACAATAATGACAAAGAGCTCAGTTAACTTCTATCACTTTTTTTAAAAAACAAAACACCAAAATAAGATTGTTTGTTCGGGAGAGTGTTTAAAGGGCTTTGGACTATAACGTTTTTCTGTCTGGCTGAAAATGATGTCAACGTCTCGTCGATCTGGCTCATTTCTTTTTCTCTTTTTTTTTCTTTTTCTCCCCGCCATTTTACAATATGAGCCGCCGCGTGTTGTCAGCATTTTCCAGAAATGTTTCTCTTTGAAATGTAGTTATCGTTCTGATATTGGGTGCATGAACAGTTAATGGAGAGGGAAGGCAGGGGCGGGCGAGGGGGAGGGAGAATGAGAATCTAGAACTTCACAGAGTGATTGAATTCTGTTTTGTTTTTTTTTTTTCCCTTCCTGTTTTAATGAACGTATGACTTCAGAAGATCTATATTAATATATTGTAGTTAGCTTGAATTGTGTGATTGCATTCTATTTATTTTTTATCATTTGGTTGGTCTGTGCTGGAGGATTGGCAGCATGTGTCAGCAAGTCATTGAGATTTGCTCTTAACCTTTTCAACTATATTTAAGTAATCACATCTTGATTATGTAACCTTTTAAATTAAAAAAAAAAAAAAAATTAATAATAATAATACACGAGCTCTGATGGTGATAAGGGAGTCCAGTTAAGCCGTGGGTCGGACCCGTGCGCGGTGCGTTGGGAGCACAGCCAAGCGTGTCGAGCGCCGAGCACAAGCGAATGTGCTGCGTGTGAGGGTGTGCGGGCCGCTCGCAGGTGATCTCTGTCGCAGACTTGCCGAAGACATTGCCTTCCCCGTTAGGTAGGACAAGGCCTCTCCCGCGGCGCCGCTCCCCTCGGACGCCCCCGCCCCCTCCCCTCCCCGGCGCCCCTTCGTCCCGCGGCGGGCGAAGCGCCGCCGTTTTCCGTAACCACCAGCAAACCACTGACACGTGCTGAATGACCTCTGACCCGGGGCGGTCGCTCTCCGCTCGCCGGCACGCCTTCCCGCTCGGCTGACGTAAAGGTTGCCGCGATGAGCCGCGCCCTGCGCTTTCGCCGCCTGCTGAGATCCAGCGGGGTCCGTTTGCCGGAGAGACCGCTTCGCTCGCTTCTTGTAGGGAGCCCAAACTCGCATGCATGTCAAACATACGAGCTGCTGTAAGCGACTGCACAGTTTGAAACGGGAGCTGGACCCACACAGCAGTAGCACAACGCATGATCGGAACCTTTAGGTTCACCTTAACGGGACTCTAAATGTAAATACAATATGACTCCTCTTCATATAGCATAATCTTATTGTAGATTCTTGCCAGGTAATCAAGGTGGGATTCGAGTGAACAGTAGTACTGTGTGTGTAAAATCACTTAACGATCCATTTTTGTAAAAAAAAAAAAAAAAGAAAAACGTGCCTTAAATGGCACTTTTACTTCATCGTGCTCCTCTTTGATTTACGAGATTCCACACAGCCCCGTAAAGGCATTACCCTCGCCCATCTCCGCAGCACCCCCCCCCGGCTCGTGCTTTTTCACCGTTACTGAAGTGTTTGAAAGGTCCCCGCGAGCCGGGCGCGGGAGATTTGCAGCACTGGCTATTCATCCTCGCAATCTCTCCTCTTTAAATGTTGCTCGGCCTTTATTCGATATCGACGAAGGAGGAGGGGTCAGTAAAAAATGTCCACTCGAACGACAGGAACGTGGCAGTTGCGGAATGTACTTGAGAATAACGAGCTGGACCCGGTCTGCTTTGAGTTACTTGCAATTGATCGGAGTCGTTAGGGTGCTAGTGTTCACAATATACTTGCGTTTTATCTTGGCATGCACAAAGAGAATAGGTTGGTCATAAATATAACAATTGTATTTAAAAAAAAAAAAAAAAGGTCATGAGGTTAATAATTGGTGTCATTTAAGAGAATTCCTCTCTATTCCGGGCCTTTTGAAGCTGCTCCTCCCTGCGTTTCCATTGGAGTAATCGGGAGCGGTTTGAATGTAACCCAGGCGAAAACGGTCTCATCTGTCTGCGATGAAGAACTTGGCACCAGCAGCAACAGCAAACATACCTGAGTAATCTTGACAGTACAGATCAGCACATTCCCCCTTTTTATCCCATCCGCTCTCCTCCTCTCATCCCCCCCCCCGTGTCTTCGATCACGCCGCGCCGGCTTTCAGAATCGGCATTTTTCCCATTGTGAAAAGGTTTAGGATTGATGGTATTGAATCTGACGGGTGATCGGTTGCTGTTGGGGTAAAGAAGGATTACAGTGACTTCCTTCTTTTTTTTTTGAAGTTTGAAGGACGACGAATGGAGGCTTAGAGTTTCACAGCTGTTCTTCTCGGCACCCCAGTCCCCCAGAAACACCACCAGAGATTTTTTTTTTTTTTTTTTTTTTTTGTTTTTCTTTCAAGATTTAGGATTGTATGATGTGTAAGAGTTAAGTATAAAACAATAAATTCACAAAGTTTATTTTAACTTATACTCGCCTTGTGTGTTCATTAATGCAACTCATTACACTCTGTTACAGTGCATCTGGAGAGTATTCACAGCGCTTCACTACTTTTTCCAGTTATGATACAATCTTATTCTACAATGGATTAATTCACGGTTGAATTTGGTGGGGGGGGGGTTAAGAGATTTTTAAAAATGTATTAAAAGTAAAAACAAAGAAATCAGGATTGTCTGCAGGGAGGAATCAAAAGGTTACAGCAGAGCAGAATGGCCTGTGAAATCGATGTTGTGAACCCCCAGGATGATTCCATCCAAACTGAACGTCTGCGGAGAATGTCTTCATTCAGGGAGGGGACCGAGGACCAATGGACAAATCTGTCAGGCCTCCAGAGATCCTCTGTGGAGAAAGGAGAGGCTTCTGGAAGGACAACCATGTGTGCAGCAACCCACCAACAGGCCCATATGATAGAGGGGCCAGATGGAAGACGCTCCTTAGTGAGAGGCAGCCCACCTGGATTTTGACAAGAATCCACCTGAAGGACAGGTGGACCATGAGAAACAAAGTCCTCTGGTCTGGTGGCACAAATACTGAACTCTGGAGTGAGTGCCAGACCTCGTATTGGGAGGGATCCAGGTCAACACTGTCCCTGTGATGGCAGCATCGTGCCCATCCGAGTCGGGATAGCGGGGAAGATGAAGGCAGCGACGTAGACATCCTGGATGACCTGCTCCAGAGTCTCCCCTCACACTGGGGTGAGGCGACGAAAGCGCTTTTATTATGTTGTCATTATGGGCTGCCGTGTGAGGAATTCTGAGGGAAAAGTTTGGCATAGGGCTGCAACATCCATCTTCTACCGCTTGTTCCTCCACTGAGGGTTGCGGGGGGACTGGAGCCTATCCCAGAGCAATGGGCGGAGGCAGGGTACACCCTGGACTGGTCGCCAGCCAATCGCAGGGCCAACACAGAAACAACCAACCATTCACTCTCACACTCACACCTACGGACAATTTAGAGTTTTCAATCAGCCTAACCCCAATCATGCATGTCTTTGGACTGTGGGAGGAAGCCGGAGTACCCGGAGAGAACCCACGCAGGCACAGGGAGAACATGGAGACTCCACACAGAAAGTCCCCAGCCTCAATCCCAATGGGGATTCAAATCCGGGGCCTTCTTGCTGTGAGGCGACAGTGCTAACCACCACACCACCGGGGCTGAAACATGGAAAAGTGAAGCACTGTGAATGCTGTTTATTAAAATACAAACAGTGTTAAACACACCTTAAGTGACAAAATAAAAGTCTCAAAAGCAGGGGTGTCCAAACTCCGTGTGGCTGCAGGTTTTTGTTCAACCCAGCAGCAGCACACCAGACTTGACTCATTTAATCAACTGATCTGAGTCTTCAAACAGCTGACTGGTCAAACTGGGTGTGCTTGAGTTTGGAGACCCCTGCTCTAAAGGATGCTTGAATATCGAAATATAAATAAATATATTTAACACCAGATTTTACTTGTGAATAACTCGTTATTGGAGTGAGGTCTTTGAGCTCAACAGAGGTGATAATTGTCTTTTCCAGTAATCTTTTCAAAAGGCATGCCTTGCGTGCTCCTGCTGCAGCCCCGCTGCAGCATCCCGTCGGTCCTGCAGAACTCTGGACCGGGCTCACGTTGACCACGACCCGAACCGCACTCGAAACGCCGACTTGAACTCGCTTTCAGAGCCAAGTTCCAGCGGACACGTCGGGCCACGACGGTCCACGACGGCTCCCGGACGCCGGACCGGGAATACCGCCGCGCTGATCCCGGTTCTGCTCGGCTCCGGGAATAAAACGCTGCCTTAATTTGACCAATAAACCTCTGACGTCACTTCCTGTCAGCTGTTGCTTCCGGATGCGGTGAAGCGGTCCGAGAACTGCACGGATGACTTTAAACGCGCAGACGACGCCGACAAAGTTAGAGGAACACGCCGATGTCAGCCGGCATGGCTTTCTAAAGGTCCTTTTTATTTTTTCTGCCGGTGTTGTGACCGGGGGGGGCCGCTAAGGAGCGCCGCTTTTAGCCCAGCGTCCGTGTTTACGTCGCCCCGCTAGCTTAAGCCAGGATAACGTTAGCTGACGGATAAATACGTACTTTCTTCTCTTAACTGTAACTAACGCCGACCCGCTCCTCAAGAGAGGGAACCCGACTGTCGGTGTTACGGTGAGTCCGGGAACAGAAAAAGGCTGCCGTTCGGGCCACTTTTGGATGAGCTCTGCTCTGGAATGCGACGGTAGTTTTCCCAAATTCCTTGGGAAGTGTCTGGGAATGATCGCGGCTCATCCCACAGGTCTCAAGTCCACAGAATGGGTGCGAGGTGGACTTCAGTCGACAACCTGAGCACACAGCAGGTAGAGGGGAAATAAGAGCCCTGGGCCTGGAGCTGGTGGGTTTGAACCTTCCAGCAGGAACCTCTTTTTTTGGGGATTTTCTTTTGTTACTGTCGTCTTTTTTTTTTTTTTTTTTTCCAATCTCTTGATCTGAGCTGCTTTGCTGAACAGGTGGGTGCGCTGTTTCTTATTTATTTATTGTCAGCTGTATAATCCTCTGACGCCCCCTTTAACAGTGGTCTTGATGTCTTTTGTCCATTGTGAAGGATGAATGGACTCTCTTTCAGCGAGGTGTGCTGCCTCTTCTGCTGCCCGCCGTGCCCCAGCCGCATCGCCGCGAAGCTCGCCTTCCTGCCTCCAGAGCCCACGTACACCTTCCTTCCGGACCCGGAGACGGGCCCTCCGGCACCGGGCCTGGGGGGCGGCGGGGGCGGCGGGGGTGCAGCGCGAGGACGGAGCAGCGCCGCCGTCTCGGGCGCCGGGAACGTGGAGGGCCGCTGGAAGCTCCACCTGACGGAGCGCGCAGAGTTTCAGTACTCGCAAAGAGAGCTGGACACTATGGAAGTGCTCCTCACTCGGACCAGTCGGGGAAACAGGATCGGCTGCATGTACATCCGCTGTGTCCCCAATGCCAGGTGAGGTTTAGTATCCAACCTACATTCTGAAACCGTGTGGTCAAAATGTTTGGATAACCTTTGGGCGTAGAATCTATACACCACACTTAGCTCAGGGGGTCATTTATCTCAAAGAGTTTCCACTCTCTTCTTCCACAAATCTACCAACTTCCCTTACGGGTCTTCCAGTTGACCCAGCTGATTCTGAGACTTTCTCTTCACACTTCTGCAATTTGGAGCCTCCTTTTTTCTTGTTGTTTCTCTGATTAACCCTGTTCTTAAAAGATAAGATAAAAGATTTGGCTGGCCTCTTGGATTCTGTTTAAAAATTAATCCAAATGTGATCCGCCATGGCAGAACTGCGATGCCACATTCTGAGCGCAGAGGCCAAGAGCAAAGCCACAGGCTGTGTTCGTAAGCAAAGAGTCAGCTCATACAAGTATCAGGTTTCTCTGGGGAGTTCAGCACACACTCGTGAACAACAACCAAAGGCTGTAAAGATTTTTTTTTACTGTGAATGTCCTGTTTCTCCAGTACTGGAAAAATGTTGACATTGTCCTTATAAATTGATTTGTCGTGCAATAATGCACATGTGCAAATTTTTAGACAAAGACAATTGGAGCTCAAGCAAAACTTTAATTTACTTTAAAGGTCAAGTATAATATTTAAAGATGAAAATTAAAGCACAGATTAGAATAAAAGGCAAATTTCCTCCTGAATAACTGTGGGCCCTGTTAACAAACTTGAATTGTCTCTTTTTAGGTTTACAGTGCTCTTCTCCCACGGCAACGCTGTCGACCTTGGACAAATGAGTAGTTTCTACATTGGCCTTGGCACTCGAATCAACTGCAACATCTTTTCCTACGACTACTCAGGCTATGGCATCAGCTCAGGCAAGCCCACTGAGAAGAACCTCTACGCAGACATAGATGCTGCCTGGCACGCTCTGCGCACACGGTATGTCACAGTATAATTATCTGGGATGCGGAGGGAGGATTTATTGCTTGGTTGATTTCATAGCAGAGTTAAACACATGTATGCTGTCCATAGTAGAACAGGGTCTAATAGGGCCTTAAGTGGCAGCTGATTTTTAAAGAAGTGATGAATGGAGGTAAAAAGAGTTGAGGTCAGGGCAGTGGAAAGGAAGGAGAGGACAGAGTGGCAGCATGAGTCTTGGGAGTAAGAGGGCGAGATAGATGGCTGTAGGCAAAATGTCTTTTAAGGACACTGTGGTTTGATAAAATGGCTCATCGGAGAACAGATTGCTGCCTCAGTCAGAAGACATGGCACATCATGGCACGTAAGATTGAATGGATGATTTCAAATGTGATTTGTTGATTCGGAAGAATAATGCATTGGCAGATATGAAGTCTGTACTTGTGTACCTTATCTGTATTTATCTTTCTTCTGTAAATGCCATTCATTGTCCTTTTTAAATTCCTCTTTCACATTAAAGTTAGAAAGGTTTAGTTTTTCCATATCTGAACCTGGATGATGTGATCTTAAAATATCCTAAATACTTGTCTATATTATATGTTGTAAAAGAAAACATCATTGATAATGTATATGAACAGACAATCTGTCTTAGACAGGTACACAGGGATTCTGTCAATCATGTGATACATGTGATATTAATACTGACAACCTGAGAAGCATGTAAACAGCTGTCTGTATCTCTGGGTGCAGGTATGGCATCAGCCCAGAGAGTATTATCCTGTATGGGCAGAGCATCGGGACGGTCCCCACTGTAGACTTGGCCTCACGCTACGAGTGCGCCGCCGTGGTTCTACACTCTCCTCTAACTTCAGGCATGAGAGTGGCCTTTCCGGATACAAAGAAAACATACTGCTTCGATGCTTTCCCCAAGTAAGTGTCTCCAACCGTCTGTCCCAGTTTTAACCGGTGACCTGTTTACCGTTTTAATGCAATGTAATATGTGTTTTAGAATGTCTTTTATCAATGATATTCCTCCCTAGCTCTCCCCAGCTGCCAGCAAAGAAGGGTGGTTTTCATTTGAACATCTGGCGTTTCAATTTAACATGTAGATCCCAGTTTAACTCGGATGTTTATAGTTGTTTTTTTTTCAAACATTCAGGGCCATTATAATTCAGATAGAATCTCACCTCTGAGGTCTGTGTTGAAAATGATTTCGTTTTTTCACTAACAATGCTCTCTGCAGTGCAGCTGCAGCCCACATTTACCTGGATTTATCTGCATCCTGTAGAAATGATCGCTGGGCTTCTGCAGCAGTATACTGTTACAGCAGACTGCACTCTTGATTATTGTATACACACAAGAGCCTCTGCTTGCTGCTTATCTGCTCAGCTGGTGTTATTTTCTGGCTTCGTATACACTAGAATCGACACTCGTACTACAACCCAGGTGTCTCTTTTTTTCCCCTGCCGTCATGAAGTGTTTTATTTTCCACAGCGCAGTAGCGCTGTATACTGCCTGTTGTCAGTGTGGCTTTAGTGACTGTATCCGTGGAAGGTCAGTTGAAGCCAGGGCCAGCTGTAACGCGGTCTAATCCCAGATGGGACCGGTGAGGGAGGAACAGCGGCGGTAGGAAACCAATGTCGGCCTCGCTGCTGGTTCAGCGGGCTGAGGAAAAGCTCCCTCTGCTCTCACGGCAAACTGTGACTCCTTTTATTTAAGCAGAAGTGCACAAAGGAGATAGTTTATCAATCAGTTACGATTTTGCTTTTTTACGACAAGCTCGCTTGGTCGTATGATTGTGCAGTTAAAACTCCTCCCTAGAGGTCTGTAATCCACAGCAGAATCCTGATGGCAGCAGCTTAGAGCTCATGGGGGCCAAATGTGCCCTAACCCTAAGCAATGAGCTCCTGCTGCCGCAGCGAGGATTCCTCCGGCCCTCGCTCAACGTGCTGCGTGTTTAACATCTGTCCACGACCTATAAAAACGACAAATTAAAAAGAGAAATGTTGGGAAGGATTGCAGTAAAAAGCTACAGGTGTAGCTGGCGTCGTTGCCTGATGTGAGGGATGTTCTGAATACTTTTGCTCTCCTATCAGAGAGCAAATGTGCCGGGGACAAGTTGTTCGTGACACTCTGTTCAGGAACAAGGCCGTTTGACCTTTATCATAACTCCTATTGTTGCTGGCTCAAATTACCTCCCCGACTGCTCCTCCCACTCATGCACAAAAGCTGAATTTACCCAAAAGCGACAGCTCGTTACACACTCTTGTCTTCTCCCCCCCCCCTTTAGCATCGAGAAAGTGTCCAAAATCACGTCCCCGGTGCTGATCATCCACGGGACGGAGGACGAGGTGATCGACTTCTCCCACGGCCTGGCTCTGTTCGAGCGCTGCCCCAAGGCGGTGGAGCCTCTGTGGGTGGAGGGAGCGGGACACAATGACATTGAACTGTACAGCCAGTATCTGGAGCGCCTGCGCCGCTTCATCAGCCAGGAGGTGGCGGCGCACCACGCGTGAGCGCGCGCGGGCAGGCCCGACGGCGTCGCGGGGGGACCCGATCGGACGCTGTGCTCGCAGTGTTGAGTCGTCGTTTGTTTAAGACCACAGTTGCTTAGTTTGCCCTTTTCGTTGTAGCGGATGTGCCCTGACGGACTGAGGTGCGTAACACATCTGTCATTTAATGAAGGGAGAATGTTTTATTTGGTTTTGCTGTATTCAACCTTTTACTCAGGTAACCTTTAGGCGTTTATCGTTCTCTTTATCTTCTCTTTTTTTTCAGATAAGTCTTTGAAGCTTAACATATTTCATAAGAACAGTCAGCGCGATGTCTCTTTTATCTCAAGTCACAGAAAGAATCTTATCACTAGTAGCCAGTAAAGTCCTTTCCTCCGCCATCGATCTGGCTTCGACGCCATATCTCCGCTTGGTCTTGAAGCCGGATTGTATATTAAGATGAGCTTTATTTATACAGCACAGTGTTGTCAGCACACTAGTGTGTACACTTCACACACGTGGGAAAGGGTCTCGCTCCCCTCCCCTCCTGTCCTCCGAGCTCTGCCAAGGCAGAAAACTGGTGTACTACGTTTAACATGTCTATCCTACGTGGTGATGCAGCGGTTTAAGTGCAATACACTTTTCTACCTGCTGGCCTGATCAACACAAACACACGCGTTGATTTCAATGATTATACAGAAAAGCATCGCAATAGCCGTTTTTATAAATTGACCCACAACTGGAAACTAACCTGTCCACATCGGGTTTAACAGAGAATTTGTATTCATTGTTTTTTTTTTTGGTAACCACTTATTTTACATATATTGTAACTCGTTTATATTCTCTTTTATTTATTTTTACAAGGTGACCTTCCCTGAGTCACACATGTTCATTCACCTGATTTATGTACATGTTGTATGTTTGTGGTTGGACCTGATGACTGTTTCAGAGCGGAAGGGTGTTCAGGTTTACTTGCATTTAAACCAAAGTTAACTGTCTTTATTCAGAGTTAATATCTTCAAATGTAAAGAAACTTTCAATCGTTGCGATTGATCTGAAGTTATTACATGGTCACACATGCAGCAGCATCAATAAGTTATTTGGGTTATTTGTGATTTGGAGGAGGCAAATTTAAGACAAGGGAATTTGGGGTTTTTCTTGTTTTGTTTTGTTTTCCAAGAAATTTAAGGTTCTTGTTCTGTATTCAAATGTTTGGATTTGTGCTGTGACGTGTCACGTTTTTATCTGAGTTTTATTGGGTCCTTAAATGATTTTACCCAAGAATGAAAATGAATAAAGCATCATCAGAACTGATCTTTAATGTGGTTTTTCTCTGTCAGTCTGCAGCCATGCTCAGTAGAACGCTGGTGATCACACACTGGTTATTGTGTGATAAGTCAAACCTACCATACCTTTAAATGCTTAGAGAGGAGCAGGAGTCATTACTACTGTTGGCGTTTCCCACTTGAGTCCTGATGCTCAAAGGCTGTGCGGAGGCTCGAACGCACAATAGTCTGATGAGTAAATGAGTCTTTAATTGCCCGATGCGCTCGGCTTCTGTTTGCCTCTTTTGTGGAGCTGCGACGAGGCTTTTAATAAGCTGCCAAGAAAGGGTCAAATGATGTTTTAATTAAAGCGGCAGAAGCGCTCTGATCTCTCCCCAGCCTGCCTCTGCTGTCTGTCGCCATGTCAAATTGTGGGAGGAAACGGGGACAGATGGATGGCACGCACACACACACGCACACACACACACACCGGTCCTTTTCGACAGGCTACATAAACAATCTGGTGTCTCACTCAAATGCTCTTACGGATTAAAAGCAGCTGAAGCCCCCCCCCCCCCTCAGCTGCAGGGTTAGTTCAGCTTGACCTGCTGCATCAAACACAAGCAGCAGCAGCAGCAGCACTCAGACGCGCTCACGTCCCCACAGCCACGAGCGCGGGAGCCCTTTTATGTGGACGCCGATCAAAGGGACCCGTACGTACACAAACAAAGGCGCGCTGCTAAAAGCTGCTTCCTGTGCGCTTGGCGGCGCGGTCTTCCACGGTGTCGCCAGCTTTTCGCACGGAAATGGGGTAAAAGCACATCCGCGCGGCCCCCTTTTATGATTTCAAACAGTTCCTAAAGAGAAGTTATTTTTTAAAAAAAGGATGTTGACTTCCTGGAAAAATGTCTGACCAGCAAAGTGGGAAACCCACACTTACATCAGAGGAAGGTCAAGACTTCTGCCTTCAACTCAGCAAAAATGTCTTCTGCTCAGCTAAAAAAAAATAGAAGTGGGCTCTGTCTTAAATGACCTCTGACCCTTTTATTGGTCATGTCCGTGCCAGCAGGGCTGTGGAAGAGCGCATCAGCAGAACCGTCCTGGAGACGTCTTTATACGTCCTGGACAAGGAATCAACACGCAAGACAAGGATTACAACAACGATAATAATTTATTTAGAAGAAGGATCTTTGGCAGTAAAGAACATCTAAGGGCCATTTCTTGAGAACGTTTGAAACCGAAGTGCTTCCTGGAGACGACGACGACAACCAAAATGAAAACACTGAAGCGATCCACCCAGAGGAGCGCGTCTGGCGCGAACACACGCGGACGCCGATTAGTGGCACAGAGATTAAGTCATGGCACAAGAACATCGGTAGAAGCTCAGTTAGTCCACACGTGTGGGTTTTTACGAGACGAAGCAGGTTTCTGTGACGCTGTAGAACCCCAGAAACGCCCCCCACCCCCATGTGACATCTTCACTGTGCTGTGTGACGTGCGATGAAGTGCCCCTTCAGTAAAAAGGTTCAAATGCATCACAGCAAAATCTAACACTGAAACTCTGGATTTGACAAGGTTATCATCCTTCCCCCACTCACACATTTCTGGCCTAAAATATGGTACAAAAACATAAAAAATAAAAAAAAAAGACACATAGACAAACATGAATTCTCTTCTGCATTCACATCCTGTTGGTATTTCTCCACCAGCAGACAAGTGCAACTCTAAAGTTCACGTAAGGGAAGCGGAACGTGTGCATCTGTTTTTCTATTCCACTGAGACTTTCCTCGTCTTTTTTTCCTCTTCTGGAGTGATAAAAGTGATGAGGTGACGGAAGGTCCTCCCGGATCAGAAACTCGTTTCATCTCGGCGCCCAGAAGATCGGGCAGGTAAGGCCAAAAACTTGTTAAAACCAAGCGAAAGAACCAATCGGAATGCGACCGCACGCATTCGTCACGCAGCTCGCAGGGGCGGGACTCGGTGCGCGCGCGCCGAGGCGAAACGCTGCTCGGCGAGGGCAGAGTAGCGACGTCACAGCTCCTGTCAATCAACGCACCGATTAACATCATTCAGAATACTGCCAGAGGTCCACAGAATCATCAACAAAGGCACCGGTTTGCCTCTCTTCTAAGTTTTCATTGATTTTCTCTTTCTTCCTGCATATTACACTTCTATTACAATTTAATATTCAGACGTACGGACATCACAAACACGAATAACTTCTATTAGAAATACTGTTGGAGGTCAGGAGTATCGCTGCTCCCATAACATGTGCAAAGACCTGTTGTAGTACAGAGGTGCTGCCACACGGGGTCGTTGTTTCACTCTGTCGCAGGCATCAGAAGACAGTCTCACTGGCACAGCAGTCAAGAGAACGTCCATGCTCATATTAAGGCTGAGGAAATGCTCGAAAGGCAAAAAACGGGGGGGCGGCCCAGTTCAGAAGGAGGATGAAGTGGTTTGTCATCTGACTGATAATCCAGCCTCGTTATCCAAATCAGACGTCAGTTCATATGGAGTCTGTTCTGGATCAGCCCCCACACCCTCCACACACACACACGTCTGGGGAGGTCAGAGAGTCACCTTGCTTAGTCTTAATGACAGGCTGGAGCGGTGCTGGGCTCGAGGGAGTGTGGAGCTGCATCTGCTCCGCAGCTGGACCGCCCGGCCTGCAGAGCCTCGCACCCGCAGGAGGAAGTCGAAATTTGCCGAGGTGTTCATGGCGTAGAAGACGTTCGCGTTGTCAGGAATCACCAGCTCTGAAGGATGGAAAAACAAGTGTAGATTATAATGTAGCCTGGAGGGTTTGGAAAGCTCGACATTATTATTATTATTATTATTATTATTTGATATTAAATGACGTACCTCTCTCCTCGGAGATGACCTGCACCAACTCATATCCCTCATCTGGCTCCACCTCCAGGTTGTGCTTGGCCATGGCTCTTGAAATTACAGCTGGGGTCTTGTCCTGATTGGTCAACTATTTAAGGGACAAACCAGGAAGAAAAAGACACCTCAGCATACATGTAAACATGCACTAAGAGTGCAGCGCAGCGGTCTCTGCATTCACCAGTATGCTCTTGTAGAGGTTCCCGTTGCCGTGCTCCAGGCTGACGCGTATGATGCACGCGTCCTGCGCTTGCGTGTTGTAAGCCGGGGTTTGACTGGGCGAGCTGGGAGTCATGGGCGTGAGGGAGACGGACCGCCGATGCGTGCAGGGAGGCCCTTGGAGCGAGGGAGAGACGGGAGTCACGGAGACGCTGGCCGTGGAGGAGCCGGTATCCATGGAGTGGAGGGATGTATAAGACGAGGATTCTGATAGCTGGAGGAAAAAAAACACACACACAAGGAGGAGTTTCAGAACGTTTGCAAATGCAGAATATCACTGAATATGATTAATACGAGTGATGCATTAACCCACCTTGTTCTGCTGGGAATCAGAGCTGTGGGTGGGAGTCAGGCCCTCACTCTCCGACGGGCTGCTGGAGTCGCTGGAGGACACGCTGACCGAGTCCATGCTCTCCCCCGAGCTGCCGTTAGGCGGCGACCGCGGCATCTCCCTGACCGGTGAGCTGGAGGCGCTGCTGTCCATTCCAAGAAACAGCCTGGGGAGGAGAGGAAGTCGGCGATAAGATAATGAAATAAACAGGTCTGAGCAGCCCTCTCCAACTCTGGGAAAGTGCATCACATCATCTTTGCTCTACCGTGAACTCTCGCTATAACGCGCTTCACTTTTCGCGGCGATTTCGCAATTTTTTTTTACAGCGTATTGAGCTCTGAATCCTGATTGGCGAACTGCAGGGGAAAAGGCACCTGCGGTCGCACCCAACAGGCGGAGGAAGAAGTTTGAACTTTGAAAGTGTTTAAATAAGAGAGAACCGTGAGAAAATGTTAAAGCCTGTGAGAAAAGTGTATAAAAGTGTGTGGTTAGGGGTTTTACGGCCTTAAAACCTGTAAAATAATTTTTAAAAATAAAGCCGTTTACTTCGCGGATTTCGTCTACTGCGGCTTATTTCCGGAACGTAACCCCCGCGATAAACGAGGGTGTACTGTATAACCTAAAAACCCCTCCCCCCGTCCTGGCCTGGATAAAACGGGACTTTTCGGGCGCACTCACAGGCTGAGTCTCTTCACCATGCTCTTCCTGGGCTTTGGCGAGGTTGGACTGCTGTCTCCAAGACCTTCAATCTCACAGGACAGGGCATAGCTGTGAGGGGGGGAAAAAACACAGATAAGAACCTCAAACACACACACAGAAAAACAATTTGGCAAGAAGAACAATGAGTAAAGAGAAGCGCCCCACAAAAGAGCGGCGGGGAGTGAAGCTCCTATTGTGCTGGCATCTAACAATGCGCCCAACAGAGCATGACTTCATCCACTCGGTCTCTGGTTATATAAATGGTGTCTTGGCCGGGCCTTACCTTTCTTCATCGCTCAGCCAAGTCTGGCTCTTAAACCACCGCAGAAATGACGCCTCCGGGGTCAGACAGTAGCTGTTGCAGGCCGACTGGAGCAGCTTGATCTGGGCGATCACCTCGAACTCCTGCAGGGACCAAGCAACAGTTAGAGCGGCTGAGAAAGGTTACGATCGTACCGGGGGGTGGGGAGGCAGGGGGGGAGGCGGGGGCTCACCCTGCGTCTCTTCTCAAAGTTGATCAGACCACCCTGCAGGACAGAAAAGCATTTAGGGCGTGGCCTTAGATAAACAAGCGGTAGGCGCAGCAGTGGAGAAGATGGGTGGCGGCCTTACCTCCACGAAGTCGGGCAGAGCCGTGTCCAACATGGTCAAATCAGTCAGGAACGTCCCCAAGTACGGAATGGTCCCTTGCATGGCCCCCTGAGAAGATAAACACGGCGTTCATGCTGGTGCGCAGCACACGTGCCCGCGCTGAGCAAACAACGTGTCATCCCAGCGGAGCCAAGCCCCGCCCACCCCCCCCTCCCCGAAGCCATTGTTCCTTTAACGGCCCGTCTTGGCCTCACCATCTCTTTCTGCAGCTGGAGCCTCTTGTGAGTCCGCTTCTGGTGCTCCTTGGCACAGCTCTCCGGGCTGGCGAACTTTGAAGTGCCTTCCTGCCGGGGTCGAATAATTCGGGTCGTTACGAACAAACACGCGAGGTTCCCCTCACCCACGGGGGGGGGGCGTTAATCATCGCTTCCTTCGGACGTGGGATCGGCTGCACTCACCCTCATGAGCAGCTCTCTGCTGGTCAGGTAGTTGTTGTGATCGGAGAAAATGTCAGACAGCTCCTCGAAGGTCTGCATGCTGTCCCTGCGGGGAAAACACATCGCTTTAACCTCCTGAGACCTGAGCTCTTTTCTGTTATACATTCTTAATATATCTTACTATTTAGGATTATTGGACCTGATAAGTATAAAGACTGAGAATCATGTTTTAACAATATTTTGAAACAAGTAGTTTTTGGGGACAATGATGTCCACATGCAGGGACAATCAATCTAAATGTGTAATAATATAATGTTTATGGGTCCATGTATGTGGACATTTGGCCCCGTACTAAGGAGAATTAGCTTTTATTTGACAGGTGACCCAAAATCTAATGTCCACATATGAACGCCAGGTCTTAGGGGGTTAAGCTACTGTACTCTTCCATGCTACTATCACTTGGAGGGAAATATTCATTTTTTTTCCTAACAATGCACAGACTGTGAAATTGTCTATGGTCAATATGACATCTCAACCTTTCTACTGAGATTATCCGCTTCTAAACGTACTTGTGCACGCAGGCCCACACCCTCTTCAGTCTGTACAGGGGGTTGGACTGCAGGGCGGACACGATGGCTCGCAGGGACGAGAAGTTTTTGCGTATTCGACACTCCTGTTGAGACAAGACATCAACACATCGGAGGTCACTCACGGGTCAGCGGCCGGGCCAGGGAGGAAAACATGGGGTGGGGGGGGTGGGGGGCTCTGCCGACCTGAGCGATGTCGATCCAGCGCTGGATGATGCGCGCCCTGAAGTGCGGCCTGAGGCGCCGCTGCTTCAGGATGGTGCTGACCACGCAGGCCGTCACCGCGTTGAACTGCGCGATGGTGGCGCGGATGGTGGGGGCGCTGTGCTTGCTGTCCTTCTTGTCCCTCTGAGACCAGATGGAGCCCAGGCAGTGGTGCGGTATGACCCTCTTGAACAGCAGCTGCGCCACAGAAGCAGCCTGACATTAGCGCCACGTTCGTGATGGTATGCAACCTTCCCCGCCACCCCCGAAAACACACACACACACACACACGAACACCACTCACCGCATCCATGTAAGTCAGCTGCTCGGCCACCAGGTCAGCGTGGAAGGGGAGGAAGCCATCCTGCTCTTCAGGCTCCACTTCGCTTTCCTCACCCAGGCAGAATGAACTGTTGCCATGGAAACCTAAAAGCAGGCAAAGACGATGACACTCTTTAGCTTTTACACTCTGGTATACTGCATATGCCCCAATGAGGTTGGTCTGGGATTGACCCTCGATTGGGAAACTCAAAACTTCTGAAGCTCAAAATATGATTGAGCCACAGTGTGCTGTCATTTCCTGTCACCGGGTGACTCAGTGACAAAAAGATGAAAAAAAGAGTCATCTTGAAGAGTGACTAACCATCCGTGTCGTCCAAACTGGCCTGAGTCTGCAGCTGCTCCAGCAGACCTTCCGCTCGCCTCAGAGCCTCGGATCTCGGCAGGGCCCTTCGCAGGTAGTCCATCAGCCGGTGGAGGCTGGGGTAGTCCGGAGGTTCCTGGAAGTCTTCGGGACACTGGTCCAGCCAAGCTCGCAGGAAAGAGGCCAAAGCGCTAAGACGGCAAAGGAGAGACCGGGTGTCAGCTGTGGAACGCTGAGGAAAGTGGGAACGAAGAACCAGACGCAGACATGGTCTCACTTTCTGATGGCAGCCTTTGTCTCGGAGCTTCGTTGCCCCCCCGCGTCTTGTCCATTCTCTTCAGCGTTCCCGTAGCTGGAAGAGAACGCGAGGACGTTAAAACCACACCGTGAACGATGACACGGATGCACTCCAGCACAGGCTCCTCCGGGCCCACCTGTCCAGGAGGAGCTGCAGCACCGTCTGTGTGCTGGTGAAGGCTCTGTAGGTGGACAGGAAGATGGAGGTGTAGGTCAGGTCGTTGTCGTCGAACGCCGTCAACAGCGTTTCCACCAGGCGCGCCAGGGTTCCTGCGCGGATACTTCGGATCTTGCAGGTCTCCAGCTGGCTCACAGTGTGCCCCGGAGGTAAGCGGTCCCCTTCGGCCTAAGCACAGATATTTGTTCACCGTTAGATGATTTCACTATCAAAACATACTGATGATCCAAACAGTGTTTGAGACTCTGAATTTACATGTACATGGCTGCAGTCCTCTTGTGATACCACTTGTGTTTGCACTTTGTTGAAGTTTTGTTAAGTAATTAAGTTTTCTGGTTCAATTTTGAAAAGGAAGATGAATTCACGAGGAAGCAAAACATACAGGGACCAAAATCCAGCACATGACCTATATTTTAAATTTCCCTCATGCATCTACAGGGAAAGTTGTTTACAAAAAAAAAAAAAAGAGGAGCCGGGGAGAGGAAAGGCAAAGTTAGCGCTCCGCGACAGGAAACATTCCAATCTGCTTTTAATCACAGCAGGCTCCTCCTCCAGCGGCACTCCAGACGGAGAGGAGGACAGCAGCAGTAACAGAGTTCTTCCATCGCTCTCCTCGGGCAACGAGTCAGCTAGAAATACGAGAACGTATCTGTGAGGAGCGACCCCGCGGACAAGCCCTGCACGGAAAACGCCGAAACAATACATCACTATTCAGCTGGAACGGAAAAAAAAAACGTTTCTCAGAGTACATGCCCGGTGCATCAGTAATAGAGGCCTTCTGCTCTTCCCCCCAGTAGATGGCGCTGTGCGACTCAGCCACCTTGTTTTAATTAGTAAGAACACAGTCGGCCATCGATGCATCAGTTTAAAGGCATAATCGATCTCTCCATGCCAGTGCCGCTCACTGGTGTGAGACACAAATAGACCAGAGTCGTCAGGAACAGCCCGCCGAGAGACCCCGGAGCTCCGTGTATCAGATTCCTCACACCAGCTCCGCGCATTCCTTCAGGAACGGCACCGGAGAATCGAAAAAATAACGTCGCTAATTAGCCCCTCAGCGCCTGTAATATTCTGCACAACACCTTATTATGCTGGCGTAAACCGCACAGCCGAGAGAACAGTAGTACCTCACATGCACTGAACAACAGCAGGAAAAGCTTTTAATACCCCCCCTTCACAGGTTTTTTTTCTTTTCTTTTTGTGATAGCAGCGTTTCAAAAAAAAAACAAAAAAAAACTGCAGTACCAGAGAGCGAGCAGCCAGGAAAGCCAGGAAATCACATGCTTTAGCTAAACAAGACCGGGTCCGCGGAGACCGCTGATATTTTTCGTTAACAGCCGACTAAAAAGGTGTTGTCTTAACTGGGAGGTTTTAGCTTTAAAATGTTAAAACAACAGCCGTGTTGTTTTCACAGTTGGCCTTCGACAATAGAGATTGGAGTCGCCGGGGCTGTTGTTGGAGCTCAGCGGGCTTGCACAGACCTCGGCCGACAGCTTAAACCGCGCGCAGAGCGGGGTGGGGGGTGGGGGGGGATGGGAATTGTCACACCGGGAAACATCAGACGGGCCCACTCACCCCGAGCCATCTCGCCCCCTTGTTGGCCGCCTGCTGGATCTGCACCCTCTTCAGCGTCACGTTGTAGATGGCACCGTCCTCGACTTCCTCCCCCCAGTCCTGCACCGAGCTCTGGAAAGTGAAAACAGGGAGTTCAATGCAAAAGGGCTTCCGCCTGCAGAGTTTGTCAAAATCGGAATTTACTTGTTTACTCGCGGAGGGACGAAGAAAAAGCAGAAGTGCTCATCGACTGGGAAAACCCAGGCAGAAACCAAAACAAACCAGTAAAGAGGCACGAAAGGGCAGTAAAACATCAAAAAGTCCCCCCCCAGCGCTGCTGCCCGCCAGGCCTCCCCCTCACCCCATCCCTGCACCCCTTTACCAAAGATTGGGTCAGAGCTGGACAGCTTCACTTGGAGCCCAAAGACCCCCCCCCAAAACCACCACTTCAGCTCTCTCTGTTGGTGCCTCTTCATCTGTTTGAATCCACCAGATTGAATTTAGGGATGCAGGCCGCTCTTAAAACCATAAGCCAAAAAGGACGTGAGCTCATCTTGACCCCGACTCTCAAAGTGAAACTGCAACACTCTCTAAACACACACACACACACACACACAAAAAGCTGGGGGAGAGTGAGTTAGGCCGGGGATGTGCTGACACATCTACATATGGAGACGGAGACAAAAAGAGAGGCAGAGGAGAGGCACTGGCCAAATATAAACACCACGCATGCAGTGTAGCAGCCAAGTCCTCTCACACACACGCGCACGCCGCCGTGGCCAAGATCGCTCGCACCCTGTCCGTGCCTCCGTTTGCACAGTTCAATGGCACAGTCCACACACACGCGCACACACACACACACCCCACCACCACCACCACGCACCGAAAAGGTCAAGGGGGCAAAGCTTGGTGGCACTCAGCCATGGGCGGGTCGTGTTTGGGTCTGGAGAAAACCATGTGATCCGGAGATGAAAAGGAAAAAAAAAGACAAAGACAGACAGAGGGGTACAGGAGGAGATGAAAAAAAAAGTGTGGGGGGGTTCAACAGGCGGGTGCGGATGAAAACGCCAACAACGGCTGCGTGCCCTGGTCCCCGCCACCCTGTTTGGCATCCAAACGCGTCACGTTCTCAGGGTTTTTCTGGATGTTGGCAGGCGCGGGTGACAGATAAATACACCAGCGCATGACTCATGCGCTCCACACACACACACACACACCCACACACACACACTCCCAAAACAATAGCGGGAGGCCTTCGCTGGCTGCTGAGCTCACAGTCTGCGCGCCGCGTCCAGCCCTCCGCGCCGCTGGAGATGTTCTTCGGAGCAGAAGCGGGCGGGGGCAAGGTTGCCGAGTTCACGGGGGTGAAGTCCCCGGGAGGTTCAATGGGAATAAAGATGCAACGTGTCAGTCAGAGCGGAGAGAGAGCCACTCCGGGAGCGCGCAACAGGAGGACCTGCTGCAAATGTCCCTGGTGTCTGCTGTAAACAGGAGATGATTTGTTTACTCTCCGCACTTAGTGGCCCCTTCCCCACATGCGTAAAAGGCGCAGAAGGGGGGGAAGCTCAGAGGTAAACGGTCCCTTTTCTCAAACGGTGTTGTTGTGAAACAATACTTCCAGTTAAGCAACACCAGTTGTGTTGCCTTTTGTGTTTTTTTTTTCTCCCCGGCTGGACGCAGCTGGGATCAAGTGGAGAGACGGGGGGCCTCGTCAATTGTTCCCTTTCTGGTTCACTACAGCCCTCCCCTCCGCCAGACAAAAGTTCGCATGTCCACAACCGGGGGGAAAAGGGAAAGGTAGCAAATCGGGCTGATTTTCGGCAGAGTCGGCAAGGTTTTTGTCCTCCGCCACCCCGTTTCCAAACTTTGCGCCATCTTTACGCGCAAACAATGTGGGTTAAACTGGTTTTGGGAGCTCAGCAAACACAAACAAAACACAACGTTCTACTGAGCACTACCCCCCCTCCTCGTGCTTATCCCCCCCTCATCCGCTTTTCCCAAATACACAAACACCCCCCGCACGCACGCACACGCACATAGGCGCGCAAGAACAGAGGACTTTTTTTTTTTAAGGAAAGTTTGAGCGTTTTACCATTTTAGTTTTCCAGGCGAATTTCATGGTGAGAGTTTCCTTTCCGATCCGGGGGCAGCATGAGAGCTCAGATATCATCCACCAAAGCGAGAAGAAGAAGAAGAAGAGCCCGGAATCCTCAATCAACTCCCAGATCCTCGCAGTGATTTGAATTTTTCTCGCACTTCCGTCCCCTCAACTTCAAACTCCGAGCCCCACTTCTCCGTCTGTCAGCGAGCTCTCTCCCGTCTTCTACTGAATGACCCAACTCCTCCTCCCCGCGCTCCCACAAGTCCCAGTTAAACTCCTCCCAGTTTGCCCGAATTTCACCAGACTGACAACAATGTGCGCGGAGACCACGCTTTTGACGCTCTCGGTTTGCGCAAGACTTGTGCAGTTCCCCTCAAGTGGTGACGACAGAAACAAGAAAGGAAAATGAAAATCTTATTATTTCCAGCACAGAAACATTTCACAACCTTAAATACTATCTATCTATCTATCTATCTATCTATCTATCTATCTATCTATCTATCTATCTATCTATCTATCTATCTATCTACCCATCTGTCTCTATGGTACAATAATCTTCTGTATATAGATGGTCATGTTCAAACGTCTGTCTTGAAGTGTACATCATATTTATGAAGATCTTGTTGAAAGGGGCTCAGTAGATCTCAGCTGTGATCAAATATTCAGAGTTTCTTTAGTCTGTCTTGTCCACAGGGGTTCTAGTACACACAGAGTGTGTCTACTACGTGTCTGCGAGCAGGAACAGAGAATGATAATCAATGTGCGGCACAAATTCATTGTTCATTCTCCAGCTATATTTACAAATGCCAGACAAATATTGATGAATATCTAATGAAATCGCGGCCATCCTGACCCGACCTGCCTTCGCCCAGCCTGAATTTAATTTTGCCATCTAATAAAAGGCGATTCATAAATCCGAGGGGGAATTATGGAGAGCCTTATGTACAGATAAAGCCATGCACTGTAGGGCCGAGCTGTGCGGAGCAGCTGTGGCGGGGGTCTCTGCGTGGGACAATACAAGGAAGGCGGCGGATGCCGTCATCACTACTGTGCATTGTGAATGACGGACGAGGAGAATGGTCCCAGTGTGGGGAAGGGGCTGCGCTGTTCCCCGTGAATGTGCCCGCACACGTACTCCAACGGGCCCACTTGTGTGAGTAAACGGGATGAAGTGATTCACAGCGTTGTCTTTCTTCCCCCCCCCCCCACCCCCACACGTTTGCCGCTGGAGAGTCAGTCTGATCCCTGATGGATGGAAGATGTTGTGATTCCTGCTATCCTCTGGTTCAGAGGGCACGCGATAGTCCCGCCCACCCCGCTGGCTCCCACAACACCAGCACGTAATCCCAACGTCACATCAGCATCAGAGGCTTCCTTACATCCCACACCCCCCCCAATAGGGGATCCTTTACTTTGGACATCAGGAGGCCAGGGTAGGCTGACGCAGGCCCTGGTGGGGGTCTCCCTGTGTGTCTGTCATGTCTCACTCTAACTTCTTGCTGACGGTTCCTCACACTGTGTTCACTGGCCCGGCTCCAGTTCCCAGGCCGAGTGGCCCTGTCCTTCCCTCGGGGTCTGGAAATCCCAGAGGGGCAGTGGGAAGGTGGTGACCCCACAGGACCTGCAGCTCAACCCCCAGGGGGGTTGGGGAGTTGGGGGGGGGTGATGGTGTGTGTGTGGGGGGGTTCTGTGTGTGTTGGTCTCACAGTGGGAGTGATGTCACATTTAGAGCAAACAAGACACGTGACACATGCGTCCAACGCCAGCGGCGGAATGATGGACGACCTGAAGCGTCATTAAACCTGGATAGAAAATATGGAATGGGATTTTGTTTTTTGCTTCTCTTTGTCTTCTCTTTTGCTGCCAATGTGACCTTTCAGATATACAACTCAGACTCTTATATAGTTATACGTAATGTACTTAAGTAACTCCAACTCTTATGATAATGAGTTTATCATATATTAAGGTGAACATTTAAAAGGGTCCAAACATTAGCTGACTCATCTGGAAAGTGCAGGCCTGGATCAAAACTGTGTATCGATACTGATATTTTTGTCAATACTGCTACACATTTACATTTATGACATAGTTAAAGGGGCAGCGACGGTGTTTCGCCTGTGTCTGAGTCATTTGTCAGTCGATACAAGAACAAACGGATCCTGAGGGGTATCGGAATTCCAATTGTCCTCCTTATCTCGCTCGTAACCATGAATTAAATTAATAATATTTTGCCCAGTGGAGCTGCACCCCTCAGTCACAACTCTATCAGTAAATATTAACCTTTGTTCAAAAAAAAAAAAAAAAAAGCATTTAAACATAAATACTACATTATTATACATCATCATAGCTACACTATCAAACTTAAATTAAGGCCAAATTCCCAGTGGGGTTTTCTGCTGGATACACATCAAGTCTGTAGGGCAGCTTGCTGTGATCTATGGAGGTTCTAATCAGTCTGTAATCTTCCTTTCTGAAGGTACAGACTACGCTGTGTAGGAGAGCTGTTAAATGTTGTTCCCCGGGTCCCTGCAGCGTAAAACGGGCCAAACCAAACAAGTCCTCCCATCTCTTATGACATAATTACATTTAGGAACTGGGGCAGAGCATTTTCTCAGTCCTCCGGTGATTAAATTTCTCCAACGTGCTCTTCTCCCTGTTCCATAATGTCGGAACAAGGAGCCACGGCACAGAACGCAGCGGGGACAAAAACAAGAGGGGGGCCACCGCTGATGTTGTTGCACCAGTGTGTGTGTGTGTGTGTGTGTGTGTGTGTGTGTGTGTGTGTGTGTGTTGGGGCGAAAAAAAAAAAAAAGTACATTCCAGGAAATCTCCCACATCCTGCCTCCAGACTCCAGTGAGCCCGCTGGCCTCATACCTGACTGGCTGGGAAACCTCTCCGGCCTGGAAACAACCAGGGCAGCTGGGGGGGGGGGCTACCTCCAGATAAGAGGTCGTGTACTGAGATTAACTTGAAGGGAATTTATCTCCTCTGCAAGCATGAGGGCTGACAGATAAGGAGAAACCAGAAGGATCCTTTCTGGATAAGTGTGATTCAATGGGAGCGTCCTTCCGCAGACTTCCAGAAATTTATTATTAGTTATTAAAGTGAACCAGGGAGGTTTCCCCGGTTCCAGCTCACAAACTAGTAAACATAGAAACGGGAAACTCGTCATCTGGGTCCCACGGGGACGGAGCCAACCTCTGCAGTGAAAAGGTATTTCAGAATGTGAATCCTTCCTGTTCACATATCTGACCAAATCAGTGTGTTCCAGCCTGTGTGTGTGTGTGTGCGTGTGTTCCAGTGTGCGTGTTTGCGTGTGGAAGCATGCTGTCCAGCAGAGGGCAGAGTTCATAAACCAGCGTGTTTATCTACAGTCAGCAGAGTTCAGGCCGCAGAGGTCGGATTTACGGGGCAGGGTCACGATAATCTGCTCTACAGTAACTGAACGGCGAGGGGGGAGGTGATCCAGGGAATTCTGAGACAATCCAGGGAAGACACACACACACACACGCACGCACACACACGCGTGCACACTGCTGCATTTTATCTTTGTCCCTCTCGGAGTCTTCCTCGCTCGACTGAGCCCTTTATTGAGGCGGCCACATTAAAGCCGCGTCTGTCTCTTATGTCATGTCTCTGATCTATTGTCCTGCCTGTTGTTGAGCTCTTGCTTTCTCTGGATGGGTGACATCATTCGTTTCCAGTAAAGACCAGAGCTGGAGACCCCTCCTCCCGCTACTCCCCCACATGCACACAAGGCACGGATCACCCTGCAAATTAAGACCTGCTTAATGGAAAACGTGCTCGGAGATTTATTAGCAGCAGAATTACAGATAGAAGTGATATAAACTGAAGTTAGAGGCTGCAATTTTTAGTTTTTTCTTTAACAGACTCCATATGTGGTTCAGTTAATCCTCTCCTGAGTTATGATGACTCAGGTGCTGTTAGGGCACTTTTAGGTGTCTCCACATTTCAAAGAGCTACACACACACACACACACACACACACACACACACACACACACACACACACACACACACACACACACATCTGTGTACTTCTATCTTCACAGACATAAATCATCACTCAGTTCTCCATCCTAACTCCAACCATTCCAACTAACCCCAACCCTAACATAAACCAAATTCTCACCTTAGCCTTAAAACCAAATCCTAACCCTCAAATTGTCCTCTGAAGTTTTACTATATTTTGCTACACACACACACACACACACACCCCTCACCTCCACGGGGCCCCAAACCTTTCCCCCTCCATACACCCATAGATCTAAGCTCTGCTAAGCCTTGAATGAATTAGTCTGGACTGGCTCAGATGTCTGTCTACCCCTGAACACACACATACACACACACACAAACACACACACAGGCACACACCCCGATAATGAGAGAGGGACCATCTGTTGGCCCATGGTCGCGCTCATAACACAAACAACGCGCAGCACTGGCGACTGCTGACTTTCACATTTACCCGTTTTACTCCAAATCGACCTTCCGGGAACTTCCTCCCACATCTCAGCAACTGCTGTTAACGTCAATGAAAAGTCTGAGGCATGTGCACTGTAGGAAACGAAACTGTGGAAGCGTTGTGTGACACAACTCACGCAGATGCTGCTGCTGTAAAAAAAAAAAGAGCAGCGGCAGCACGAAAACAGGCCCGGTTGTTTCCACAACAGCTCAGAGCATCTCCACCAACACCGACCCAACCGGGGGAAACCTGCCCGCCCGCCCCGTTTTCTGCAAGTGCTGCATTTAACCATCCGCTGATATGTGAAATGAGCGCCTGCTGACTTAATGACTGTTGTCGGGACGACCGCGGCTTCCAGCTCTGGGCGCTCACGCCGTACACGCTCGCACACGTGCACTCTCTCCCCCTCTCCCCCTCTCTCTCTATACTCTCTCTCTCTCTCTCTAACACTCACATGGCGGTGTCAGCTTGAGCCAGGTCATGTGTCACGGCTGAGACCGTGAGCGGGAAGCGGAGTGGAGAGCTGAATGGGCCATCTTAACCTAAAATCCCCCGATTTTTTCCAAAAATTAGGCCGACCCCCCCCCCCTCCCAAACACACCCCCACCCCCTCCATATGGTGCAGTGTTCTTCCACCCCAGTTGTTGTCTCACAGGGACGGACGGGATGGGACAATGTCCCCATTATTGACTTCTCACACCAGCTCCATCATCCGACCTAATTAGAGCCACGTTCACAGACAACTTGACCCGCTGGGGGGTGGGGGGGGCAGGTCAATGTCTCCCTCGGGTGGGCGAAAGAGAAAGGAGAATGGAGGTCTGGATTTAAGAGGAAAGTTTAAGAGAAAAGGGAAGTCTGCCTGCCATTGGCCAAAGACGAATGCCCTGGACTGTGTCTGGTCAAAGGTCAAAGGGCAACCCAGGCCCACTTCCAAGGGGGTCCCTTGGTTACACTAAAAAAAATAAAAAAAAATAGCTGCGCCCTACGAAAACAACATGGACAAATAAGCCGTATGAAATGAGGAATTCAAGGACGGATGAATCACGGCGTCAAAACACACGACAAGCACGGGGGGGTGGGGTGGCACGTCACTAGTGTTCCCTTGAAACGTGCACTTCTCTCTTCAATAAGACCAGAAAGGGGAAGGAGGAGTGCAAAATCAGCTCTCCTCCGGAGGGGGGGGTTTCAATGGAAAGTGCAGCATCATCGAAAAAGTTTCACCACTTTTTTTGGGCCCCTGCCGTGAATCACTTCTTCTTCCGGCAAGCGACCCCTCCCCTCGGAGGTCACTGAACGGCTTTTGACTGCGACTCCACATGTGTGAGGTGGCGACCGATCCGCCCTCCGCTGGGGTTTTATGGACCCGTCTGCGGCTTAAATGCTTTTCCTTATCACTGACACGGAGAACATGATGATATGAAACGCTATTCCAGCTGTCAAATGACACTGACCCACTCTTGGAACCTGCAGTATTCCTTCACAAAAGCTGCCCCCCCCCCCAAACTCATCTTATGATTGCTGAGGCTTCATATTTTCTGTTGTTTGACCTCTGACCTGAACTCTGGACCTTCCTGCAACGCAGCAGGCCGATCACAGATCAGAAGTCCAGTCCCTGATTTTACAATAGGCTGTTTCATAACACCGCGCATTTGGGTTAAAAGTTAATGGGCAGAAGAGCAGCTGACGCTAAAGGATGGACATACTTCAGGGCTGTTCTGCTCTAAACCTCTCATGACTCCCTCTTGTAAACCTTTATTACAAACTTTATTAAAACTTTATGCAACCTGAAGTCGCACGAAGCCCGGTTGGACAGCCTCAGCTCTGTAGGCTGGAGCAGAGACCTGAAGCTGAGCAGGCCTCAAGTGTTAGCGTCTGGAACAATCGGAGGAAGCAGCGAGCAGCGATGGGGGGGGTGAAGGGGGGTGAAGGGGGGGGCGTCATCAGGATGTGAGGACGATGATCTCCAAATAATAGACCCCCAACACACAAACAAGCAGCGCAGCTCAGGGCCCTGGGACAGACTTGACTCATGTAAACCTGTGACTTTTCAGCCCCGATAAACAGAAAGTAGGAATTCCTGCTGCATTTCCACTTTTACGTGTATTCTGCTTCATGTGGGCAACTTGAAGTTTTACTCACAAGTTTCATAATTTATGACTGAAAGATTTGAACATGTTTTATCAACATAGTAAAGAACAACAAGTCATTCTAGTCATTCAACTAGCTGTATCCAGTTATTTCTTATATAACACTCTATCTATCTATCTATCTATCTATCTATATATCTATCTATCTATCTATCTATCTATCTATCATCCATCCATCCATCATCCATCCATCTATCATCCATCCATCATCTGTCCATCATCTCTCTCTCTATCAATCTCTCTCTATCTCTATCTATCTATATACATATCCATCCATCTATCTATCTATCTATCTATCTATCTATCTATTATCTATCTATCTATCTATCTATCTATCTATCCATCTGTCTCTATGGTACAATAATCTTCTGTATATAGATGGTCATGTTCAAACGTCTGTCTTGAAGTGTACATCATATTTATGAAGATCTTGTTGAAAGGGGCTCAGTAGATCTCAGCTGTGATCAAATATTCAGAGTTTCTTTATCTATCTATCTCTCTCTCTCTCTCTATCAATCTCTCTCTCTCTATCTATCAATCTATCTCTCCCTATCTATATACATATCTATCTATCTATCTGTCTATCTACCATCTATCTATCTCTCTTTCTATCCATCTATCTATCTATCTCTCTATCTCTCTCTCTATCAATCTATCTCTCTCTCTCTATCTATATACATATCAATCTATCTATCTATCTACCATCTATCTATCTGTCTATCTCTCTCTCTATCTCTCTCTCTCTCTTTCTCTCTCCATCTATCTATAGATGTAGGCTGCTGGTACTGCAGTATTAACAGGATGTGAAGCTTCCTACTGGTCTCTGTTGTGAAATGTTATGATTAATGGAGATGGTGTATTTTTGGTTCACTGTGTTGCTCAAAGGCACTTCATGAGGCGTCTCACTGACACCCCCACCCCCACAGCCTGCCCCAGACCGCCTGTCATGCCAGCCACCTTTTATCTCCCCTCCTGATTTCATTCCGGGTTGCCGCGGCTGGCACCTCACCTCAGCGCGCCGCCTGCCAACACCTGAAATATTTGCACTTCAGCCTCGCTTCCAAAAAATGTGCACATGCAAACAATTAGGTCCAACTAAGCTGGAATAATCTCCGGTTCCTGGCAGGTTGGGGAGAGGGAGGAGGAATTTGTGACCTTATGAGTGGAGCAAAAACAGAAATAAACAAACTCGACCTGAGCCGTAACAGTTAGCAAACTTTTGAAAAACGTACGTTTTGGTCGGAAGAAATATCGAAGAAGAATGTGCTCACACGCACACGCACACACACACACACACACTCCGTTATAATAACGGTCCCCCTAACCCTGACCCCTAACCACAACCTCATTCTAAACCACTCCGGTCCTCACTTTATGACATATACCAGAACGCAAACACACACCTTCTAAGACAGAACTAGGTTTTTTTTGTGTGGTTTTTTTTTTTCGCGTTGCTGTTTTTCAGAAGAGGTCAGATGTCTGCGCCGATGTCCAGATTGCGCTATCGGGTTATGAGCTGTCCCCCTGTTACATCAAGTCTCCGTGAGTCAACGTGGAACTGAGGAACTGAGATCCAGTAATATGGCAGGATGAAAGAAAACAACAGAAACCACAGAGAATGACTGATGTCTGGCCTGAGCAGACTTGGACCCGGCTTCGGAGGGTCTCTCCCGAACGCCTCGTCCCATCACGCCCGTGATGTGCAGGACGCAAACAGACACAAACACCTCTGATCTGTTGCTCGCTGCGCATCTGAAGTCCGCCTCGATCTGAACTGTTTCCCCTCTCGCCCGCCCTTGAGCTCACGTAAACTTTCCAGAGTTTCAACACCTAAACATCTCCGGAGCTCGACGTCTCGTCGGGTTGTTTAGCGCCACTGGAAGTGCTTCCCATCGAACCGTGTGAATAAAGAAAAACAAGAGGGGGAGCGTGGGCCCGGGGGGGCGTACTCACCCAGTGGCGCGGGGTGCTCTCGGGGGAGCGGGCCTGGTACCTCTGCAGGGCGACCCCCCCCTCCCCCTCCAGCAGCAGCGTGCAGTCGGGGTCCGGGTAGTAGTGGTGGTGGTGGTGGGGCCCCGCGGGCCAGGGCAGCAGGGTGGCCAGCGGGTAGTGGGAGATCATGCTGAAGGGCCGGAGCGGCGGCGGCGGGGGCGGGGGCGGGGGCGCGGGGGCATGCTTCAGCCTGGACCGGCGGCCTCTCAGGTGCTCACGAGGGGGAAGGACAGCCCGCCGTGGCTCCCCAGATGCTGCGGCCCCCTCCTCTCTTGATGAAGACCTCGTGTTGGTCTGATGAAGCTCTCCCTCTCTCTCTCTCTGGACCTCAGTGGTCAACCGCTCTCCACCACAAGACTGATTAAAGTCTATTGTCTCTCCTTTTCTCTCCACATCCTTCTCTTTCTCGGCCCCCCACGCCCCCCCCGGAGGGGGAGGAGCTGCTGCGCAAAGGCCCAACCCCCCCCCCGCCAGTGAGTAAAGAGAAGGACAGGAAGAATGTGAAGAAAGGAAAGAGAGGCAGGAAGGCTGAGATAGAGAGGAGGATGTTATGGACGAGACTCCAAGAACGACTGACGCTGGCACACACGCTCCATGACGGAGGGCCGCGCCGCTGCTTTGTGCGACGCCGAGTCCCAGGCCGCCCTCACGGAGACGTCGTTCTGGTTTTGTTTTGTTTTTTCCTGAGTTTGGTGGTTGAAAGTTCGGATGCTGAAACACACACACACACACACACACACACACACGTCCTCATAAAGTTACTGATTCAATGCTGTTAAGCTGCGTGGCAGCAGGACTAAGGTCAAACCATAATAAATGTGTAACAGTTATGAAGTGTGTGTCCATATGTGTGTGTGTGTGTGTGTGTGTGAAAGAGAGGGGGAGAGTGAGAGAGGGAGAGAGGGAGAAAGAGAGAGAGAGAGGGAGAGCACTGCCTGGTTCCAGATAATCCTCTTCAATGCAACTGCAGCATTTTACACATGACTTGTTCTCCCTCCCTCCCACACACACACACACACACACACACGTGCGCGTGCGCACACACACCTACACTCGCACACCTACACTAACACTGGCTGTGTGTTGCTTCATATGCAGTCAGCCAATGTGTGACTTTCCACCCTGTGTTCTCCAGTAAATTAACAACCATTAGAAAGAGAAACATCCGGTGGAGTTCACACTCAGTGTACCATTAAACCAGCAGTGGCATTTCCATTTCTTTATCTAATTATATTGTGTTTAAATGCGTTTGCAGGCATGAAAAAGGCATCTCATCAGCAGAGCTAATTGAGCAGAGATCTTCATACTTCGTGTCACTTCAAAGTGGATCTTGGTTTGTGGCGTCGAGCCAGCTCTGGGACTTGATGATTCAGACCTTCACCATCTGACTCAGCTCCACTGGATTGCTCCGGTGTCCTGACAGAAGAACGCAAACCTGCGTTTATGTGTACACAGACCTCGATCGGGGTGAAATACAGTCAAAGACAAATGAGGGAAGGTGCAGGGAGACGGGCAGGAGTGAACGGGACTTTGATGGGCAGGAAGAAATCTGCAGCTTGGCTGTCTGGACTCCCGGTGAACTTGCAGCCTTCCTCACCTCTTTCCTCCGTTTCCTCTGCCTGTTGTTGAGTGATGTGCTGCTTTTAGCCCAGTTTCTCTCAGGCTCCTCTCCACCCACATTCAGATATAAAAACTGCCAGGATGTTACAGCAGCAACTTTTTTTGTCTCTCAAATTTCCTTTGGAAAAATTCCTTTGAACTGAACCAGAATTCTCACATTCCCTCCCGTGTGTGTGTGTGTGTGTGTGTGTGTGTGTGTGTGTGTAAGTTGTGTGGATTCACCAGTAAAAGCCTCGACCTTCCCTTCAGTGTTCTTGGATTTCTGTTAAAATCAGAGTGTGCTGACACAGTCACAGTGTGGCCACAACCAGTTTACACAGCTGGGAAGGGAAAACACTCTCTCTCTCGCTCTCTCTCGACGGTCACAATATATTTGATTTTTAAAAAAAAACATTTATTGCTTTGTCATTTCCTCAGTCCAGTTGTTTGGTGTGATCTTTGGTCCAGTCCCAGTTTCCATTTTTACCCCTGTTTTTTAACTCTATTTGCATCATGTGCAGCTTTGCTTAAGCATATTTTTTCCTCTTTTCTGGAGGACATGTCATAGGTTACAGGTTAATCTTTCCATCACACTTTAAATTTACACACCAGTTAATTTAATTAAAAAAGGCTATGGTAGATTTCTCTGTTTATAATTAAATGTATATGTATTCAACTGTTTTCCATACTAAGACGTTCTAGTGAGCTACTTACGTCCCCTGCTGGATGTATTAGAGAAATACATTAACCAAATTAAATTCTATTCAAGTGTATTTTCCTCTCAAAAGAAAATATATCCGACCTTATGTGCGACCTCAAAGTAAGCAATAGCTTTCCTTCCCTACACACATCCATCATGTGATGTTTTCTGATTCCCTATTTCCCCTTATTCTGAATTGTTTGCTCGTGATTTGATTGAATTAAAACCTTTGGCAGCTTGCTAAGTAAGCAAAAGAGGGCGAAAATGAAGGTATATATCCAGGAAACAAACACAAATAATGAACTTACTGATTAAGGATATAGTGTATTCTGAAAATTCCAGTAGATGGTGGAGACACATGGAGAGGTGGAAAGACTTGAGGCGTCCGTGTCTCTTTACTGCCACCTGCTGGACAAAAAACACACACTCCACAGTTTTTCATTAAATTAGCAGAGATTTTTTTCCCTCCACGTTACATTTTCAGACATTGCAATCAATTTCCTCCGTCTACTTCAAAAGAAGTGTAAAAATGTGGCTTTCTTCCGTGTTTTCTGCTGGTGCAAAGGTGTCAAATCTATGTGTCTGATAAAGACACGCATGCACCCATCCAGTCGAACACGTTCACACGCTGTTCCAAAGGTCATCGGCTCTGATAGAGAATCTGTCAACGTTGCTAGCGTCAAACATTGATGATCGGTAAAGACCGAAAGGTTAAAGGACACATTCTTTGGTTTATAAAAAATAAATTAAAAATAAATAAATAAATAAAAAACATGGACAAAGGGTTTGAGCGTCTAAACCGGGGGTCTCCAAGCTCTTCCCCAAAGGGCCGTGTGGCTGCAGGTTCTTGTTCAACCCAGCAGCACACCAGACTGGACTCACTTAATCAACTCACTTAATCAACTCATCTGAGTCCTCAACAGCTGATTGGTCAAACTGGGTGTACTGGACTGGTGGAACAAAAACCTGCAGCCACACGGCCCTTTGTGGAACAGTTTGGACACCCCTGGTCTAAATGATCGGCAACAAGAAAACTGTGTATCGTCTTCATCTGGGTTGATCATCTGGGTTGATCAACCACAAACTTTTAAAGTGAAAGCAAGTGCGCGCAGGCAAGTGTGTGCAAGTGCGGCTGCACGGCAGATCCGAACCGAGCTCTGCAGCATTCACGTCCCCCACGCTGGTTTGAGTCAGACTGAAACTAAAAGGAAAAAAGGACGACTGACGCCTCAACGCCTCCAAAAACCACCGCGCTGAAGACCCTGAAGTAGTTTAACCCACCTAATTTTGTCCATAGATATTAAAGGTCTTAATGAACACAGAAGGCACTGCTATCAAAATATTTTTTTTATTGAAAACATCAACATATTCATGAGCTGAATATAATATTTCCTGGGAAAATGTTTGCCGGGACAGAAGAAAAACCTGCTTTATTCAAACTGTACACGTCTGTCCATCTCGACAGACTCACAACATCGTGAATGTTTTGGTGTCGCTTAAATAGCGTCATGATCCCGTAAGGCACGTTTTGGGGGAAATTTTCAGAATAAAACTTAGTCAAGTACCTCTAAAAAATTCATATCACTTTGGGAGAAGCTGCAAAAATATACACAAGTACTTTAGTGGTTCCCCTTGTGTGTACAAAACAGATGTATATCTGATATACAGAATATTCCAATTTAGGAAACTATATACAATTTAAACAAAATAGAAAATATGCTGTGTAAACAACACTGATCATTCATCAAAAGCGAAATAACACACGCTACAGATTTATGGTATATTGCAGACATTTGCCAAATAATGTTGACATTTCTTCTAAGCGGAATGAAGAAATATCTCTCAGTCTAGATCATCGGGACATGGTAGCAAAAGTAAAAAAAAAGAGGAATCAGTGCTGGTTCTGAGGAACAGGTTCATGACTTCATTTCAAATACGGGGAACTTCAGTCGCCGTGGGTCATACTCACCGACAGGACGGACCGCCGCGCGCTCCCTACCTCCTGCCCGAGGCTGCGCCGCCTCATCAGCATCCGTTCTGCTCGACCTCCTCCTCCGACACCACGGGCAGGATCAGGTGCGAGATGCGGCTCCACAGCCCTCCGTATTTGTCTCCGTCCATCTTATCGAAGCCCACTTGGTCGTTGGAGTCCACCAGCCTCTGCCTGAGGTAGTCCTGGACGCTCTCCTCCACCTCCTTCAGGCTCCGCTCGGGTCCCAGCTCCCCCTGGGGCAGCAGCACGGTGAAAAGCAGGAAGGCGCGCTTGTAGGCGGCGTTCTCGTGGTCGCAGTAGCGGTAAAAGATGAGGGTGGAGCCGGGAGGCAGCTCTTCCAGGCGATGGATGACAGCGGCGGGTTTGTCCCCTTCGAACGCTGCCTGCAGCTGGGTGTCGATGTCCAGCTTCACCTGGTCGCTGTCCCTGCCGGCCGCGCCCGCCCCGTCGATGTGGAGCACGGACGCGTTGAGGGCGGAGGAGAAGGAGGCGGCCAGCCCTCGAGCCAGGCAGCGCAGCGTCCCCTCTGCCCCGGCGGCGGCGGTGAAGATCAGGCTGACCGGCTCCGTGGGCTGGCTGCTCGTCAGGTGCTTCCCCAGGTGGATTTTGCTCCTCTTCCAGACCTCAGGCCGCTGACTCGGAAAGCGAGCTTGCAGGAGAGTCACCTGGTCTGTAAAGGCTTCCAGTTTCACGTTTCTGGACGGTTCCCCGCCGCCCTCGGCGGGGCTCGGCGCTACGGGGAGGTACTTTGTTGCCAGGAAAACGGTGACGCAGATGAGCAGAACGATGAAAATTAAAGGCCAGGGGCACCAACCTGAAAAGGTCAAGTCAATAGTCGAGGTGTTAGCGACCGTGTTCACGTGCAGAGATAATGAATCTGGAATTAAAACCTCACCCATGCAGGACTTCCCAGATCTTTTCTTGATTACAGGAGCCTTCTTTGTTTCTTTTGGAAGACAAACTGTGATTAAATCCCTCACTTTGCATCAGATAAAAAAAACAAAAGAACCCTCCAATACCCGTCTTGTGGTGCTGAACATGTTCTATATGCGATGGAATGTTGTTTATACGTTGCCGGGTTACGGTGGGCTTCACTGAGGGCGGATACACACTCGGAACATGACGAATGACTGTCGGTGCATCTAAAAACAGGACAGAATTAATTGATGCAGCAATAGAAAGACCTTTTTAAACCAATGCTGTTGGATCAAGAACCCAGTTGTAGCTAAATGAAGCTGTACGGTACCAGCACTCATGGCTTTGGCCTCCATTTTCCTCTTGTAGTCTTGCATGGTGGTGGTTTGGACCCTCACATCAGGTCTCGTCTGTGGGGCCTTCAGCTGTGCAGGAGGCTTAGTGGGTGCCCCGGGACCTCCAATTAACAGGTTTTCTGGAAGAAAAAAAAACAACAACACACATTCAAGCCAGATTAAGACTAGTTTAGAATCCTCAAATGATATAAATCATCCCCAACGCACGGGGGTGTTTTGGCCCTGGCGTACCTCTGACATCGTTGTGGGAAGGGGGTGGACAGCGCTTGGGGATCACGGCAATGGGCGAAAATTTCCCATCGTTTTGGGGTTCCGGCATCGCTGCAGAGACACACAAAGACGGACTTCAGCCCCGTACGCGTGCACGTGCGTCCACGGCGACGGCCGGGGAGGACCGACGGCGCGCCAACCTGGTCGACGGGGGGGGTCGGCGCCGGCATCCGTCTGGAGGTCTCTATTGGTGTCCATGGGCTCGGGTTCCTGAGGGCCCGGCTCATGGTGGTGGTCTCCTCCGGCCAGGACTCTGTCAGCCTCCACGCGCCTCCGCTTGGTCGGGGAGTCTGTCCAGCGGACGTCAACACAGAGACACACATGAGACAGACGGACCCCCCCCATTGACGAGGTGCAGATCTGCTGACGGAGGGCTACCGTCGTCGTCTGGGACGCCGTTCTCCAGGTCTCTGGGTGGCTGGACCTGGACAGGGGCTGGCTTTGGTCCACTCCTCCTGGTCCTCTTCAGGGGACCTCTGGGGGTCGCCTGGTAATTCATCGCTGAGTAATAAACAGAGGTTATTAAAGTGAGCGGATCTGGGGTGTTTGGGGGGTTCTAATATTGATAAAAGTGCTTATAAAGAGAATCGGGGAAGTTAGAGAGGCTTCTTGGAGGCGGTTCGTTAGCCGTTAGCTCCCGGGGCTAACTGACGCACTTCTTCCGATTCTGTCCTACTTACGTTTCCCCGCCGAGTGCCGCGTTGATCTTCTCAGGGAGCGGGTCCCCGAGCTCTCGGAGGCGCTTGGATCCATTTCGGGCGGACAACGGAAGACGCTAAAAACAAAAAGAAACTAAACGGCGGAACCACGACCCGCTTCCTGTTCCGGAAGTGGCGTCACCGCCTGCGCTCCTTCTTCCGGTGAGCTGTCAGCTGGAACCTTGGACCCTCAAAGCGGTTCTTCTGCTCCTTCTCCCGAAGCCGGGGCCCGAGGTACCGAAGGGTTCGACCCGTCCACGGACGGGAGGCGTCTGAAGGCGGTCCTGGCCCGGCTGAGGCTCGACCACTGCTGCTCGATCGCCTCACAACAACGGGCTAGCTTAGCCAGGACAGCTAGCACGAGAAGTAATTTTAAGTCGATTTTCTTGCTTTTGTAGAATAATGTTCGCTTATCGTGAGAATCTGTCGTGTTTAAAATGAGTGCTTAATAAGTTAGAGACCTAGTTCTGTGCGTGGAAAGGCGCACACAGTCTAGTTTCACTTCTGGTCAGGTGTAGCAGCTAAAGCTCTTAATGTCATCGGCTACATTAGACAGACTTTTAGTACAAATACTGAACATTTAACACACAAAAACACCGGCTGCGTGTTTCATTGTCTCATTAGCTGACAGGCATTTACATCATGTCAACAATAATGAGATGTTAAGGTGTTAAATACCTGCTACTGTTGGAATTTATCCACATTAAGCATTAAAGTAATTGTAAAAGAGTTCAAATTCACCAAAAAAAAATCCAGACTGGAGTTTTATAATGAACTATAATGTACTACTGTTTTATAATATTGTTGTGTATTTGATATACTGCCAGATTCAATCTGTTCTTTATTTTAAATGATTCTAATCAGGATTTCTTTTAATCTTTTCCCCAGGGTTCTACAGAACCACCACATGGTTTCTTGTGAGTGAAGGGTCCCCTTTAAACCATGGCAGCACCAGATACCAGCCAGCACACAACAGGTAGTTAAAAAAGGGTTGTCAGCAATCATGTTGGACCAGCCACATCGACTACAGTAACTTACAGTAACTAAATGTGCCCTGACTCTTTTCATCAGATGTCATACAGGAAGAACCACACTTGGCAAACACTGTCATCACGTCAGAAAATATTGACTGCAACGTGGGAGAGAGAGGTGTTACTCCAAAACACACAGAAGGTGAGATGGTAATAAGTTCTGGTAATTTATCATTTTACCCGTGCTCAAGAAGGAATTATTTACTTTTTTAATTTGACGTCAAAGATGGAGAAGAACAGTCAACAAACATCAGCAGAGACTCAGAAAAAGAGAACAAGCAAGAAGAGAGCGGTGTAACTCAAAATGTAGATTCAGAAGGTAAGAGAAGTGATCTAATTGTACTAAGTGTTGCTTGGAGTGCATTTATATGCATAATAATCCATGGTGGCTTTAGTGACACAAACATTTGAAATGCCCTAAACATCTACCTTATTAAGCTTCGTGTTTGACCCGTGGTGATCAGTAATCAGTGAAAGACTTGATAAAGAACATGTTTGCCACAAACTTTTAGTAAAAAAGAAAAAAAGACTGTTACTGTAAGTACTGGAGAGACCACAGCTGCTCCTCTCTGAAGTGACTGTGTCCTCCGTCTATTGTCCAGGTATGTGATAAGACTGTAACTTTAGAAGGTATCTGAGAAAACGCTGCTTGTTCCAGAAGCTTCATATCCAGATGTGAGCAGATGTGAGGAGGACAGCAGCTGCTCACCTCAGAGTGATGACAGAAGCAGAGGAACACTGGAGGATGACCAGCAGATACCAGAGAGTGAGGAGATTTCCAGTGGTTGTCCTTACTGGACCGAGTTTAAATTAAAGATCCAGGTTTTATTGATGATTTATGGAAGAATTTACTGGTAAATATTTCTCTTATTTGACAGAAGCATCAAAGGAAGTGCTTCCGCCTGCACTGGGACAAACGCAGGGTGATCAGGTGGACGGACCGTGTGAAGAAACCCCAACTGTAGATGACGTCACAACTAGAGAGGATGGTGAAGACATTGTTCCGACCACTCAGGAGACCCCTCAACCAGCAGACCCAGTAGCTGGAGGTAGTATATTTAATAATTAATTATTATTATTCATTATTTAATAACAATTCATATAAAGACATGATGTAATTTTGTAATAATTGATTGGGCAGAATTAAAAAATTAAAAGTTCAAAATATTGCCTCGCTGCTGCGTTTGTTAACGGCGGTTTTCAGAATTCGTTCAACAGTTGCCTGTGCTACTTACTAACATCTACGTGCAGACCAACAATACGCTGTATTACACATGCCCGGCCAGTAGTGGGCGGTACAGACCCAGACATGGGTACACGTACAAGAAGCACCACAAACAGGGGACATCTTCATAATGTTATACGATTGTAATGGTCATCACCAAAGTTTTCTAATGGACGAATCATGAATCTTGATGACAATAATGTACAACAAATAAGAAGCTGTGTGTGATTAAGTAGCATTTACTGCTATCTTTACCGTAATAAAGAGGCATTACTGTAAGTACTGTAGAGACCACAGCTGCTCTCTGGAAGCGGTTGTGTCTTCTGTCTTTATTTAAGGGCCGAGATGAGATATAACTTTGATGGTGTTTGATCTTGTGCTTCAGTCACAGAGAAAATGCTGCTTCTTCCAGAAGCTTCATATCCAGATGTGAGCAGATGTGAGGAGGACAGTGGCTACTCACCTCAGAGTGATGAGAGAAGCAGAGGAACACTGGAGGATGACCAGCAGATACCAGAGAGTGAGGAGATTCCCAGTGGTTCTTCTTACTGGAATGAGTTTAAATTGATTTTGTTGTCAATTGTGGAAGATTTTAATGGTAAATATTTCCCTTTTTTTGACAGAAGCATCAAAGGAAGCGTCTCCGCCTGCAGTGGGACGAACGCAGGGTGATCAGGTGGACAGACCGCATGAAGAAAGAGAGGATGGTGATTTCCTGCTTCCCACTCGGGTCTTTTCTATCCCCAAAAGCCTTTTGCAGACAACACTGAATGATGTGCTCACATTTAATACAGCGTTTGATGTTCTTTCCTCCTCATGGTCAGATGATGGAGTCAGCCTTGATCATCAGGAAAGCCTAGGTGAGGACGTTCTGGGGGACATTGAAGACATTGGTCCAATCACTCAAGAGACCCTTCAACTAGCAGATCCAGTAGCTGGAGGTAGTATTGTTAATCTATTTTATAATAATCAGTATGCTATTAGTACTTGACAAGATTTCTTTCTTGATGAACTAATGCACATACATGTTACATTTGGTGTCTTTTCTCTGTAGGACCTGGATACCTGAAATACATGGGTCTACTGGTCGCCGTAGTTGTTGCCATCCTGGTGCACCAGCACCTCCCGGCGGAGACCCCCCCCCAGAAAGAGGATGTACGACAAATAGACATTTTCCTTCGAAGGTTGGAAACATTAAAGAGCCAGTTTCCAAACCAGCGTCCCGAGGTCTGGAGGAGGAGCAAGATCCATCTGCTGAAGCACCTCCAGACGGCCCAACCCAGCGAGCCAGTCAGCCTGATCCTGACGGCGGGCGTCAGAGCGGAGCGCACCATGTCCTGCCTGGCTCGGGGGCTGGCCTCCACCTTCTCCGCCGCCTTCAACGCCTCCGTCCTGCACATCGACGGCGCCAGCAAAACCCACCAGGACAGCGACCAGGTGAAGCGGGACATCGACAGCGAGCTGCAGGTCGCGTTCGAAGGCGACAAGCCCGTGGCCATCATTCACCGCTTCGAGGAGCTCCCGCCGGCGTCCACCCTCATTTTCTACCGCTACTGCGACCACGAGAACGCCGCCTACAAGAAGACGTTCCTGATATTCACGGTGCTGCTCAGCGACGAGGAGGAGATTCCTGCCGACAGCCGCCTGATCGCCGTGGAGGAGATGGTGGACGACCAGCTTCAGAAGAAGTTCCTCACCGACAGCCATCCGGTGTCGTTCGACAGGATGGACCGCGACAAGTACGGTGGACTGTGGAGTCGCATATCTCACCTGATCCTGCCCGTGACAGCGGAGAGTAGAACAGAGCAGTTTGGGTGCTCCACCGCATAAACGATCCCTCACGTTAAAGCCTTTAATCTAAGGACTAAAGTGCTGGCATCTAACACTCACTACTTTAAATCTCCCCACATTAGATAGAGAAATGACTTCAGCGGTTGTTCAGAACCGGTCATCAAATAATGTCATGAGTTCATTTGTTTCTACTTTTATATGTGATTGAGGACAAATTGAAAATATGAGAAAAGAGTTTTTACTTGCAGCACATTTGCGAATTTTAACGCTAGCTTGTGAAATCTGTGTAAATGGTGTAATTTTAAGGTCCGATCCTCCTGTGGAGGACGATCGCAAGAATAAAAGACCCAAATACAATTTATTTTTATTATGAATATTGCAGTTAATGATGATAGATGGCACCATGTGCCTGATGGAGGACTCGTACCACTCTGAAAGAAGATGAACTGCTGTTTCGAGTGTGCCTTAAAACTGCAAATAAACGGTTTACGTGACCTTCGTGGTGTTTTCAGAGTAGTTCGCCACTGGGGGGCAGCAAGCGTCCACTTTTATCTGGCTGCAACTTTGCTATTAAACTCAAAAAGCACTTTATGGCCTAAAACATTTTCCTACATTGAAACTTTCAGTGAATATTTCGCTCACGTCTGTAATTTATTGGGCCTCCGATCTGCGTCTTAAGCCCCTCCAGCTCCTCCTCTCCAGTGTCCAGGCCCGCCTCCTGTCAACGCTCGCACCAGCAGCAGACGCCGGCTGTTCCCTCTCAGACTGCACCCCAGATCAGCCCAGGTTGAACCGGACAATGAAAACGATGACACCGTAGCCCAGTCGCGATATCTGGTTGCACTTTTGGACGCGGGGTCCGATTTTCTTTGAAGGAAGCCTGCTATGACATTTTCCTGGCAGCCAAAGTGAGAGGTGACAGGCTGTGCCTGGCAGAAGACTTGAGGATTCGGTTCTCTGGAAGCCTCGCATCATGTACAGATTGTGCGTCGTCCTCGCCATGTGCTGTGCGTTTTTCCCATGTGGCTCTGCAGCACCGACGGACCGCCGGGGCGAAGATCTCCTCCCGGAGCAAGACGAGAAGCTCCGGGAGGAGATGGATGGTCAGGAGAACATTCTCTCTAAGGTAGGGGACACGCGTCCGTGCTCTGCAATATTGGTGCGTAAAACTGAACTGATCTTGGAAACGTGGTGGAAAAAAACACTGGTGCTCTTCTCTTTATAGCTGCTGGGTGATTATGACAAAGTGAAAGCCCTCTCGGAAGGCTCTGACTGTCGGTGTAAATGTGTTGTCAGACCCCTGAGCAAGAGCGCCTGCCGACGAATCGAAGAAGGGATCGCCAGCGCGCAGGACTTCTACACAGTGGAAACCATCACCTCTGGACCCCACTGCAAGTGCGCCTGCATGGCTCCACCGTCGGCGGTCAACCCCTGCGAGGGCGAGTTCAGGCTGAAAAAGCTCAGAGAAGCAGGGAACGAGAACGTGAAGGTGAATCCATGCCCATAAACCCCCGATAACCCCGTGCGCCACTTGCGCCACTTGCGCCACTGGCAGCTTGTTCCTACAGCCCAGTGCTGCAACTGCAGAAATGCCCGGACTGAGGGGACATCACCATTCCCGAAATGAAGAGAAGCGTAGCATCAAGCTTTATCTATAACCGGAGATTCGTCTTATGGGTCTGGAATATATTTTACGCACAACTTTGAATTCTCATGCTGGAATCCGTTTGATCGTTTCAGCTCTCGACAATCCTTGAGCTGCTGGAGGGATCCTTCTACGGTATGGATCTGCTGAAGCTGCACTCGGTCACACACAAGCTCCTGGATCGCATGGATCGAGTGGAAAAGGTGTTACATTAGATTCCCACAATTCCCACACAACAGACCGAATCGAAATCCATGACTTACTTGCATATTTGCGCATTAAATACAAAACAAAATCCAGATATTTACATTAATTAGTACTGTAATTAATTCATCTAAGATTATTCTTTTTTCAAATAACCGAAATTTGACATCATTGCACCACTTTGTATCAATAAAGGGTGGTGCACTATGTCTTTATTCAACTTTTACAGTGAAAAGTATTTTATTAAAAGATGTTTGCAATCAGGCAACAAGTTGAAGCATTCAAATTGCAACATTATCCTCATAAATCGGGTCTCATCCAAACAGGTGCAGCACAGCCAAAACAGCCAGACATGGTATTAGTTACCAGAGTAACTGAAAACATGTGTACTCTGAGTGCAACATGGTGAAGCTGCAGAGATGGAGTGGCGTTAGAAGCCTTCCAGCCCTGGTGTTTTAATCCTCAGTCCACGGTCAGCGGGCCAAGGAGGGAGCAGCCCAAGGAAACGGGAATTACAGGGCCGAACACTGTAGGTGACCTCATGTGGTCTCAAATACATCCTGTCAAACAGCTTGTTTGACAGGATGTGTGCAGGACATTAGGAGGACGGGACGGTCCTGTTCTCAGAGCCGTCCTGGCGTAGACTGCAGCTGCGGCGAATAACAAGACAGCGTAAATCCAGCAGGGCCGCCACTCTGTTTATTAGTTACAGCTGCGTTGACACGTGCAAAGGTCGGCGGCGGAGGGCGGGACGCGATGGTGATATTGGGCGGCGTGGGCGCCCCCTGCGTGTCGAAACGCATTCTGGGAAGTCTTGCGAGGGGCAAGCGTTTGTCGAGGAAGACGGACGGGAAGGGGAAGCAGGCGATGAGGATCAGCTGTCAACGTCAGGGTCCTGGTCTTCCTCACGCTCCCCCCTCTCCAACGTGTCCACGCTCCAGCCTCGCCTCCACCCTCCTGTTATGCATTAAGCTGAAGATCTAACTCTCCACGTTAATGCTACATCTCTATCTGTCCATGTGCGCGTGAAGGCTGTGTCCCCGAATGACAAGGCGGACGGGGTGAAGCCCCAGGAGAGCCCGACCACCCAGGCGCTGGCGACTGAGATCCCACCCACCCATACGCCTCCTCCTCCATCTTCTCTTTCTCCTTCTCCTCCTCCTCCTCCTTCCCCTTCCCCCCTGCATCCGGAGCTGGACAACAGCCTCGGTGAGGTCAACAGGGCCGCGGCGTATCGGACCCCTGAGGTAAACCTTATCTTAAAGCTTTATCTTAAGCTTGGTTTTGGTCATCTTTAGGAATGCAAAACTAATCTGTCTGGTTCTGGTTCTTTCACGTTGGGTCCCTCTAAGCAGGAAAAGTATGAGGAGAAGTTAATTGGCCATGATCCACCTCGCCTCCAGAACGTTGGTTCTGTCCAAATCATGGAGGACGCGCCTCTGCCGACACCCAAAACCACTGCCAACAAGGCGACTCCCCGGGTGTCGAGGACCGGACCCAACGGAATGATCATCAGGGGGATGACCTTCTACAAATCTGAACCAGACCCGATGGTGGCGGATGACGGGGAGCCGGGGGAGAACTGTAAGTGGATTTAAGGTTTGAGCAGAGAACAAAAACACAGGGATGAACCTGGAAGGAGTTTATAGTGCTCAGATTAACTTTCATTTCCATTTCATAGTTTTCGAGTATGATGGATTCAGTGGCGATAACGCTATCAACCTCTTTATCGAGGAAAATCTTCTGCAACACCGGGCCCCTCATCCCAGAACCAGTGAGACTCTGATACCGCTCCAACCAATGGCCCCTCCTAGTGATTCCAGCAAGACCGGTCAAACACAAACCGAGAGTGAACCCATCTCAGAAAATCAGTTCGAGCTTGGTGGCGCCAGCACCATGGCAAGAGTGTCTGAAGATGTGCGGGGTGATTCGTCAGTCCAGATTTCACCGGCCGTTTCACCTCAGACTGAGGGAGACCACGCCCCGGCCTCAACAGGGCCGCAACCTGCCAGCACTTCTCAGGCCAGTGTTGTGATGGAAACAATGAGGAATTTCACTCGAGCCCCTGAGAATGTGACGGCCACAGTTCCGCCCGTAACGCTCGTGGAAGCCTCAGAAGTGAAATATCAATCGGAAGTGACCCCTGAGAGCACCTCAGCTCAGGACTTTGAAACCACTGTGGCCTCCGCCGTCCGACCTGTGACCACTGCTGTCCCAACCGCCCATGCCCTTCTGACCACCGCACCGGTGGAGCCCATTGCAGCTCCAACGACACCCCAGAACACCCCAGAAGTGGAAACCAAAACCATCTTTTCTGGATCAGCTTTGCCTCCAAACACAGAATCACCTGTTACCTCTCTGCCAATCACAACGCCGTCACCTACAACCACCACACCCTTACCTACAACCACCACACGCTTACCTACAACCACCACACCGTCACCTACAACCACAACACAATTACCTACAACCACCACACCGTCACCTACAACCACAACACAATTACCTACCACCACAACACCATTACCTACAACCACAACACCATTACCTATAACCACAACACCATTACCTACAACTACCACACCTTTACCTACAACTACCACACCTTTACCTACAACTACAACCACATTACCTACAACAACACCATTACCTACAACCACCACCACCACCACCACCACTGCTGCTGCTCGAACCAAGAGGAAATACAAAATAACCTGGGAGGAAGAAGTGGTAGACGAGGGCCGAGTGGAACCAGAGCTGCCGATGCAAAGACAGGAGAGCACTCCTGCAAGAAAACGCGGTAGGTTGACTTCACGTGTTGGTCATGGAGGAAGCTGAACTAAATCAACTGGCACAGAACTTAAATGGGCTTATTTATTTATTCAAAACTGCTGATATATTTATGCTGTAAGAAATGCTGCTACTGATTACCAACAATGCTCAGCTATCATTAATGAGTTTAGTCGTAGTCCTCACAAAAAATATACTGCAGCCTGCCACCAGAGGGCGATCACTTTGAGGGCTTGACAGTGATTTGTGTCCTTATATGACTTATATGGACGGGGGAATATCTCATATTTGTAACTTTGCAGTTAATATTTCAAATTCTGAAAAAAAAGACTTTAAGTGGATTTAGAATGTTGGGGAATGTTAAACTATCTCCACCAAATTTTATGGCTCTCGATCCCGAGTCGCTGAGTCACCCTCCGAGAAATGTTGGCTGATGCAGGGTCGCGCCCAGAAAAACTGGGCGAGTTTAACAACTAAAACAAGCTTGAGAACATCTGATGTTGTCAGTTTGACAGAAGAATTGGTGGAATGGCGCCGCAATGTAATTTGAGGCTCGTTCATAAAAGACTTGCTGAAAATGGACCTTGTTCTGAGACTTGGGGCTCGGCTCCTCATATCTTCATTCTTTCCTGTGACTCAACCAAAATGAAATTGGTTTCAGACCTATTGCCGTAGGTCTGGGTGACGGCAAACTGATGCTAAATCCTCACTCGCGGCCGTCCAACTCTTTCACAGGGGAGTGCAAGGACACCTTGGCGACCATCTCAGAGCCGGTAACACACAACACGTATGGCCGGAACGAGGGAGCGTGGATGAAGGATCCGCTGTCAGCCAATGATAAAATTTATGTCACAAACTTCTACTATGGCAACAACCTCCTGGAGTTCCGCAACCTAGACGTTTTCAAAACAGGTGAGAGTCAGAAGCCGTCGTTTATCTTCTTTGGATTTCTGTATTCATCCTTCTTCTCGTTTTTTTAGGCCGTTTTACCAACTCGTACAAGCTTCCCTACAACTGGATTGGCACGGGACACGTGGTCTACAACGGAGCCTTCTACTACAGCCGCGCTTTCTCCCGTGACATCATCAAGTATGACCTGCGGCATCGCGTGGTGGCCGCCTGGACCATGCTGCACGATGCCCTGATCGAGGAGTCCTCGTCGCCCTGGGAGTGGCGCAGCCAGTCCAGCGTCAAATTTGCCGTGGACGAGAGCGGCCTGTGGATCGTGTACCCGGCCCTGGACGAGGAGGGCTTCATGCAGGAGATGATCATCCTGAGCCGACTGAACCCCTCCGACCTCAGCACCCAGCCGGAGACCACCTGGAGAACCGGGCTCAAGAGGAACCGCTACGGAAACTGCTTCATTGTGTGCGGCGTACTGTATGCTGTGGACAGCTACAACCAAAAGGATGCCAACCTGGAATACGCCTTCGACACGCACACCAATACTCAGATGATTCCCAGAATGCCTTTCACCAACAACTACACCTACACCACACAGATTGACTACAATCCAAAAGAGGGGGTGTTGTACGCGTGGGACAACGGACACCAGGTCACGTACAACATCAAGTTCGCCTATGTTGACCCTTAGAAAGGGCTTCAGCTTTAAGGTTCAACTGGATTGTAGATCAGTCCACATGGACTCTAGTACGGACATTTATGAGGGCCAAATGGACAGATGGATTTCAATATATTGTGACAAAGTTGTTTTACATTATTTTCCTCAATGATAAAAATCATTCTTTGGTCGGCAGAGTTTTACCGTGCAAAGTTTAATTGTAAAAATGAAAGCCCTGAGATAAATTAATGTAGAAATAATAAGTTAATGGTTAAATCAGTGAATTCATAGACGTGCTCTTGTGACACATCCCCAGATTACTCCTTTTTCTGTTTTATACACATTATTTTGTACCGAATTGTTCTCTGCATCATATTTCAAAGGTGCTCTCACAGCGATTGCTGCTGATTTTTGTCTTGCCGAAGCACTTAACTTGATGGCTCCACAACGGAATGTTCTGAGGAGGCAATAAAGTTTGAAAATACTAACATTCAGAAAAGCTCTTCTTTGTCCGGGACACTTCTAGTCACAAGACACAACTGACAAGGCATTACCAGTGCTTTTAAAAAAAACCCAAACAGATTGAATTTTAGCCTGGAATTTTCCATCAAGCGGTTAAGAAAATGCAGATAAAAGGTACAGGCACAATGGGTCGAAAAAGAATCCTGTTTATTTTGGTTTATGCAAATACAATACAAAAGAACAAACACTTAAAAGTGGAAATTATAGCTATGACTTGAGAAATCATTTCAGTGAATATTCATTCTTTGAAACATAAAATGGGGTGAACACCCCCTCCCACACACATACAATCAAATGTAATAAACACAGGTGCTTTTATATGTTTTTGTAGGAATTTCTATAAACTACGACATAATCCATACAATTATGTTACCAACCAATCAGATGTTTGTTTTCAACAACTACCTTTTATGCTTGAAGAAGGTTTTAATTCTAACAATGTTTGGGCTCTTCTTACGCCACTGATTAAAGCCACAATTGTAGGTGGTGGAAATGAGGTAATGGGCACATTTCATAAGGCATTTAGGGTCAGGACTGGTACTCACAGCCTCTACGTTCATAGTGCAACTTGGTTCATTCAATTCGTTTGTTGTAGGCCGAGGTTGTGATAAAATTGAAATCTATCGATTGTTTTTATTAGGACGGAGAAGCTGACAGGTTGTTCAGTGTCTACATGTTAAAATAGGAGTTTCACATTTGATACAATTTCCTGCAATAATTTAAGTGCACTAGAGTCACACTAAATAAAACTTTCAGTACGTTTCCTTCTTACATATGTACAACATGACAGAGAAGAAAAGCACAGCCAGACATAAAAAAAAATGTGGATTAATAAACGTTCTAACAAGAGCTGGTACTATAAAGATTAAAAACCTCAAATAATCTGAGAACTATGCAGAAATCCTCATAACACAGTAAAAACAGCAGTAAAATGAATGAAAAGCAAACACCCAATAATAGTGGTTAACCTGCTTCTTTTACAGATCACTTGACTTCCTGAGGTAAATTAACATTTTCTTCCTTTTTTTTTTTTTTAACTACCTTGCTAGTAAAATCTATTCTACATAAAACACCAAACACACTTCTGCTCTTCTGAAGCGTGAACAAAATTGAATATTTCTATTACCCTGCATTCCCTCTGCCTTTACTTTTAGGGGTGCAAGGTTTTCTGCCTTCACTGCCAACAGTCAACATTTTTTCCCCCCAAATTAAAACTTTGCAGAACTGAGCAGAGGTGCCGTGGGGTAAAAGTATTTGTGTTATGATGGGGTGACTCAGGGTTCAATGCTCAGACCCCTGCTGTTCTGCAATTACCCTTATATGGGACTACTGAGATTAGAGGCAAGAAGTCCCAACTGCCACACAAGGAGCCTCAGAGTACCTCCGGATATCAACTCTAATGAAGAATTTGTCCGACTGATGCAGTTTGTGCAACCTTTATACTCTGACTTTCCAGTTTAAATTAACAGTGATGAAGCAGATATTGGAAGTAATGTTTGTTTTATGCTGTTAGTCTGTGTGGTAATGTTGAAGAGCTTTAAATAAGAACAATGCTGCTGGTGATCTCAGGCCGACCCCATTAGCACCCCGACTGGTGGTGCAGCAGTGTTTTCAGTAGTTGAGGAGTGCTGGTACACTGTGTCTGTATGGTTGACCCTGAGTAAAGGTGGGATGGTGGAGGACCTGATGTGGAGGATCCTTGTGTCCGTTACTTCACAGTCGATCTGCATCATGACCTCATAATCTTTGTCCTGGATGATACTGTCTGTAATTTGTGAGATGGAAAGGGAGATAGTTGGTTATTAACGTGTTAATAAATGTGTCATCTGCGCACTTACTGTTGCCAAAACCTTTTATCAAGTGAGCACATGAGTTGTTTTACCACTATTATTAATGACAGGTTTTTGGGTCACGCTTCTTGCAGAAACACACAGTAACAGAATATTTAAGAGAGCATCCCATCAGGCAGCCCAGGGAAGATAAACCACAACCTTGGGTGAATGCAGGGTTACAGAAAGCCTTGTTTTGGATCCCTTCATCGTACAAGTCAAATACAACCGCACCAAACAACAGTTTGATGTGTTCTAATTAGAGTGTGGGAAAGAGATGGAAACGATAACAGTGAAGACAGATGACGGGCCAGAATGCTTTGGTTTTTGCTGAGTTGAAGGACGTGAAAAAGCATCATGAGAGAAGCTTTTGCAATGATGAGTCAGACCATTGTGTGTGAGAAAACCACAGAGGCAGCAACAAACTGCAAGATGCTTAACACAAAAATCGCAGACAAAGAAACATTTCTACTAGATCATTCTGACGTCTGACCTACAAACTGATTTCTCTTGAGAGTTTAGGGTCTTTTCTTCTCGACTTTTCTCAGAAAAAGACCGCCTGAACGGACATGCTTTTAAAATTCGTCATTAAAAAAGGGCGGGACTTTGAAACATTATGTCAAGGGGTCTCTGGTTGATTTACATTAACAGACAAACTAGTTTATGACTCCGGGTTTCCTTAGTGTGTTGGTAAGAGAGTCAAGATGATAACAATCCCCATATGGAGCGCACACGTCAAACACACCATGGTCATCTTAAGTGAGTGACCCTAAAATGGAGCTACAGGAATCTTTAAAAATGCCTTCAAGTTGTTTAAAAGCTGTGGTCCTTATTCAGACACCTGCACAACCCATCAGCGCTTCAGCCCTTCTGTAGGATTTGCACAGATGTGGAACTTCAGACGTAATACTCCAGTCCTTTCCACACTTGGGAAACTCCATGGATAGTCACATAATTAGGTGGTAGGTAGGTGAAATGCTGACTGAGTCTGCAGCTGATCTTCCTTTCTCGTACCTACAGCGAAACTGGAATTTTCCAAGTGGCTTCAGTGTTTAAACAGACATCCCTTGAAATCATCCTCAACGTTAGGATTCTGTTCTTTCTCACGCTACATCAATAACCAATTAGGACTGGGCCTGCAACTCTGGTCTTTGTGTATCTGTGTACAGCTTGATGAGATCACAAATGAGCCCCCCCGTGCCCGCCTCAGTTGAAGGCCTTGCCGTCACTGCAGAATCCTGCTTGTGGATTCTATTTAGTTCAGAATAAACAGTTGTGACATAACCATCATTTGTTAATTTCAGGGCAGTGATAAACAGAACAGACAGAATGCGCAACAGATGAAGAGGAAAACAATGATGCAGAGCCTGAAGACAGTGGTGGAAAAAAGGTGATTAATATGCAAACCAGTCCTTGAAATTCAATTATGTTATATAATAGATATTTAAGCTCGCACAAGACTGTCTATCACTTCTTGTAGATCAGCATATTCAGTGGGCTGCTTTCACTTTTCTGCCCATATAATATTTGTTTAGCTCAACATTTCCAGTCGCTGCAAGGAGCAACTTTCAGCACAAGCTTTCAATTGACCAACTGTGCACCATGTGTGCACAGTTAATGACAACCTGATGAAAAGAATGAAGTGTTTAGCAGCTGAAGCACCAGATAATGCCCCAGAAATCAATGGCGCTGGGAATAAAAGCAAGTCGGACAATAGTCTTTCATTACCTGGACGGCCAAAGACGAAGTGAATAATAAATGTGTGACTGGTATATCTGCACAGAGACAACATGTCTATTCAGTCTTTTAAGACTGGGATTTTTTTTATTTCCTCCCCACTTGTCTTTATGCCCGGTATTTACGGCATAATTACAGAGTAATTTGCGGACCTTAACCTCACTAGACTGAAGACTCATCATTAATTTCCGATGCTGATCACATTAACCTTTCACCAAATTAACTAATTTCTATTCACTCGACTGAACAGCGAAACAGGAAACACCTCGCCACAAGGCCAGAGTCCAAACAGCAGCTCTTTGAAGGTGCTGCCAAATCTGCCGTCTCGATCTGCACGAGCTCTTTCCGCCTTTTACGAATGCCATCTGGAGATGTTCCAGGAAGTTTCAGCGACGCAGCGGGCTGGTATTTGCTGATAAAACCTCCAGGTCTGGCACAGAAACGTCTGGAGAAACCTGAGAAACCTTGGGGAACAGGGTGGCTTCCAGGCTAGTGAAATCTCTGATTATAGATGAGGCAGAAATATGGGGAACCAAAAAGAGTCCACCCAGAGAGTAGTCAACCATTGTGGGGGTGCAAAAGGGGCCTGCGTAGAGTCCTCACACACTCCAAAGGTACGGGTTAGAAAATTTGCGGCTTCAGTGGGGGTTCTGCCTTAAACCCCCCAATGAAAGTTGCCTCCGCAGCTGTACAACTAAAGGCTGATCCACTTGTCTATGATGTCATCACCAAAACCTTTCACTCCTCTAAATATGTCACTTCCACTTGATTGGCCCACTAATCAGCAGAACATTAAATAAACACACCATTCGGCGCACGAGGAGCCACTGTTGAGCCAGACGGGTTCTGAATGAGGATCAAGGACTCCGAGGTCAAGTAACTCCAACAGAACCTCCGAACCGTGGACGTGCATCGGGACAGAAATGGGAGATGGTTTACATCAAAGTCTCCATCTTGGATGTTTGCTTATTGAGCGAGACAGAGCAAATGCTCACTGCAAATTAACAAAGCCTGTCCACCTCCTCCAGATGAAAACCATTTAGTGACTAGAGAAGGAAGGCATGCCTAAAAGAAAAGCAGAATCTCAGAGCTGGAAAGAATTATCCACTGTGAAGCAATGATTTTCCACAAAGAAATACTGTTTCTGTTTTTCAGGCACAGATAAATAAATATGTTCTGTACATCTTCATTTAATGGCCTCAGATGCGTTTAACGTTTGACTTGAAGCCCATCATGAGAGTCAGCAGTGTGCTACTACTACACCAACCATGACCGACATCCACATAACAGGAGCCATTCCCGGATGTGTACCGGCTTACAGATTAATTCTGCGGGACATGCAACTGAAAGTGAAACTTCCCACGCTCATGTATCAGCTCCACACAGTCTGCCTCTTCTATGTCAACCTAAGTTACTCCACAACTTTAAAACTGCACGCAGTGGGACACTTGTATCAAGTGTAATGTAAGCATAGCACAACACAGAACTGTCATCTCTTTTTCTCCTACTCACAATGCGTTCAAAACAATCGATTGTCATGCTAAATGTCTAACAACCTTTGTGGCTGATCATCCAAGGCAAGGATCTGTCTGTGACAATATTTCCAGACCCAATATGTGTCTCTGAATACCAGCTTTGTTTGCCCACTTCGACATGGCTGAAAAGGTGGTCTTGGGTTTCACTATTTACCGCCACTCCAGTGGGTCAACTGACCAGCACGGACCTTAACATTCTTTCCTGACAAGACCAACCAAGAACAATGTTTACCTTCATCAATCTTCATCCCTACCACTGCCTTCACAGGAAAGGGAAAAAAAAAAAAAGCCCTTTCCTATCGCCACGTCTTCCCTGCAAGCGAGGCTCATATTCCCCTAGCTCGGTCTTCTCAAAGTCAGCTGAATCGCTAATCTGTTGGGTTAGTTTGGCAGTCGGACAGGAAGATAACGTTTCTGAAAAAATGCTATACTGACAGCCAATAACAACAACAGCCCATATTCTTCTTCCTGCACAGACACCCCATATAAAAACTGAAGTGGGCTCCCTTACAGTTCCCTGACCAGTGACCATAAATTAACGCCCTCTCTTTATTTTGATAAGAATTTTTATCAGTACTAGAGATTATGAATAACATGCAGTTGCAGCAGGTATTTGGCTGCCAGCAAATTATGCTATTCGCATCTCAAAGCTGCTCAGCTCGAGGCGGTTGAATCCTGCTAGTGGTAGCCTTCAAAATGAGGTCATGAACATTCCCAACTTTAGAGAACTGTGTTGTGTAAATGAGCTGAAATGGGTAGTGAAAAGGGTCCAACACCATTACGTCACTTGAATTGTTCTAAGCAGGGTATATCATCGTGATCCAGACTGCTGCACAGCTGACGTCACAGCATCGTGAAGATCTTTTCTGAATACTTAATCCAATCTGTTTGGCAACCATGCAAAGATAAAATTTTGTTGGATCATACTAAAATCTTTGCAAAACACCGGTATTATGTTAAATAAAAAAAATAATTTACCCTATCTCACTTAATGCTTGCTCAGCGGTACGTTTTCTTGCTTTGGCAATGGATTTAAAATAACAGATGTTTGACTTTGCGACAAAAAGTTGTTCTCTGCGGACTTTATATGTAAAAAAGATTCATATGAACCATGACTCTCTGGGATACCAGCAAAAGCAAATATTACGCCACCATTTTTAGCTTCTAATACTACAAGTAATGTTTTCTCCCAAAGAGATGACTTGCGTCGCGCACCGTGCCTGATGCAGTACATACCACTGATGTTCATAGCTGGAAGAACCACCGATATTTTTGGTCGACTTCCTTTGATGTGGCTGGTGGCAGGAAGTAGAAGGTGATCCTGAAAACAAAGGAGAAAAACTTCACGTGAGGCATTGAGAACTATGATTGACCCCTCAAAGAAAAGATAAAAGCGATTGGCCTGATAATTTCCACAAAGTAGCTCTAAAGTTTCTCCTAAAAAAAAAAACCTCCCACTTTGTTGGAAGAGTCAGTCTCTTCTGAAACAAGCCTTTCAAATGCAGCACACTTTTTAAAATGGCAATGTCCCGTTAAAATACCAGAAGAATTAACTTGGCAAAAAAATGAAACAGTATGTGGTTTCATCAGACTCAATATTAAAGCTTTTGGGTTCGTGAGGAAGCAACAGAATCCCGGTTGACTCCGCCTGTCTTGGCTCGCAAAAAAACCGAGTCTGGGTGAAATGAAAAATGAGAGCTCTTGAGCTGAAGACAGATCAGAATCTTAGGTTAAGAAAAGAATAATAGTATAGACAAGAGGCTCCACATTACTGCTAATCTTACTTGTTAACATTTTTAATCAAAGTGACAGTTAAGAGATTTTAAAATATTGCTTCAGGAACTGATGTGACATAATATGCATTGAATTAGTGATAAAAATAAAGGTGCAAATAAATGCCTCTGATTATGTGGCTATATTTATTATGACGTGTGCACACACCGATCGCATTAGAATATCGGCTCCGGCAGATTTGCAAAGCTGACGCAACAGCAGCTGCCACCAGCGGAACAAGGGAAAGTTTCAGGAATCTTATAGGAGGGCTGTCCACAGCGAGAGCGGCCAGCGTTTCCACCACCTCACCTCGGCGGACACTCGCACAGAGTAGCAGGTGATAAAACAATGCATTGAGAGTGAGCGAGAAATGAGGAACGATCAACGCTTTTGGTCTTGGTATGATTTCCATCACCTCACCACATTTTACAGTAAAACACAGTTAAAGGGAGCTACGTTTACGGTTAAGAGCACAGAACAGGGTCACTTCCACCAACACATGGGCACCTCGGTCGTGCCTGAGCGACCTCAGCTGACATCGCGAGGGAAGAGATCCATGAAAAAAATTTGACAAAGGGATGAAAGTCAATTATCCAGCAATGGGCTTTAAATCTAAACTAATTCTGAATTCATTCCAGGGCTTTGACAGTCCCGTCCAGTCTTCTGACTGGAAAAAAAAAAGAGAGAACTTTTCTGCTGACACACATGTAAATGCTTAAAACCCAGGAAACAAAATACAGAGAAGAAAACTAAGTGAGAAAAGCTGACAAAGGTTTGTCAGAATGAAAAACTGTGACAGTGGATAACAGTAAGCTGTGTCCTGCAGCCTTGATATATTTGATTTTTCTAACATAACTTAAAAACAGGATAAAAACTACTCCAGTACTTCTTTTAATTAAATATCCAAGATTTCCTGGGGACCTGTGCGCCATTCAAGCTTTGGCTGTTGAATAGTGAATGCAGAAGCAAACGAATGTCACCAACAATTTCTCCACATGCATATTGAGTCGTTATTTAACTATCAGTGTCCACCCGATCAGCACAAAGCAGCATGGGTCTGAAGGATGGCTGCCTGACCCGCTGAGCCCCTCAACCCAGATAAACCATTGTTAGCATTGTTCTGGCTGTCACCGTGGCAACTTGGGGATGAACCATTGTGACTTCTTCTGGTGACAAGAGGTCTTGATCTTTGACCATGTGCTTATAAATGCCCGTTCTACAGATTACACTCAAAGGTTAACAAATTCAAGTGTTGAATGGGCTTCAAACAGCTGCACAATTCCCATGTCATTTTTTTTTAAAAGTAAGAAAATGTGTGTTATTTTATGGAGAAACATTTCTACCAACACGTCCTTAAGTACATTCACCAATAACTTACATTTGTTTTCTTTGCAAAGAGGAGGTCTTATAAATGGGACAGGAAATCACTCAAAGATTCAAAGCCAAAACGGCCTTTAAGCGTGATGTCCAAGATTAATCGTATCAAGAAGCAAAATTAAAAACAGGCTCTTTTATGTGGGACATTCAACTGGCCAAGAAGATCAAAATTGCATGTGGCCACAGCTAAAAATAAAAAAGGAACTAAATAAGAGACAGTGACACCGTATCACTACTCTTAATCACACCTCTATATGGAGGATCTGGCTTATGGAATATACTTGACATGTTATACATGTCAATTATTATGTATACATGTATCTTTACATGTCATACATGTATTGTCGATACATTAAAAACATTCATTGAAAATCTCTTATCTTAACCACAGCAGTTGACACTCACCCTGCGAAATGACACAACGTAGAAAGTGTCGCTACGGCGATTGATTTCATCAAAGAAGTCACTGTAGGTGAGATGAGGTGCGTAGTACACCTGCAGCTCACTGCCGGGATTCCTGAGGGAAGGAAGGACATTTTTCCTTTTTAAACCTTTATAGCCAACTCAACACAGTAGAGCACCTGAACTTGACAATTCAGCTGAAACCCTCAAAACAGACATTAAGTGTAGGTTGGATTGTGCAAAGTTTAACTGCTGAAATCAATTTTCCCTCTGTTAAATCTTTCATAGTCTAATGACTTAAAAGTGGGAAAAGAAAAAAATCTATGCTGCCAAGAAATCAATTCACTCCATTTGTGCAATTTTAAATCTTTTCCTTGAGAAACAAAAATGCTCTTATTAACAGCCAAATCTCTGCAGCAGAGAAGGAGTTATTCTTTAAGAACAAAAATGCTAAAAAAATGTACAACTAAAAACAGAAATGTTAGGTCTCATTGCAACTCAAATGAAACTTAAAATGTCTAACTATGCCACTTCATAATATGCTAGTGTAGAATGTGCTAACAATAAACCCCGCAGATCTGAACTGTTGAAGTTCACAAAGTGCTGCTGGTGCGTGCAGGTTACAGGAAATCTAGTGTTCTGCAGCTGTCAGAAAATACTCCATCAGTCAAAGTTAACAGCTTCACATAAAACTGAAACCTTTGTTTCATTGCAAGAGTCAAAACACTGCAACTAGACTGTACTTACTTCTCCTCCGCTTCTGTGTATTGGACAGTCACAATCTGGGCATTTGCAGCCTCTTTACTCACTGTTTTCTGTTAGGGAGAGAAACACAAAGAACTATAATCGCACGGCCTTCACTGAATCTGCCTGCTGGAGGGCAGGAGCAACAGAGGACAGCAAAAGAACAAAAGAACCCCAGTCTTAAAACATCTGCACATACAGCTCAGGTGAACAATTACCAGCACAAAGAAGTAAAGTTTACAGTAAAATGAAGAATAACTACGTATAAAGAGGGCAGCACCTGGAAAGGGAGACTTAGTGTGACTTTGAAAACAATGACGGAAAAAAGCAGGGGGCCACTAATCCTTCAGCTCCCCTCTGAGTGTTGTGTTTACTTTCTCAGGGCTGCTGAATTTAACTCAGCCCAATAAAGAAAAAAATGAGAGGCAAAAGAAGGGAAGGTGTGCATTACAGTGAAACAGTGGTGAAAGGGCTTTGGGTTGGCAAAAACACCTTTATATTAAAAAACTAATGCCTCAATTTAAGTGGAAGAAAACAAAACTGCCGATTTTTATCATGATCCATTAGAGATGTCTTCCAGTTTGCCAAAGCACGCTGTGACTTACCAGTATGGTCCCAGTGGGTTTGTGATTGTTGTTGCTCATGCGTCTAGATTTGGTCTGCTGCACTTCATAACGTTGGACCCAGCCCTTCAGCTCATGGGCTAGTCTGCAAACAAAGGCGTATCAGCAACTGTTTTTATATATTTTTATGCACAGGAAAAAAAAAAGAAAAAGAAAAGGAAAAAAGTGATCTACTGTTATAAAATGCCATAACTTACTCTAAACACTTCGTCCTGTTCACAGGAGGCCGGCATGGGGGAGGAGGCCTGAGGAAGCTGGGATCCTTCACAACCATCAGAGCTTTATCCTCAGAACTATGATACAAAACAGATCACAAAGCATGTTTGATGAGTATTATTTGTGATGTTTTTATTAAAAGCCTGGGTTTTAACTTTACCGTGAGTTAACTTGCTGTATCAGAATTTAGCTGAACATATGTGATGAATATAACCTCAGTGAATTGGCATATTGCTTTAGGTGATGATGTCGATAATCTACAGCCCTCCTGGAGGGGGCTGGAACTTGTTCAGTGTCAATGTCACATCACTCTGTAAGGCCAATATTAACCTTCCAGTGCTGCAGGACCCTCAAGATGAGGTTGCATGTCCCCCTTGTCATCTTCACCTCTGCTACATTACCCTTCCAGTAATGGCTAATATGTTCCTTCCTGAATGTGCTGCTTTGAGGCTGGTGGGGAAACCTGATACCACTGACTGGTTCGCATTAACATTTTAACATGCCTCTATGTGGAGATCTGACATAACACAGGCTGGCACAGCCATGCAAACAGTCTGGCCACCTTGCAAAACATTCCCTAGTTGGGGGGGGTTCAGGTAATGTTCCAAACAAGAATGTTATTTATGCAGTTCAAAATGAAACGGACCTGGTCCCTGTGGCATTTAGACAAGAAAGAAAAATATACATCTCTTTAGAAAATAAGCCGTTACTGGCATTATAAAGCTGCATGTCAAACAAAGCACGGCCAGAATTTCCTACACTATTACATTAAGCCCAACTTTTGGCCATATCTCAAGGGGCCTGGAGGTATTTGAGAGGCAGACATTTGGACAGAATTAGTTACCGTGTGCAGCACATGTTTACATGTGCCGTAATGAGTTGACTGGTTGAGACCAATCCCAGACACAGGTGCATCCTGGCGCGCTGACGCAGTGTTATGTTGTGAGAGGTGTCAAGGGTGGGGCGCTGAGCTCATTACCTGTCGACAATCTCAGAGGGGCCACTGGCAAGGGGGCCGGGGCCCATCTCAGCCTCTGAGGCGAAATCCAGCAGGTGTCTGCCTCGGTGATGAGTGGAAAAGGCCTCATGCTTGGAGCCGCTCTGAAACACACTGACAGAAAAGAAGAGGCGAGGTGAGCAACAGAGAAAGATAGAGAACAGTGAGGGCAGTCAGGAAAGATGAAAAACAAAAAAGAGAAAAAAAAAACACAGTAGAGAGCATTTCATGTGGCCCTCATCCTGTGCACAGGAGGACTTTTAGCAAGGAGATCAGAACTCTGATCTGGGCTGTGCAATCCAACGCATGCTGGGACCCAAGCAAAAATACACAATCTCTTCAAACAGCACTACTACAGTGGCTGGCATTTTTCTTTCAAAGGATTCTGGGGGGGGGGAAAAAAAAAAAAAAAAGCATATTTCACATTCCAATGGGAGCCTTCACACACACAACACACAAAAGCAAGCACAGGTAAGGACACATGCAGAATTAAGCCAACACAAATGGTTCCGAGGAACAAAAGAAATTCAGTCCCAGTAAAACTAGGTCCCAGGAAAGTTCATTAAAAACCATCTTTGCCACATGAATACTTAACACCCCGAGTCAAAGCAAGAACGTTTGAGGCACCGTTTTGAGGAAAATTATTGCTTCAAGAAAACATTTTTGTGTCATGACAACAGAGAATTTATCATCATCTGAAGCTGGATGGAGTTTGTACAATTACACAATCGCTCCATCTGCCTTTGCTGGGTTCTGGGCGGACTTTGTACTTTTCCCCCTGCGCAAATTTTACTTGCCTTATGTTAATTTGTCGGTTATAAATGCTGCAAACAAAGATGGAAAACATGTATAAACAACTAATTCATCCTTGTGGTGTAGTTTCACATTATTCTCTTGTTACACTTTAAATGGGAAATGTTTGCTTTCTTATTCATCCATTAATCGCAATCTCTCATAAAGCTGGCGAAAACAAAAGAGGAGAGGAAGACAGAAGAGCCATTTGAGGCAAAGGAGCTATTCTTTGGTTTTTGTTTTTTTTTCTTTAAACCTCTGGGATGGAGGTTCATGCTGGACAAAGCCCGGACATGTCCTGGAAAGCATTACTGTAGGTTGTATCACCGGATTCTTCCATTCAGCTGAACTCAATTACAGCTTTATCAGGAGTCCAATGCGAGTTAATGTGATAAATCACAAACAAGTCTTAGGTAATGTGTTGGAAAAATATCGTAAGACAAGTGTTATAACTGCGTTACTCTGATTCCGGTCATTAAATCTGTCAGATAAAACAGCTCAAGAAAGAAATGCACTGCATTCTAGAGTCAATAAAAATAATTGAATTTACTATTAAGACTGAATAATAATTATAGTCATGTGGGCTTCCAATTTGCCCTGCTGGTACATCCACAGCATGCTTCCCTTAACTGATTTTCCAACACTTATACACATAAGGGTTCACTTAAAAGGGATTCATAGCAACACACACCATATGCTTACCTCATTGGTCCAACATTAATCATGAGGAACACCAACACCACCATGAGACATACAGCTCTCCTCTTGGGAACCTTCGCATTCAGTGCTACATTCTGCAGAAAAATAAAGGAGCCATGCCACTTATTATTTGCAATGAACTATGGATATGCATAAAGGACTAGTCTATAAATGCTATATAAAGGCATTGCCAGAGCAGGGAGTGGCTTCTTACCTCATTCAGCAGACCCTCCAGTTGTTTCTTGAGGTTGCCGTTCTCACACTTGAGCACCTCATTCTCAGTTAAAGCAATTTTCAGACGCGCCTCCAGTGAGAGGAGATACTCTTTCTTCTTTTTCCGGGACAGGGATGCCGACTCACGGTTCTTTATCATGCGCTGCTGCCGCTGGGAGGCCTTTGACTGGAAAAGAATGGCAAGAAAGAAAGGAAAATTAGGAGTTGTTTAGAGACTCATGACTCATACTGCACATTTCATCACATGTGGATTTACTCAACACCTAAATGGGGAGGATAGAGGGGTGATTATTATGAGAAAACAATGAAATGAATGCCTGCTTTAACAAATTGTTGGGTGGTTGGTGAGATGGTCTTATTTTGTGCAGAGTATCTATGCACTGCAAAGGAGTTGGATTAAATTCACTTCTTCCTTTTGAAAAATGAATTAGTAAATTCAACCAATTCCAAAAATAGAACCACCGTTGTATTCTGTTTTACAGAGCAGAGCATTTTAATGCCCAACATCCTCAACTATACATCGGCAAATTCAATTTCTTGGTTGTGGTTGTGGAGAAAAAAGACAGTCCCCTGATCTGTGACACAAAAGTGGGAATAACCGCACCACTGGACCTGGAACACAAAGGCAGTAGTCCATAGAATTCACAGCTACAGATGCTGGTCCAAAAATATAATTAGTGTAATTATCATTCTGCTACAACTTTATCTTGTTTAATCTGGTCGAAGCACCCGATTACATATGTCTCCAGACCTTCCTGCGCTTGAATTGTACCAAATTCTCCTGATTGCATAACCCACACACATTATTCCTTTATTCAAGGCCTTGAGACCTGAGGCTACAAGGACTTCTTGAGAGCAAAATCTATGAATAAGCATGTTACTCAGAGTAAAGACCCCCACAATTAACACTCCACAGCTCTGCCATGTCCATTCTAATTTTCGTATTTCTCTATACAATGCACAAAAGGTCCCAGTGGTTTCCAGGGCTCCAAGTTCAGGATGTGTTGTGCATGGTAAATTGCACCTCTGCAACAAATCATGACCCAAAAGAGCCCTTCAGTGCACACAATCAAGCTTCTGCTTAAAAATATTTACACTGACATCCACTGAGAGCTAGAGGCCCCTCAAATGCCTCTTTTCTATATGTGAAGAAAGTCGTGTTTGCAGAGTGCAGCACAAAGAAAGAGATTCACATGTCAGACGTACAAAAATGGAGCTAGTGCAAAAAGTGGAGGTTGCTGATGAAAAAGAAAAGGTTCATCAAATGATCCTTAACAACTGTAAATCATTCTCCATATTGGTGTTTTTCCTTTGTACCAGTAAATAACTAAATTTAACTTTTTCCATTTAGATTTTGGTTTATTGTCCAAAGAAAGTCAAAATCCACGAAAATTTAAATAAATGCAAGACAAAAATATAAACATTTATAAACAAACTAATGAGTGAACAAACAAAAAAGCAGCTTCACAGTTATTTCCAGTCTGAGAACCCAGTGGGATTTCTTCCATTAAAGGTCGATGAGGTGAGTGCCGAAAAAAAACAAAGTTTCACATGCAAACCAAAACACAAATTGTCTAACATGACCTATTACAACTTGTTAGGACCCATAGATGTGGTGATTGTCCAAACACCTTGGACGACCATCCAGTCCCCCGATACCCATCTACTGCCATTTTTCAAACACAAGCCCCAGGGTAAACCTTTGAGATCCTGGACGTAACAGCCCCACTGGTGATTAAGTTATTTGGATCCCCATATTTGTGTTCTGTCTCCTGAGAAACCCCTCCATCTCCCAGCCCAGATCTGGGAGCTGTGCCACTACCCCAAGCCTGGGAACACTGTAAGAACACAGTTACCAGGGAGTGGGGAGCAGGGGAAACTTCTCAACAGCACCAGAACGAGGGTGAGAAGAGAAATGTGGAGCTGGGACAACAGTATGCCAGTTCTTTTGAGTAACATTATTTTAATATATTTATTTTTAATGTTTCCATGAGCAAGACACCCACCAAGTTTATTATTATAATGAGAATTCTTGCTCAACATTTAGGATGTGAATAAATAATGGTTAAGTAAATACTGTCCATTATTATTGATCTACCATGGCTCATGTCAAGGAAGTGCATTTATGTTACTTTATTCAATCGCAACACAAAATAGGAATATGTGTCCGACCGAACTGTGGTTTGTGATATGTTCAAAGCCGTCTGTTGCACAAAAACAGTCAGAAAATGAGCTCCAAGAGCAAGCAGCTAAAATGTTTTGCAGACTTTTTTCAAAACCCTTTAAGGAGGAGTTCAAAACAATGAAAGAACCTAATTAAAATCCCACAGCTGACAACAATACAGATTGTTCTTTGAAAGAGACACCTCAATAACTTTCCCTCTTTTTGAGTGAAGAAGACTGCAAAAACGTGAGTCAACGGAGAAGAATCCCCATCTCAAGTTTCAACCAGCTGAGATGGTTTTAATCAAACTACCTTGTAGCTATAGTAAAACTTGCTTCTCCTGCTAAGTACTCTGAAGAATTCAGAAGCTTGTGCAAACTAGACTTGAAGACATGCATTATGCTCTGGAGAAGGAGGGAAAGCCCTCCATCCGATTAGAGAACCTTGGGATTTCTCTATGAATCCTCCAGTCTGAGAAATGGAAGAATTCGTTGAGACATGCAATTCCACAGTGGCCAATTTTTCTCTCTCTCTCACACAAATCCCCAGTTGTGTCCTTACAATGCAGCACAATGACCCAATCCCTAATGGCTGTTTACAGCTGTTCCAAGTGTCTCATCCTTTGGAACACCTGCTTGAAGCATGTAATTTGATTTATAGCCAAAGCTATAGCATGCAGGTCACTGTGAACAGAGCTGTGTATGAAGCATGAGGTAACTGATACCACATGACAACTTTAACATGCATGATACCCCTCTGTTCACTACTGTGCTGCCAAACCACAGCAAGCTTATAAAGTGAACACAGCTGCAGCAGGTCCAAATGCAGACAGTACAATGAGGCTCAAGTGCTTGGCTGGCTATGAAAACAAGCCCATTCAAAGACAGACTGATAGTATGGCAAAGAGAAATATGAAACATTTGAATGGATATGGTTATATGGCTGACATGACCTGTATCCTGAGGTGAGTAATAAGACACATGGTGTGAAAACCCACCCAAGAAATTGAGTTGAACAGGCTCTCACCTACAAAAAGTTTTATTTTCTCTCCGACAGTTAATCTGTGCAGCCTGCCCCTCTTTAATTACCTATTGTAAACTTTATTGACATTGTTAGATTCACAAAATAGAGAGGCCTGTATGGGCTGGCCTCTGGCCTTCTTTGACAGTGTATTTGAGGTCTGGCACAAAAAGAATGTCCCTGGGCTCAATTATATCAATGATAATTAGACATACAGCTCTCGGGCCCATTTGAAGGCCAGTTATTTTTATAGTTGGAGGTCAAATGTCACCAATGATAGAACAACAACTTGTGAAATTGTAGCTGAGGTGAATCATTAAAGTCTGACAGAAAACACCGTTAATGTCACTATGAATTGTTCATATGGGTAAAATTTTACAGTGTGAAAAAAGAAAGTTATGACTAATATTCTTTCACAGTCATGGGAAACACATCAGGGCCAAACCCAAATGAGCGCTATAAGATCTGTATTCTTTGGATTGGTTCGGTGTCACCATGGTGATCACTGCGGGTGATTTAAGAGACAAAGCAGAAATGTGACACCTTGTTTATGTCTGCTTAATAAAGCTGTACTCACAGATGGCAAACATAAAGCTGTTCTCAAAATGAGAACAAAAAAAACACAGATGTAAAGAAAGATTGAGTTGTTTCCAGCCTCAATAAGAATAAATCATCAGGAAGGAGGGCCCAGAGCCTGAGACAACATGGACCATGCAGAGAGCTGCGGAGGATGAGAGCAAACAAACGCTACGTTCTAATGCAACAAAGATGAAATCAGAAGTGCGGGTCCAAAACCAGCTTAGGCATCAGATGTTCATCTACAGAATCCGCACAAAATCACAGCATGTGTTCGTGTTGATGTGTGTGTTTTCTGCGGTTGTCCTGGATTCACTTCAACACACAGGGATCCACCCACGGTGATCCGCATGCAGAGACTTATGTCGGATCATCTGCTGATTGGTTTTTAGATCCACAACAGCGGAACCATTGGAGCTCACATTAAATTAATGTAATAACAGTACGGAGGAGAAAAGCTGTACTTTGCATTTGGAAAATATATTGTGAACGCATTAATTCACAAAAAAAAAATGGGAATGTTTAACAAATGACATCACCTTTTCTGAGTGTACTGTTACACTTTTTTGGTAAGGAAGTGTTTTTTCCACATTTTGCCTAATGCAGTTAAGAGAACGAAAGTGTTTATATGATACAGACTTGTGCCCATGTGTTGCTATCACAGCTTCACATTTACCCACTGGGCAAGTCCATACCTGCTGATTGGTTCCATGAAAGCAAGCAGCCACAAACGTCTATGACAACAAACAGAAATCATGACAGGAAGTCCTATGAAGACGGCTTTTAATAAACTACCATTCTCTGTAGGCTCCTAATTAAAGAGTGGAAAAGAAAAGAGATTAAGAGGGAAGAGATGACGCTACAGATGAGAGAGAGCACATATCCAGAGAGTGTGCACAAAGATGCACTGTTTGATGTGAATAAATGACCTCTTAGGGGTGGTAAACAGATAAATTAGCAGGTTTCATGCGTTAGTAAAATAGCCTTACACAGTTAAACATCTGAAGACAAGCCATGTTTATACAATAATGACTTACGTCATCATCTGTCAAGGGGCTGCAAATTGTGACGACTGGAGGAGCAGCAACAGGAGCAGGGATGTTCTGTTTCAGCGTTGGCATGGCGACTATGTTACCAGTTATGGCCTGTGGTGCTGGGATCTGGAGCACCTGGCCCGGCTGAGACAGCACAATGGGACGACCTGACAAAGAGACACAACAAGCCATTTTGAGTTACGGGTCTCTGCTAAGATGAAATCATATTTTTAGTGATTCATGAGTACCGATGAACATCGTCTTTGGTTGAAGCCACGTTTGATTTACCATCTACGACATACTCTGCAATACAAACAAAGAAATAACATCTGTTTGCTGCAGATGGTTGAGTCCCACTCCATGAAGAGAGCCCCCCAACCTCTGGTGACCTACATTAACCCCTTGCCTTTAAGGGAAGCCTCCGAGTTTAAAAAACAGGTGGAGAGACGTTTACCATCTCAACCTGTGGTCTTAGACTTCCACATTCCAACTTAAGGGGTGCACTTTATGTGCATTGACATACACAAACACGCACATGTTGTCATAGGCTGAAAGAAACTTCCGCCAAACATATCCGTGTGTACGACGGACATAGTCGAGCCCTTCCCAAGCATGACTGCGCTAGTCCTCGTCCTGACCCAACAACCTTCATAGCAAACATCCTGTCAGTGCAAATGCAGCAGAGGTGGAAGCCAGCCTTGCTAATGAAAGCACGTCGGTGCCAACACCGCGTCTTGTGCCCTGGCTCGCCATCTGTAGGACGAAGTCAAGAGGACGAAAGTCAAAAGAAATTTAACGTGTTTTTGTTCTTAGGTAACTTGTGACAGCCCGGGTCAGACTGCAAAGCGTGACTAATCAGTAGATGTCTTTAATTGTTTTTTTTCCACCCTCCTGATCTACAAATTCCATGGGCCAGCTGTGGAAGATCTTAAAACAAAGAAACGCAGAAGTGAGCAGAGTGAAGTTGACTTCCATCCCAGGTCCTGAACTTGGACGTCTTGGCTCAGGCCATCTGCTATTTTGGCCATTGCCAGAGAGAAAGAAAAGCCAAGCTCAAATTCAACTTGACAAGAGGTCAGGTACTCCACCCACTTGGAACCAAGGCAATGACATAAGTATTTATATTGGCGTGGGTGCTGCCGACAGAACACAAAGACATGACCAAATTGGTAGATCAGACTGGGTAAACCACGACTCAACACCATAATGATCTAAACAGTCTTTGATTTCAATATACGTTAAGGAAAAAATATATAACGGTGACGTGACAAAACACCCCAAACTGTTCTTAACTTTAATAACAATTGCGTTAGCAAAGTTGAAAGACAGTGAAGTCACCAGTCATGAAAACTGGAGTTAAAGCGCCATCTGCTGGTCAGCACTATAAACAATCTAATCTTATTCATTTAAAAGGAAAAATCGGCAGCTACGAACATAATACAAAATATATCATATGCAAATAACAACTATTTAAACGAGCCATTTCCATCACTGGCTAATATAATGCATCCTATATACCTCTGCATATGTTCATGAGGACATCTATGTCGAGTGTGTGAAAGTGCTGCAATGCGACGTCTGACCTGTAGGGGGAGCCGGCTGGATGTTGACCGGGGCCGGTTTAACCACAGGGAGCACAGTTGTCTGCAGGGGTTGGATGATAATAGTCTTGGCCTGTAAGGGAGCCTGTGCATGAGCCAAGGGCACAGCTGTAATCAGCGGTTTTGGCTGGATGGAGACCTTCGGCCCAATCTGAATGGGCCTCTTGATCGGCAGCGTCTGTTTGGCTGATGTTCGAATCATCGTGAAGGTGGGTGGGGTGAAGAATAAATAATAATAATTGTTACAATCATAATAATAAAACATACATACAAACATTGGCAGCACCAATTTGATCAATTACAGATGACAGCTGAACGAGCAAATATGCAGCGGCAGCGTCTGCCTCACCTCGGGTGGTCTGGCTGGTTTTCTTTAGAGGTTTTTTGGCCGCGGCTGAATGCGCAGAGAAGCTGCTGGAGTCTGAGCACACCGAAACAGGAGAGAGCTGCGACTGCGGCGAGAAGGCCTCGTCCTAGAAGTTAAACAGAGGACACAGAAGATCTCAGGGCGACGCCATATCAATGTAGAACCAACGCGTAGCAAACTCCAATCGCAGCTAAGACGATTAGTACTTCTGCAGTACTACATACCACATAGTACTGCAACGACCTCAGACAGCTTGTTCTTGTACACACACACACGTTGTAACGTCACGCAATAGGACCAACGCTGAAAATTTCCTTGTCAGTGTGCAAAGACTCAAAAGGTGAAGGTGTCCTTGGTTTCAGTTGAGAAGTGTTTGCAGATGGTGCTGCGGGCAGTCGGGAACGTAACCCTTGTCCTTGTGTTGACACGCTGTGAAAACATCTGCCTGCTGAATTATGCTAATATGGCTAAACTTGTCAGCACCTTTTTCCTGACGAGAGGGGCGGAGTGGCGCTCAGACTGCCGCCACGTTATCAGCCTGACAAGGTGTTTAAGGCTTTCATTAGCGGGGTCTCAAGTGTGTGTGTGTGTGTGTGTTTGTGTGTGTGGCGTAGCCCCAAAGTAAAGAACAGCTGTCACTGTTTGGAACATATGGTACGTATGTAAATACCCTCAATCAATAACAACGGTAGCATTTGAATTGGAAATTAAAAGTCAAACTATAAAGAAAGAAACAAAAAGTCAGCAGGGACTTACTTGTAAGGAGTATGGGGACAGGGCTTCCACAGAGCAAGGAGAGGGGACAGAGCTCAGGGTGTGGGCAGGTGAGAGAGAGTCCACACTCAGCTCACCATCTGGACACAAAGGAATGAAAGAAATAGATCAAAATCACAGCGAAAGGCCGATCATATGCGGCAGTTACAGTTTAGTATCCGTTTACTGCCGCAATAAATCCTGAATTGCACAGTTAGTGTTGGCTCAGGCCCGCTCGGGCTCTTTAACTGTTTGAGTCTCAAACACAGTTACGCTGATTATAACCCAACGCTGCGGTACCTGTGCAGGAACTGCTCGTGCCCACTGCATTCCATGGCACTATGTCGATGTCAAAGTCCAGGTCTGGATACTCGCTGGCCTGAGAAACCAAACGTGGTCATTAAATAAACCTCCTCTTTGGAACACAACATACGTCACCTCATATGGTTTTTCTGAGCCTCCTCAGGACAACCTTTATTGGTCCCAGAGCGGGGACATTTATAAGTCACATGCAATAGGCAGAGAAGCACGCACACACATTGATGTAGCGTGTGTAAAAACCTACTCATTGCCTATGTAGTGGCTGACATCTACACGATAATAGGCAGCAGTGTCCGTGCACACATCACATGTCTTTACATGAATGACAGCTAGTCAATGATGCACCTGCTGGTACACTTTTAACAAGGACATATCTGCCCTGTCAGGATTTCTGTTGCACAAATCTTTTTTACAGCTTCTTGCAGAAGTGTTCGCACATCGCATCAGGGCTGAAAAAGACGAGTAAACTCACATAGCTGCCTTTCTCCAGAGCCACAAGTAGATCTTCTGCATCCGCCAGGTTGTCCAGCTCATCAAACAGGCTTAAGTCTGGAACAGATACAGTCAGTCAGCCGCAACACAGACAGGTTAATCAGGATACTTGCACAAAGCGTTTCGAATGAGGATGGAGAGAGATACATGTTTGATTCAACGCTCAACAGGATGTTGACGAAATCATGCATGAAGGTTTACTTTGATAGAACACTAGTCAACAATAGCAGCCTTTACAACAATCCACAAATGATAGATAGATAGATAGATAGATAGATAGATAGATAGATAGATAGATAGATAGATAGATGATGGATAGGTACACAGATATAGATGATAGATAGATAATTGATAGATAGATAGATGATAGATAGATAGATATAGATATAGATGATGACAGATCAGAGATAGATGGTAGATAGATTGATTGATAGCAATATTAATTTAAAAGAATGCATTAACATCATAAGAGAACCAATAGGAGGATTTTTTCGCCGTTCCTGTTGTTGTTATGTGTGTCTACCAGTAATAGTTCAAAACATCCTCATTACCATCAGTCCCGTCAGGTTACATCATCACAACCCCCGGTGGCTAATGCTAAGCTAACCCCCCCCCGAAGTCCCAGCCTGTCTCTGCCGAGCCCCCGGCCACCAGTCGGCGTTACGGCCGTGTTTCCAGCAGACACCTGTGCCTGCGCCCCCCCCCACCTCCGGACGCCCAGCCGCGGGCCGCAGCGGGGCCCGGGGCCCCGGGTCTCACCCCACTCTCCGCCCTGGTCGATGGCCATCGCTCCCGTCTCGCCCTCCATGGCGACGCTCCTCTCCTCTGATCGGACCTCTATACACGTCGGGTCCCGGTCGCGCCCGTCGCACGCTCTCGTCGGCCGATTACCGCTGGAAGGCGAGCGAGCGCTTGCGACGACTCATGTTTCGGTTCTTCAGGAAGGAAATTTCCGGACAGTTTGACGTTTATACACGTCTGACTTTAACCTGCTGCTACGGAAGCCGCCCGAGGACCAAAACTGGAAATACCAATCGCGATTCGTGTGTTTTTTAGGCGCAGTCCCCTCGCTTGACCACGAGAGGGCGGTATTGTATCGTAGTCGTATGAGACTGATGGTTTGCCACCTGTAAATAAACATTTTTAGTAAATCACGTAAAATAAATACGTGTAATGACAAAGTTGTCGTGTAGCAATGTAGGATAAGCTTAGATGCATCTCGTAAAGAGATTATATTTTTCTATTATGATGATGAGATGGCTGTGATGATGATGAATATGTGTGCATTTTGACAACCGCCTCTCTTTTTTTTAATATTTGGTGGGTAGTTTAAAGCTCCTGTGTGCAGTTGTCTTGTTGATCTGAGAGATAGGGGCTAATTCCAAACTTTAAATTCAATTCACCTTTTGCTGAAGCACAATCCTGGCTAATTAGAATTCTGGTCAAGGGCTCACACACACATTACTGTGGACTAAAGTTCGGAGGGAAAGGAGGGGCACCTTATTTTAGATTATTCTGTTCCAGCGCTGGTTTGAAAACACAAGAGACCTCGCTGTACTTGCCAACACTGGTGACAACAGTCTACTGTGAAATCACCACTGCTCCCATCTGGCTGTGGTTCCACTTCCTTTCTTAAGTGTCTCTTGCTGGTCCAACTTGTGATCACCCGTAATCACTCTTTATTTAAGATGTTTTAACATCAGATGAATACTTACCCTTGCTCAGCGACCCGGCAATATGTTGAATCAGCATGCAAATTTCCAAACTTCTATTCTGATCCCGTGTTTTGGCATGAACCAGAGGAAATATTACAAATTTTGTATCTTGTACACATACAGTAATTTGGGCTTCTTAACCAATGCCTTTAAAACGTAGGAGCCAAAAGGAGCATTTTAAAGAAGTTTAATCTCAGCATAGACGTTCATACTTTAGAGGTGAGACACAAACAACTAATATTGTTGGACTTTGTGATATTTAAATGGCACTGGCACAGTAGTAAGTGACATTGTGTACTAAAAATCAGTAATCCCTCATGGGCATTTCAGGTCATAGCAAGATTAACCTGAGGCGGTCTGGTTGATTCCCCACTGGATTGGTTCTGCTCTGTTCTAAAAGAACAACCCCCCCAGCCCATCTTAACTTATCACAGCAAGGTATAGTCAAACATATAGGTCAACCATCTGCCAGCAGTCTGTCCTGAGGACATCAAAACCACTTAACCGCGTTCAACGGCCACATTTGACAACGATCCATCCGGAAAAGTGTTTATCTTTATTGATGATGCACTGGTGTGACTGCCCATTATCTGTCCAACCAGGCTTAAAGAATATGAGCCGTGTGTCTGCTTATATCACGTGTCATAATGGTAATGATAATGGACAGTGGCGTGATTGGAGTGGAGCGGTAATGGCGTGGACGGTGGTGTCTCTGGTCCGTGGGCAGCTTAGCGCTTATCATATTGATTGTGTGTAAAGCCCCTCCGATCCAGACGCACGTAGATTATCAGCACAATCTGATGATGCCGAGAGCACGTTTTTCACGCCACATTTGCGTTGAACACTGCAGCGTGCTTTGATCACAGGCTTTGTTTTGATCTTTTAACATCAAAGAGCCCCTCTGGAACCCAGACGCCACTCAAAATCTTCATCACGCGGATTTTTCTCAGTGTCGTATCTGATTCCATTTCCATAGCATATGCTCGGCTTTGTGTGGAGCTCTGGCCACTTCTTTAATCTCAAATGTTCCTGCCAGACTAAAGACCAAAGACAAAAAGCCCCACGCTGGTCCTCAGAACACAAACCTAATGAGGCAGAAAAGGTGACTGACAAAAGGTGAATGGTGGTTTTAATAATCCGCGGGGCTTTTAATTCCCATTGACCGCCAAATCGTTGCGTGTAAAAGGGTCTGTTTTCATTCGGGTGGATTCTTTGTTGCGCTGCAGGTAAACGAAGCAAGGTCACGGGAGTACGGTCGGCGCGGGGTGCGGACGTTAGCGCTCCGGAAAAAAAAAAAAAAAAAAGTTGCCCATTCCCTCCACGTAGCGTGGAGGAGCCAAGCAGTGAGGGGAAAAGGGACTGGGGAGCAGGAAAAGTGAGAGAGCCTTTTTGTGAAAAAGGGGAGCTGCAGCAACATTTCATCTTTTGTGTCCCTGATTGATGACCTATGAGATGGATGATATTCGCCAGCGCTGTGTGGCATTGTCTTATCCTGGCCGACACAAAGAGGGGGGGGGGGCACTTATCATCTCATCTTATGTATAGAGCAGGGGGCAAGGGTTGTCAGAACGGATAAAAAAGGAATGGGGGGTGTTGGGGGGGGTCCCGCCGATAAAACGCAAGAAGGGCTAATGACATCGGAGGCAGACGGAGAGAGCCGTCTCCCATGATGATGTCTCCAGGCCCTCCATCCCGACGGGGGGTGGGAGGACGGAATCGGTGTACGCGGGGGCAGAAATCCTCCGTAAGGGGAGACTTCGGAACGACCGCCTGCTCCGGGCCTCTGCGGGCTACTTGCTAGCAGGTGGCCCAGGTTTGTCGAGCCTAGTTTGGGATTAGGTTTGGGACATTGTTTGGTGGGAACACTGGTGAATACAAAGGGATTAGCTGCTTTACTGTGAGTCTGCTGTGTGGAAAAGGGGAGGGGAGGCATCTGGGCTTGATTGATGGAGTTGTGTTTTGGCAAAAAAACAAATAGAAATTAGGCAATCGAAATCGTCGCAGAATCCGAGCACCTTTAATAAGGAAATTAAAACAAAAAACTACCTTTGTGTTGCAGGAAAAGAAAAAAAAAAACCCACAAATTCCCACGTTTCTCTAAATGTAGAGGCAGGGGAAAAAAAAAAAGAGCTCCCCCAAAATCGTCTCAATGCCTTGAACCATGTGCCGCCATTAGGGCACACAAAGAGAGATGTGACAAATGGCCATTTTAACGTGCCTCTTTGACTTTAATGAATTTATACGTTATCTGGCCCTAATGGAGGCGGCCGGTGGAGGGGCTGGCGCAAGGCCATAACAAATGAAAAGCTCTGATTAGTGCAGAACGAGCGGGGAGAAGAAAAAAAAAAACAAAAAAAAAACGCCATTCATCTTGGTTAGCATCCTCCTGTGCGCCTTTATGGGTCGCTGTAACAAGGACGGTGGGACCGGGGGTGCTTGTCCCATTAGCGGCTGAGTGGTCAGCGAGGCCGGCGCTTGACGGAGCGTCTGGCCGCTGCGCGCCGGAGGACTGTGTGAATGCGTCACAGCGGCTTGACTCCTGAATAACCTTCTGAGGGACCCCTGCATGACCCCGCAATCTGAACGGGGTTGTGGGGGGACTCCGGGGGGTACCCAGACCAGGGCTCCCATTAGGGGTAGGTAAACACCAGAGACCCAGGGAGGGAGAGAGAGAGAGCTCAGGGGGTGGAGAACAAGGTCTCATATTAAATTTTAAGAGAATAACGTCAAAGAAAGAAAAAGAAAGAAAGATAGAGAGAAAAGGAATATGTGGAATTTGAATACACATCTTTGTTCAGATGAAAAAAAACCAACTGCAAGACATTTAGAACAACTAAACGCAATCACAAATTCCAATTTGAGGCACTGCTTACTTTTTGATTCTGCGGCTTTATTTCAACTTCCTCTCATGTTGGAGGACATAATTGCGCTTTTATTGCGCAGATCTGAGAATAAACGGCCTTTAGAAATGAGTCTAATAACGTAAAACATGCTGTCGATACATGATCCAGTTATATGGCTGTGTGACACAACACTTGTCATTTCAAGCTGCCCTCTGAAAGTTTGTAATTCCTTTAAAGAAAGGGTCAAAATCATTATCATGAATGTCGAGGAACTGATTAAAACCAATGCACGAATGGCTGACATGTTCCCATGGACAAAACCCTCAGTGAAGCTCAGAGAAAATAACCTTTTGATGTAGGTGCCCTTACACCTGACACCATTCTGCTCCAGCTCCTTCAAAGTCTGTCACCTCACGCATGAAAAAAAAAGAAAAAATGCACTTTTGCAATATTTTTCGTGTGTCGACGCACATCCCATTCCACCATTGTTCGATGTGCGTTGCAACAAAAGCGTCGGTGCGGGATCGGGATGACTTTGGAAGCTTGATATCGAGCCCTGTTGTCATTGGGAGAAGCCCTGTTTACCCCCCGCCCCCCTCGTTGGGCCCCCGTGTAGAGCCGCCTTGCAGAGTTGAGTCGGGCTGGGAGAGGAATGCGCTGGGATGCAGCAGCGACTGTAGGAGATCGACGCTTCAGCTCGGGCATTATGGACAGCAATGATCCATACTTACAGCTCAGTGAGTACTTTTGCCCGCCGGACCTCTCGCGTCCTCCCTTTTCGGGTTTGTTTTGCTTCTGCTCGCCGCCAACTGCCTCCGATTTCATGGCGATCGTTGCGCGGACGCGGCGCGCCAGAGCCGCCCGACCGCGCACACTTTTATCAGCCAGCAACCAGGAGTGCGGCTGTTAAACTTGTCGCGAAGCGCAGCCTTTCATCTGGGTGCCTGTTTAAATTTGCGGGTAATAGAAAACGTCAGGTGATCGTTGTTGTGCAGGCCAGGCAAGGTCAGAGGTTGGCACTTTAATTGCGCTTATGTAATTTATGGCGCTCGCCGCGCGTCTCTCGCTTTACTAAATACTTTATTACTTGCGGGTGGGTGTGAGATTGAGGGGGTGGGGGGGTCGTGAAATTGCGGTTTTCGGAGACAGACAACCTTGTTTTTGTTTTTTTTGGTTTTGTTTTTTTTTTAAGGTAATTGCGTGCGCGCCGCCGCGGTCAGCGCTGTGGGTTTTTTTTCGCCAGCCGAATGACAGCGTGATGTGAATTTACCCACTCCGGCTGAACTCTGCTCTGACGTGTTGACTTTGACCTGGATCCAGCTGATGGCTTTATTCTATTATCAGGATTCGCTGTGACAGCCCACATGGAAATGACTTGTCCCGTCTTTAGCGTGCGGTTTGCAACACGTGGAAAACGTACCTCGCGTCCCCGCCGGGACGAAGAAGCGTCCGCGCTGCCGTTTTAGTCAGCCCAAACCGCTTTAAAACTGGATCGTCTGCAACGTGAGGCTCATTTTTTTTTCAGCTTCAACGAGTCACACACTATATGCATCATTTATCATGTGATGTTTTTCTCTCTCTCCCTCTCTCCCTTTCTGAATGCGTCACTCTGTCAAACCGCTGTGACAGTACACTCATGCTTTTACTAGACTGTCCTTTGTGGGGAGGGATGGGGGGTGAAAGATAGACTCATAATGTGGTATTATAAGGAGGAAAATCATACCTCTTTGAAGTCCCTTTATGTTATCTCGGATATCTCAGCACCATTCGGAGAGACTGAAAATTGTTTCCATAGTGAATGCGCCTCCCAGGGACACAAGAGAGACATCTGGATATGAGAACATGTTGAGGGAAGCCTTCAGACAAAGCAGAGCCCCCCGGAGCACCGGGTCTATCATGGCCACCTCATAAGACCCACTCTGATCTGATAGTAATGCTATTCACAAACCAGGCCACACAAATGTAGATATATTACTTAAAACAGCTGCATCCAATAGTCTTTCAAATGATTTCCTGCAGGCCGTCACATGATTGAACTGCTGTGTGTTTGAGTGCAGTTTAGGACTTAGGATGTGTAGGGACCACGCAAGGCCGCGCGAAATCGCCACCGCGTTAAATAAAAGCCAGCGGCCGAGGCAAAGGCCGCCCTAAACGTTTGAGCTAAAAGCCGCTAAACTGTCTCTGAGGGTAAACCCAAACCACTCAGAGACCATTTGAAGGAAGATCGGCCCCTGTTTTGACAGCGGTGGCCCACGGCTTCGACATATGATGCGCAGTGTTTACCATCAACAGCCCACATCAGAACGCTCACGGAGAAAAAGGGCCTTAATGCTTCTGGAAGGGCAGCAGACAGCCCAGTTGCAGTTGGGTTTGCGAGGCGGCGGCGGGAGGGCGTTGTTTTATGCACTTTGCCAGACGTGTTGCATTTGGAGTGGAATCAGCTTTTTTTTTTTTTTTTTTTTTTTTTGTCCTCTCACCATTTCAGCATTTTTTTTCCCCCCGTCGGTGGAAGTGATTCTAGACAGGCTGACGCGGGGGCAGCTCCCTGCACGCGCTTGACTTTGTGAGAAGGTTTCGCCGTTAAGGGAAGTCGTAGCAGGAAGGAGAACGGGAGCGAGAGTGGAGAGGGAGAAGTAAAGGGGGGGAATGGAGGGAGGGGGTAGAGAGAGGTCACCCTCGTTGATGGGAGCTCTCATCACTTGCCAGAGGTCAATGATTCACCTCCTACCACACACACACACACACACACACACACACAGGCACACACACACACACACACACTACACAACCAATGTGTGATGACATAATGCGACTTCAAGAATTTGGGTGGTTCTGTTTGACTGAAGTCTTTCCTCTGTCACGACCGATCCCTGCATTCACCCGGCCTCCACCGCAGAGTTAAATAAACCACACAGGTAGAAGGTGTGGCCTCGTGCAGGTATTTGCTCAAGAATTCTGTAGTTTAAACCCTTCGGTGCACATGCATTAGCGCAAAAAGACAAGCCAGACAATAGGTTCATTTCCAGACACATTTGACTGAGTGCATTTCTGTGTCAGTGCAGACGAGCCTGAGTGGGTGCTAATTGTGAGAACAGGATAAAGGAAAAGACGGAGTGTAAGGAGGCCATTCCCCGGAATAATTGTCAGTAATTAGTCATTAGCAAAGAAGGTCAAAGCCTTGAATTAATTCCTGCTTTAATCACGCAGAGAACCTTGAAAGGCCCAGAGGCTGCAGCTGTATTATGAGATCTGTACAACAAATTCTTTAGTAATTATGTAGTAATGACACACACACCACAGAGGGATGCAAACACCAACGGATACACTCTAGTCTCTCTAATCCCTAAAGTCAATTCACTTCTGGCAGTGTAGGTTTTTAGTAAGAGACACCAGCAAAACATACAGTTTTCCATGAGCCGCTGTCTTTTTAAGAGCGCATGTTCGAGTGATCTGAGAGTTTTATCCATTATAGAGCCGCACTAAACTGTTGCTCTAAGAGGAATTCCCGAGCTGGCCTGGGATCGGATTTTGGCTGAAGGCAGTGGTTGCAGCAATGGAACCTGAGACCTCCATCACGCTGTTGCAGTGGGATGCCTTTCAGCTCAATGATGCGTCCCTTTTTGAAGGCTTGTTGAAACCGTGCTTCAACAGTTTGGCAATCAGGGTTTTCGCCCACCTGATCCTAAATTTCCTGGAGGAGCTCGCCGCTGCCGCTATTTGACGCGGTCTGCCTTGGCGTTGTTGCGGAGGTTCAATCACGTGAAAAACAAGATGCCCCATGCTGAGTCTGGTGGAATTTTTTTTTAACACACCAGATGGTCACTAAATTGAGAAATAATTGCAACAGTTTTCATTCAAGTTTATAAGTGCCAAGTAAAGTTCTTTCCAACCGGAAAGGGATTTTGAATATTTGTATGCGAATTTAGTACTGCTTCGATCTCATACCGCGACAACAAACACCATTTTTCCCCCTCTCTTTTTATTTCTTTTTACCCCTATTTCCACATTAATTTTCCAGGAAACGTGACACTAAGCATGTTGCATAATAAAATCTTTCCTGTTGTCACTCAGCAAAAGGAAAAGAGTGACATGATCAGGTCACTGTTGTTTCTTACCCCTCAGATTTACAGCGAAAAGTGTATTTGAGACTTGCGGCAAGTTTCATTATTCGTATATATATATGTATGTGTGCCGTGAATTATAGGTTCCCAATTATCCGGTTTCTTTTCAGTTGAGGATCTGCCTGTGAATGCTAATTCTGGCTCTCAGGGTTAATTTGGTGTGCTTGATGTGGGTCAGGTCACACTATTGTAACGCAGCATGCAGTCGGAGTGGCTATATTTAAATATCTTCCGGTGAGGCAAGTGTGTATTCTTCTTACGCTTCTCTTCGAGCTCAGACTATTGACTGGGTCACAGTAGGGATTTGGTCCCTTTCCAGCGCCATACGGACATTTGAGCCAACTTTACGCAGGTGCTCCGCGCAAGAGGAGCGGAGTCGTGGGCTGCGCCGCGGCACCAAATGTCATGGTCTCTGGTTGGCTGGCGGAATAAATTAAAAAAGCCCCTGCAGGCTAAAGCACTTTGTCGATGCATAGCGTCAGGTTTGATGATGGAAAAGATTTAATGGTGTCTTCGGCGTCTAGACACCGCACTGATCCCTGCATGTATTTAGGAGTTTATTTCGGTTCCCTCCAGCGTTTGTCATGTATTGTTCCTCATCGCCTTTAAGGTATATTTTTGGACAGTTTCTCCATCTGGGGTTTCACTTAACCGTGTGTTTACTCGACCATCCCAGAGCACTTAAGACAATTCCTAACTTCCTGGAATGGCACGACACTCGTTAAACACACAAACACAATAACAATGTGCACACAGGGAGCGCGGCACGATAAAACTTTTAAATTTGTCTGCTGGTGTTTAAAGGAGCGAACCGGCGCGTTTTGCGCAGGAGATGGACCCGAGGACTGTTGTGGTGTTTTGTGTCGACATGTCTGACAGACAGAAAAAAACTCTGAGCACCAGTGGAACATCGTGGTCTCCGGTCGTGATCCTTTTACGAGGGAGAAATAGGAAACTTATGAGTACCATAATCTCGAGGACCAACCCCCCCAACACATGTGCGCACGCACACACACACACACACACACACACACACACACACACCCGTGACATGGTGTTCTGCCACTACAACAGGTGTCTCTGCGCAGATAATTTTACCAACACTAAGATAGACACATGAGACGAGAGCTGATTTGATCGGGAAGCAAACAGCTCCTGTGGGATTGATCTCCCTGGGCGGATAATCTGGGTAATCCTATAACCGGCGCCCGTGGACTCCACCTCTTCTGTCCTTCGCTAAGCCCCCCACCCTTCTGTCCGCACCAGCTCTCGTGATCTGGCTCCCTCGAAAAGTGATTGATTTTTTTTTTTTTTCCCAATTTGTATTTGGAGCAACTACGTCATTGCCCGTTGCGAAGCCCGTTGAGCCCGTGTCCCGGTCCGGACCGGCTGGGACCCGTCGGCCCGTACCCGAAGACATGTGGCACGCGTTGGCATCACCTGCAACTGGCGGAAGCCCTGGGCAGGAGATGGGCTCTGGCCACTGTGAGTAGCTGGGTGTGCTCCTTCTCTGCTGCAAAGAATCAGCTCTGTCCACCACTGGTATGAAAATGTACGCGCTTTCTGCCTCTAATCCTTGCGGGTGGTTTTTGAATTAGTTATTAGTGGAAGTGTGCGACCTCGCTCCGGATACGTTCTCTCGCAGAGGCGCTCGCCCAGGATCTCCGCGTTCGCCGTCCAGCATCTCGTATTCTGCCATGAGAGCGATCGTGTGGTTGTAACCAGCGGCGACACCTACGAGCTGCTGCTGCTGCTGCTGCTGCTGGATGTTACAGTTGAGAGCATGTGACTCACTTGAGGACTCAGAAGTGCTGGGTGGGGGCGAGGTGGGGGTGGGGTCCCACTGACCGTGAGGGAAAGCTTGTCTCGCTCTTGTTTATTTCTCAACAAATGTCCCTGCCTATCTTGCGCTCCACCTTGACTTATCTCTACTCGCGCCTGCTGTCTATCACCCTGCATCCTTCCATCAACTCTGGTCAGCCCCCCCCCCTCAATAATTCAAAAAGCATATAGGAGGCCCTCATGCACATATTGCAGCCGACCTCTTAGCTGTGCGTACGTGTAATGAGTTGATAACAGAGCACTTTTTCTTCCCCCTGGTGTCCTTGAGCAAAGCTTGTGACTATCCTGTTTCCAACTGTAGCTTCTCGGCTGCAGAAGAAAAGCGTGGCATGTTAATTTGTTCTCCATGTCTGGGTTGATGTAAGGGCAGAACGTTGCAGCCTAAGTCTAAGAAAGCACTTTCCGCGTTCTGATGACTACACAGGATGCATAATATCACCCCAAACGACCTCGTTTCTAAAGCGAAGTTACTAAAACTGCAGATAGTTCAGTTTAATAATATATTTTATATTTATAGGGGCTGCTTCTATCCTGAGCTGACTCTCAGGCTGCTGTAAATAAAACATTAACTCACAGCACACTATACTGGTGACACAGACAGGACTCATTCATAAAAATCTCCTTACATGAACCATTGCCTTTTTTTTTTTTTTTTTTGTGGTGCAGCTATGTAACAGTCAGCTTGCTCTTTCCCTGAACTATTTTGGCTACTTTGAGCTTGTGTCGTCTGGCTGGCTTTCTAGGATCTGGTCAAAGGTACAGGGGTCAGGTCGTCCCGGTTACGCTCGGGCAAGAGGAGCGCGCGCGTGCGATGTCCACCTGTTTGTTTTCTAGGACTGCTTAGTCAGTCGGTTCTGTCAGGAACCGGTGGAATTGCGTTATCTCTGACTGTTTAAGTTTCAAACAGTCTTTATCTTGTCCCCTGTCTCAGTTCTGGCCTCCCCATCGATCCCCTGCCCCCCCTTCCCCTCTCCCAGCCATAAAAACATCCCTCTGGCACATCTGCAGTGTCTGTTGATACAAAGATAGACAGCAGATGACATTCATTAGCTTAACTTGACTTTTTTTTGGGGGGGGATCATGAGCAAAGAGAGGAGTTCTCTTATTTCACTCTATATGACATGTAAGGGCACACCACAGGGCAACGTTTAGAGCTAATTTATTTAGCTTTAATTATTGTGTGTTATTTATAAGTCTCTTTAGATTCAGGAATGGACAATACCTTACATTAGATTTTGCCCGATGTTGAGTTAAAGCTGTTTTCCTTCTGTTCTGTTGTTTTCGCATTTTGTTCTCATGCAAAATTACAGACAATTTTAGTAATAGATGAACTTTACAGAGTTTATCAGCATTGTGCCATGCTGATGCTGTGTGTTGTCATGTTACTCACGGCTGACTCCACCATCAGCTGAACTGGACTGTGCTGCTCGGAAGAAACTCAGCTCTGGATCATTGCACTCTCACATGCGCAGCAGAAAGAATACCCCAAAGTGTTTGGGCCGTTTTATTGGACAATGACTTGTCCAATAAAATGCCCCAAAAATACCTTTATTGGACAATACCTTTATTGGGCAATACCTTTATTGGACAGTACCTTGTCCAATTAAATGCCCCAAACAGACTTGTTCATGTTCTACATGGAGAAAATGAAACGCATTTTCCCCATTTTGTGATTTTTTTTTTTTTTTTTTTTTTTTTTGATTTGATATTCTCTGCCAGGATGAGATTAAATCCCTGTCGCGGTGCGATCACATGAGGGGGCAGGGAGGGAGGCAGTTTCAGGGTAGGACAGTCTCATCCGTCCGTCCGTCCGTCCGTCCGTCCATCTGTCCATCCGTCCATCCGTCGCCCCTACAGTATCTCCTCTAATTGGCCCTGTCCCGCCCCCTGTCCCCTCCCTCTCGGCTTCCTACCTTTCTTGACAGCTGGCCTGCTGAGCTGCAGATACTTACCCAGGGATAAGAGGATTTGCTGACACAACCGATCAGACATCAACCTCATTTAGCCAAGAAATTAATAAATAAATGCTCGTATTTTTCTGCACACATGAAAAAAAAAAAAAATCAATTTAAAAAAAAAAAAAAAAGACTCTTCTGTGACAAAAGCGTCTCTGGCCAGGATTTGCGGCTGCTGCTGGTGAGCTTGAGATTTCTTAATCACATGTCTGCTGCTCCTAATGAGGTCTGCAGGCCATCCGTCTGATTACTTTAGGATGTCTCCTGGTCCCTGTCATATGGCCGCAGGACTGTCAGCTGCTGATATGAACGGCAGCTGAGCAGTCGCCACAGAATAGTCCTGGATCCAGAACAGATCGAGGCAGGTGTATCAATGCTTCAACAATACAAGAATGTGCTGCTCTCATGGGGGAGTCTGCTGTCCTGACCCCTAATATGGGTACGCCCCCACCCCCCCTTCCCCACCATCCCGTAGTACTGGTCTCCTCTCCAGATAAGAGATAATGTTAGTTAGCGGGCTGTGGGGTTTATTGAATTACCACACAATGGAGTGACTTCATCCAGCCACTAACCAGTAATTAACAGAGAGGGATTTAGAGGGTTTGTGATCTGTGACTTATAAGCTGTTGATTGGGACAGTACGCCTGCTTTTTTTTTTTTTTTTTTTTCCCTTCGTGCAACTCATGGAGCGAGCCAGACACTTGAGAGTGAAGGGGCTGCAAAACAAGAGGGGCCGCACCGAACGACGACCGTGGTTTGTGGTCTACGGTGTCCGACCCGCAGGCTTTTCCTCTCTTTCTCTCTCCGCGCGCTGATTTCTGGGAAGGGTCAGAGCGGCTCCATTGCAAACAGGTACCCGTTTGAACTCGGTTCATGCGTTTGGCAACAGGCGACCTTTGATTTCGCGGCGCCGATGGTCAAAGGTGCCCTTCACTGCCGTCTGTTTGCTCTCAAATAGATGCTTGTGCCGCCGCAGCGCCGCGCAGCTGAACTGACAGCAAACACTGGGGAGAAGCCGCCGCGGGTCTGCGTCTGCGAGCGGCCTCCTGGCGGCCGGCGGCGTGCATTTTTACAATGTGTGAGAGGAATGTGCATTCCAGAGGCTTCTTTATGTAAAGGTGATTTACACGGAACAGTTGGTCGAGGCGGGTGATTCCAGGATAGGCCCCTCTGAGCCGCTCCAGGCGATTTACGCTTCCTCCCTTGCCCACAGAGCTCGCGAGCACACCCTCACACTTCTCAAAGTGCACTCACGTTGCCAGTCTTTCCACTTTTAGGCGTCTGACCAGCTGACTGCCCACGTGCTTTTGTGCCCCTCTGTGTCGGGTTCGGTTTCGTCTCAAGCGCGACTTTTGTTGCGGCGGAAGAAGGGGGGCGGATATGTACAGTATCATAGCATTTACTGTTACAATGGCCGTTGAGTTGTCTGTTTTCAGGCTGATATGGCCTTTGATATGCAATTATCATGAGATAAATACACGCTCAGGACCAGTACACGACCCTGGCCCTCAGATTAGGGGGTCGTTATCGGCGGTATGAAGCATTTCTGAGTTGTTATTGGGGCACAAATAAGAACTCAGGGGTTTTTTCTTTTTAACTTTCGAACCATTGTTGCCTTTTGTTCTCCAGGGTAGGACCTTCTGCATACTGTACTTGCTGGGTTTGTCATTGGGGTAAATTGCTGGATAGTGCGAGAATAGCCCCGTTACTGCATCCCCTTGCTCTGCACTTCTAGAATAGACTTTTACGAGGCTGGAAGGGAATTTCTCATGCACATAATGAGAAGGGGTCAGCGCTCAAAATCAGACACAGTACGTGCGGAGCAGTGCTCCTCCGTTACATAAGCTCATTATTCAGACAAAAAAAAAGAGGGAATCCAAAACGGTCTTTGCTTGCATGTATGTTGTAGATTTGAACGGCGGGCCGGAGAGCAACGATTGGAGGGATCACAGCCGTTTGTATTTTACTGTGTCATATCTTTGTGTTCCCTCAGCTCTGTGGGAGAGGGAGGGAGGCCCCATTGCATTTTTGCCTGCCAGGGATCACCAGTGGAGGGCTGGAGAAAGTGGGCGATTGAGACAAGGGGGGCGGAGGCTACAGTCTCACTGCTAAACAGGAAGTTGCACAACATCTGTTCCTTGGCACTTGGAGAGGGAGTGGACAGCCAGCTGTGTGTTTCGGAATGTGTTTTGATTCAAGCGGGACCTGCATCCAGACAGGCATTGTGACATTCTCCTGCCCCCCCCCCCCCAAAAAAAAAATCTTTTGAAATCTCAGTGACTGTCTTCAGTCATTTCCATTTCATTCATCTGGCTTCTCTCACATGCGGCTGAAAAGAAACTCTTTCGGCTTCTTCGTTGCTGGGGGGTCAAATTCGAGAGCGGCATCGCGTCATCCTTTGAAATGAGAAAAAATGAGAACCCATAAAGGTTCCCCAAGATGAGTGGATGGCTAAAGTTGCCCACTCGCGTGCGTTGCTCATCTTTACAGACAGAGTATCACTCTGCTGAAACTGAACCTCACACTAGCATCAGAGCAGCTGCGCATCTGTAAAAACGATTAAGTCTCCTATTAGATTTCACGAGCCTCCCTTTATTAACTTGTTTGCTTAATGTCTCAAATATAGTTTTTCGCCGGACTTTAACGTGCAGCAGCAGCCGGGCCGCGTCCACACGGCGCGAATCCGTCCGCATGTTGGTAGCAACCGAAGGTCTACACGAGCTACAACTGTAAAGAGCACAAATCAAACTCGGCACACGTGCGCGCGCGCGTGCGTTTAAAGGTGGGGGATGGTGCGCTGACACGAAAACAGAAGCTTCTGGAATTCCCGAGCACTCGGCCGCTGCATTTATTGTGCATTTGGTGGCGTGTCACTCTTCATCAGTAACATTTTGATCAGAGCGACTTCCGGTTTTTATTTGCTTTCGGAGTCGGCGGTGTCCGCCCGGAGAGGTGCTGCTCAGCGGAACGCCCTTATGCCAGGATGACACGTCGCCACCGGAGGCGTAGCGTGTACCCAGGGATGTGTAAATTAAAGACGGGTCCCGTGCGATGCGCGACGGTATTTTTATTTAGCTTTGACGGTAAATTTCCCGATAGCTGTGGCACATGCATGAAATTACACACCGAGTCCTGTTACCCAGATGACTGACAGCTTCCCTAAGTAGGTCATCCATGGAAATGCCAGCCTGTCACTTTGTATCAGTGGATGCAAAGCTAAATCAGCACCCTGTGACCAAAGTCAGATGGGTTTCACTCTCTGTAGCCACATTTGTGCTGCACAACGACATATGGAAGTTTTAAGCCACAATTCATTCTAAGGCTCTCAGCCTTGTTTCGTCCATCCACAGGGTGCGTGATATTAAAGCGTGGTATGCTGTGAGGGCCCACATACTGTCATTTACACCTGTTGTCACTCAATTATTTAGGTGTAAAGTTTAACCTTGAAAAAACACGTTGATGTCCGTTATTTAAATAATCGAATCGTACCGCGGCAGTGCCGCTGACAAAAATGAAATCGTTTCTTAGCGCATTACAATAATACGGCTGAAAGTCGGATGATTCCTGTATCCAAACAGACCCGAAGCGCTGTGGGTGCACCGAGGGTGCTCCGCAGTGTTTTGGGAAGTTAACCGATCCAGAGAAGACGTCAGAGCAGGAATTAAAATCAAGATGATGGAAGTAGCATAGAAGGATCGGCAGCGTTGCTTGCTGCCCGATTTTGGTCTGTAACCACCGGGAAGTGTAATTAAAACTGAACCGATCTAAAAATAAATCAACCTGCTTGATCATTTTGGTCAGAGACATCATCTCTGAGAAGCCTAAAAATACAATTCCCAATAATCAGCCGGCGATACTCGTAATGTGCCTTCATCTTGAGCCGCACGCGTTTCAACGAGCTGCTCTCTCCCGTCTAGACTCGTCGGGGCCGATGAGCGCTGCCCACACTCAGCCGGCTCACATGGGTGGCATGGTGGGCCACCCGTCGGTCATCAACACCTCCAGGCCCCTCCTGTCCCCCATGACCACCTTGGGCTCGCCGATGAACGGCCTGGCGTCGCCCTACTCCGTCATCACTTCTTCCCTGGGCTCGCCATCCGTGTCGCTGCCATCCACGCCCAACATGAACTTCGGACCCCTCAATAGCCCGCAGGTGAGAACGTGTGTGTGGCTGTTGTGATGCTCGTGGCTGCTGCTGCTTTACTCGCATGTAACTTTTCCTCGAAGGATATGTTGCTTTCGATTTTCATTTAACCAATTGATCTTCCTGTAGATGTATCCGATTATGTTTAACCAGTCAAAAGCTGTCCACCCTGTGTAGAAGGTCCGAAACTCTTGGGCAAATCGGTTGATCTTTTGCATGTCAGCCATGAAATCCCCGACAGAGTCCTGACGTTTGAAGGCAAACCTCATCTATTGTCTGTGCTCGCTGCGCTTTAACTTCACCTCCCTCCCTTATTCTTCTTCCAACCTTTTAAACTTTTTGACCCAAAGGTCGCCCGCAAGTGTTGCATTAGTGCTGTCATGCAGGATAATCACACAGGGAAACAATCGGCGCCTTTATTGAGTACGCAGAGAAAACTTTTTAGTCTTCTCGCCTGCCATAGTACAGGTGTGTACAGTAGCGGCACTTTCATTAACTGCTGTGTATCAGAGTCATTTCTCGCATAAACTGCAGCGAGGGGATCTCACATGCATGAAGCCGCACGTTCTCCATGCCATGTGTTGTATGAAGAATGTATGACGCATCAATAATCCATACAAAGTGCTTGTAGCACAGCGGTATGTTGTCTCTCTGAGAGTGCTCGAATGGATCAACAACTGTTTAATGCACCACAAGACTGTTCCAGACACCCATTAAGATAAATATTTTTGCTAAACTTCAGAATTGTGCACTAAAGTGGAATGACCGCTCATCACACACGCTCGTACAAAGAGGACTGTGAGCTGGATTATCTCTGATGGTTTGCCTTTAGGGGCCGCACAGTCAGAGATGTTGCTGGAATAACAGTCAGAATAGACTTTCATCATATGCTCTGCTGTAAGGTCACAAGCCTGTGACGTATAGGTGGAAACATATATCTATATGAAGAGTGCACATTGTAAATAAGTGATAAGAAGAGCCTGGAGTCACTAGGATGTCCTATTTATCAAACAGCATAAATATATAGAACATTAGGGCACATGTAGGCCAGGCTTTGGTTTCACCATACAGTGCAGATGTGTGCACATAAACAACTAAAGCAACAAAAAAAAATGCACAGAACAAATACTCGTCCAGTCTGCCGCTCGTCAGTAGGAGAAAAGGGTCAAAGGGTGCATGGCTGATAAGGGAACTGAAGAGATATGCAGGCATCAAAGGAGGCTCCAATTGTAGCATTAGGCTCCAGATAGGAGGCTATTTAAATTTCACTAGCTCGCTCATAGTTTTCCTTCCACTAAAGCAAATTGCGTGATTATAAGAAAACATCTTTTCACTGATTGTCCTTTCAGTTCCTGCACATTAGCGCCATCTCCTGTGCAAACGCGGATACTGCAGCTTCTCTACACGTGACTCCCTCATATGTGGCCCCCCGCCCCTTGTCTACAAACAGTAAAAAAAAAAACAAAAACCAGTATGACAGGCCTCAGACAGAGCCCCACCCACCGCTGGAGCATGTGATCGCACCCTGAGACGGTTGCAGTGAAAACGTGTGGGAGGAGAGTGAAGAACACAACAGAGGAAGGCACAAGGAGAGGAAGGGGGAGTGCCATGAAAACGCTCAACTCTCACTTCCTCCCCGCTTCCTCTCGGGCTTTGTAATGCTGCAGTCCCGGCCACCTCAGCTCGGATTCTGACGCCCGCATCTTCCTGTTGTCCTCAGATGAATTCTATGAACAGCTCCGAGGACATCAAGCCTCCGCCGGGTCTGCAGAACCTGGGAAACATCAACTACCAGTCCACGAGCCCCGGTGGCATTTCCAAACACATCTGCTCCATCTGCGGCGACCGCTCGTCAGGTAACGACACGGGAGGGGGGGGGGCGTTATTTAACGCTCCCGTTCGCCACGGTCGGCTCAGCAGACAAGACCGAGAGCACGAGAAGGCAGATCCAGCCTCCTGATGTCCGGGAGTGTATCATTTTGCTCGTGTGTGGGTTATAATGACCATCGACAGACGATCACCCCAGCACTTCTACCATGCTAGGAGGAAGACGAGGCTGCGTCAACATTGACAACAACATTATTCCCCTTGAACAAGAGGGAAGCTTCCACGTATGTGACACAGATGCAGCTTCAACCTCTGTGGACGAGTATGGAGATGCTGGCAGGGTTTACCAGCACCGACTCCTTCTGTATGCCCCTTGGTTAAATAGTCAGCCTAGACCCGACACTTGAAAATCCTCCATCCAGGCCGATGAGCAGCTTTACTGCAGCCACTTTCCAGTTAGTTCATGTCGTGCCAACATTGGGCCCAAATCGCAGTTATCTGCATTTTTTCCTCCCCCATAAACTTTCAATATCATTTCATGGGGATGAACCTGTAATATTGACTCTGCGATTATAAGAGAAGTCGCTCTGTGTGCATATGCAGAAAACCTCAGAGCACGAATGCCACTCTGTGGCAGGAAACAGTTTTTTTTTTTTGGTTTTTTTTTTTCCTTCTTTCAGGTTTGTTGTGTTTTTAATGCCATGGTAACTGATACTGGGTTACTGGAGGTCGCCGTGGCGCGTTCTCGATCAGAATCAGTCCCGAAAAGGGCTGCTGTTGATACACGGCTCGGCGAGACGTGGGGGGGGATTGCGAAAACGTCAATCCTCGCTTTAAGGCGCCGCGCGCGGGCCCGCTGCGCCCTGCGACGCGGCGGGGGACGGCGATGTCGGCCTTCTCCACGCCTCGATGTCCAGGCTCGGGCCTGCGCAAGTTCAGAAACGGCCTTTCTCGCGGATCACGCTGCTATTGATTGAATTGAACCCAAAACGCGCTGCTAGCGCTCGTAAACCGTGCGCCTGGCAAGCGGGGGCGCGGCGTGTCACTCGCGCTGTGAAACCCAAAAACCCGGCTGGTGGATTTCTCTGAACGCGACCTCCCCAACGCAACTCAACTTCCTTTTTTCCCCCCGAAATTCCCCACCGTCGATTGGCTTGGTGTCCATGCTCGTGCTGTGATTTGCTGAAGGCGTCTCTTTGGCGCGCTGACTTACCCTCGACCCGCGTCTGCGTTTGTGTCCGCCACCGCAGGAAAGCACTACGGCGTGTACAGCTGCGAGGGATGCAAGGGCTTCTTCAAGAGGACCGTCCGCAAGGACCTCACCTACACGTGTCGAGACAACAAGGAGTGCCTGATCGACAAGCGCCAGAGGAACCGCTGCCAGTACTGCCGCTACCAGAAGTGCCTCGCCATGGGCATGAAGAGGGAAGGTGTGTGTTCAAGATGTGCGTCTTCTGTACTGACTTGGGGGGAGATACACAGCTTTTAGATACTCGCAGGACTTTTTAGTGTATTAGTGTTTTTATGCAGATTTTATGGGGGTGCCACGCTCTTAGTGTGTAATAATTCATTGAAGTGTGTGTGTGTGTGTGTGGTTCCAGCGGTGCAAGAGGAGAGGCAGCGCGGGAAAGAGCGCGGCGACAGCGAGGTGGAGTCGAGCAGCAGCTTCAACGAGGACATGCCCGTGGACAAGATCCTCGACGCTGAGCTGGCCGTGGAGCCCAAAACGGAGACGTACAGCGAAGGGATCCCCAGCAACTCAGTAAGCGCCGCCGCTCCAATTGAGAGACGTAAGGCGCACGGCCCGGACTCAGAGTAAACCAAAGACAGGCTGGGAATAGAGACAAAGCCTGCGAACGTGCATCTTGGCCCCCCCTCAACGTCCCCTGAAGCCAGTTGGGGCCACACGTGTCCTCTGGCTGATGAGGTTTCATACCTTCAGCTAGTTTCTCCTGACATCAGAGCATTGCTATGGAAACTGCTCCCCCGGTCTGAATTGGGCTCGCACCCGTTTGAACCGTTGCACAGCGATTGATCGCAGCCCATCGATTGGTTTGGTTGATTTCCGTTTCTCCCCCCCTCAGACCAATGACCCCGTCACCAACATTTGTCAGGCGGCAGACAAGCAGCTCTTTACCTTGGTGGAGTGGGCCAAGAGGATCCCGCACTTCTCCGAACTCCCCCTCGACGACCAGGTCATTCTGCTGCGAGCAGGTGAGGACGCGCACGCCCACACGCACGAAAGGAAACCCCCCCAATCTCGGCTCTGCTGCCCCCTACTGGTGTAATGTTCAACGCACCAGAAGAGGAAGGCTCCTCTTCCTCCTCTAAGAGCGAGAGGAGCCTTTCTCGAAGATGAAACCACCCCGCCCCGAAACAAAAAGGAAACAAATCGACCGTGAACGCAGATGTAGCGGGTGATTGCTTGGGTTTCTTTTGTACCCAGGCTGGAACGAGCTGCTCATCGCTTCCTTCTCGCACCGCTCGGTCACAGTGAAAGACGGCATCCTGCTGGCGACGGGCCTCCACGTTCATCGGAGCAGCGCCCACAGCGCCGGGGTGGGCTCCATCTTTGACCGGTGGGTATCGGTGGGTATTGGGTACCGCCGCCGACGCCTTTTCGGGCCTTTGCGAAAACCGCGGGCGCTGGTGTCTGCAGGGTCCTGACGGAGCTGGTGTCCAAGATGAAAGACATGCAGATGGACAAGACGGAGCTGGGCTGCCTGCGGGCCATCGTCCTCTTCAACCCAGGTGGGTCACCCGCGCGACGGCAGCCCTCGTCTGTGGGCGGGACCGCCGTAACCGGGGGCAACCTTTGTCCTGATCATAGATGCAAAAGGCCTTTCGAACCCGCAAGAGGTCGAGGGGCTGAGGGAAAAGGTCTACGCCTCGCTGGAGTCGTACACGAAACAGAAATACCCCGACCAGCCGGGCAGGTAGGAGGCAACACGAAGACGCCGATCGAGAGAGAAAACGAAAGCGGCGAAGTTCAGCGAAACGATGGCGCTTTTCTCTCTCTCTCTCTCTTCTGCCCGTTTCGGGAAGGTTCGCCAAGTTGCTGCTGCGCCTGCCCGCCCTGCGCTCCATCGGCCTCAAGTGTCTGGAGCATCTGTTCTTCTTCAAGCTCATCGGCGACACGCCCATCGACACCTTCCTGATGGAGATGCTGGAGGCGCCGCATCAGATCACATGACACCAGCACTGCCCCCTTCCCCCTGTATATACTCCTGCGCTGTCAGAAAGATGAAGAAAAACACAGACTTGATTCAAATTGTAAAACACCATATTTTGTACCTAGTGAAATGTAATTACCTTGAATTTTTAAAAAAGCAAATAAGTATTTTGAGGTGGGGGGGGTTGTGAGAGGGAGGATCAAGTACACTGTCAAAATGAACTGTAATAGGACTGTTAACAGCTGACTTTTGTAAATAGATGATTTCAGGTGTCGTTTTAATAGCAACCCAATGCAATTTGAAAAGAAGAGTCATATTTTATTGAAAGAGAAATTGTATAAAAACAGAAACATCAGCATTTCTTAAAACAGATTTGAAAAATCCTTGCAGAATAAAATTATTTAAAAATGTAACAGAAAGATGTGTGTTCCCTAGTTTGACTGTGGCTCTGCCTCACCACCATAGACACACCGACACAATTATTTTTTAAGTGCTTAGAGTGAATTTTCTTCATAAGTCCCCGATTCTCGGTGCATTTTAATGCCGTCATTAATATAAGTGAGGTGTGACTGAACTGTAGAAGATTGCACTCGAGCGGTGCCGTAGCAATGTGGAGTGTTCAGGATAGAACAACTACATTTCATGTCCAAGGGTGGACTGATGTCCAAACAACACAAAAAGTCTGGAGTCTGACTTGACAATCCGCCTGAAGTGCTGCAGGATATTGAAATAACGGTGGCCATCCTCAAACAAAGGCAAATATCAACGGGCTATGGTGAAAGCAAAAAGGTTTACAAAGTAATGTATGTTGTCACACGCATTTGCTGTTTTTCTTTTTACATTTTAAAGAAACTGGCATGAAAAAAATGTAAAGGCAGAAATAATAAATCAATGGAAACAGGTATCTTATCTGTATATATGTATGTCCCATCATTGGCCACTAGATGGCGCCCATGGAGCACTAAGGTGCGGGTCGTCACAGGTCAACACAGTCCTGCATCTTATTGTTATAGCAGTGCATCTTAAGACAATTTAAAATAGACTTATTAAAGACACGCCTTTACGACTATACCACAACACTGAAATATTGGAATCGTAAATATTATTTAGGCCCTTCAAAGGACCTGCCCTGTTTTCCATGGAAAAGCAGAGATGTCTGATCTCAGGAGTCACATCCGAGGTTGTTTTTCACCAGAAGAGGTTCCACTTTAGTGGAAGAAACGGGCATCCAGAGCGTTGGACAGCGCCCTCTAGGAAACAGGATCTATCTATCTATCTATCTATCTATCTATCTATCTATCTATCTATCTATCTATCTATCTATCTATCTATCTATCTATCTATCTATCTATCTATCTATCTAAATTAAAGACAAACTGTATTTGGTATTTGAAATTGAGCAGGAGAGAGAGAGGGGAGAGAGAGAGAGAGAGGGAGAGAGGAGAGAGAGAACATGTGCAGGTGAAAGTGCTCTCTCTCTCCCTCTCTCTCTCCCCCCTCTCTCTCTCGCCCCCTCTCTCTCCCTCTCTCTCTCTGAACAGATGACTGATCGATAGTCTTATAGTCGATAATAGGGGATCCAGAGGTGGCCCGAGGAGAAACTTGGTGGGAGAGCCAGCGGAGGGACAGGAGATGCTCTGAGAGGAGCTAACCTTATTCTCCTTTTCATCATTTCCAGCATTTTTGCAGGTGAGACGCTCTGACACGTTTTTTTTTTAGCTGTTTAATTCATATAAACGCTCCAAATCATATTACACAGTGTTTTTTCTCTAATTAAACAATGTGATTTAAATCATCTCTTCTCTCAATTTAAGGTTATAGTTTATTTAAAGGAGACAGAGAGATGGAAAAAAAAAACGTTTATAACATCAAACTTTTAGTCTTTATGAAAATAATGAAGGGAGCGGTAATATTTCAAAGGTAAGAAGGAGCTGAAGCCCATTTTTAACAGCCTGCCCCTCCACGTTGCAGACGAGCGAGAGCCGGGGCTGCTGCTCGGAGGGCTTCCCCGGGCGGCACACATGGGCGGGAGGGCGCTGTGCTCCGGGTGCGAGCGGCCCATCGCCGACAGGTTCCTGCTCAGGGTCACCGGGCGCCTCTGGCATGAGGCGTGCGTGCGCTGCGCGGCGTGCGGGGACGCGCTCGCCAACTCCTGCTTCGTGCGGGGCCGCAAACTTTACTGCAGACGGGATTATGCTGAGTGAGTCCGGGGGGTTTCTTTAAATATATGTGTTCGTCTTATGTTGTTGTGATGAATCTCTGATTTTGAATGAACTTCCGAAAACGTGTCAGCGAACGCGGAAAGATTTACGCGCAAATGTGATAGTTAAATCACGCGGGGGGAAAAATATCCTATTTTTTAGTGTTAGAATGAAAATATATTTACCTTTTTATGTGTAGCTTCGAGTGCGAGTTAAACAGTTACTAGCAAACCATAAACGTGTCAAATATCGCATACACAATAGGGTATCGTAAATCAGATCTGTAGCTAATCAATCTCTATAAAATATGCACATAAATTACATATACGTGTAATTACTTTGCTTCTGAGTTTGGGTGATTTAGGAATTAATAGCAGATATATAAACATCATTTAAACACTCCTAGAACACTATTACAAGAATAATTCAATTTATTATTATTGCATATTACTATGCATGCAAGACTTTGCGTTAGATATAGTCTATAAATCTATAAAGGAATCACTTAAAAAGGTATTACTAATTAGAAATTAAAGTAGTTTTTATTGCCCTGACCCTAACCCTTTTCTTTAGGCTGCAGTTTAAGGAATATGAGGGAAATTACTGACAAATGTATTTGATAGATAAATAATAACTGTAGTTATTACGATTCATTTTTGTAATTTGAACAAGCAGCTGACTGTGTTTGATATAAGAGACTGGAATATCATCAGAGGGGACAGCTCTGTTCATGTATCCTGTTGTTTGTTGTTATCTGTTGTTAACCATCTGTATTGTCATCAGAACAACACAAACAACTAACTGGAAACAAACTTTAAATCTGACCTTGAATAAGTGTATGTGTGTGTGAGAGAGAGAAGAGAGAGAGAGAGAGAGAGATTTCGCTTAAAGTAACTTATTGGACAAACTTAAATATACAGTGAATTAATAGTTCATATAGAAAGAGTGTCTTATGAACGTGTGATGGTGTGTGCACGTTGTGCACCTGTGTGTGTGGTGTGTGCGTGTGCGTGTGTGTGTTAGTGCATGTGCGTGTGGAGTTGACTTCCAGGGAAGTTGGCACAGTGCTCTTAGAGAACAAGGTGAAGGTAGGAGAAAAGTGTGGCGAGGGAGTTGGAATGTGAGGACAATATTAAGGCACACACACACACACACACACCTACACGCACACAATCACACCTTCATGCACACGGACAATACACGACCAGGGGTAGGGCTCAACTGACACATTGTCAAGATGTGTTAACATTTCGAAGCCCATTGGCGTGGCAACTGCAATCTGGGGACAACATATGGCGTCTTCTGCGAGACCGTCCGCACGCCCGAAACTCCCGCCATCGCCGCACCTCCCTCCGACCCACGCGCTCTGACTGTCTCGTCCCCCTCGCTTCTCCTCCAAAAAACGAAAACCTGCTCCTCCTAACGGGCAGCAGCTTGCGCCGCTTCCGAACCGTTTAGTGACGGCGGTTCTGCCAAGCAGACAGGAAATGTTTCACACACACTCACTGGTCCGACAACCTGCCCGCTATCAAGCTCCTGGTTCTGCCAGGTTCTGCCTGGGATTCGTTATCTTTTTTAAAAATATGGGTCGAGCTCAAACACACTCAATGTGTTTCCAGTTGAGAACTGGACGGGAGTTTGGGAATTTAAATACTGAATACTAGAAAGCACTCGGAGAGGGCAGACCTCCACCAAGTTTATATAAATTGCAATAAAATCCGTCTTCTGGATCAGATCCGGATCAGCCTTTGGAATATGACAGAGGATCCCATTGTCCATCCTTCAGTCAAATTTCATGGGGTTTGGTCAATAATTAACCGAGATATTGAGAAACAACAATTTTTGGCCCCATTTACCACAATGTTAACGAACATTTCAAAGTGATCCAGAATCCAGGATTTCTTCAGGATCACCCCCAAAATGAAATCAGTTCTTCCTTTTCACATTTCCAACAAATCCTGAAAATTCCATCAAAATCGGTCCATAACTTTTTGAGTTATGTTGCTGACAGACAAAAGCTGGCTAAACCATAACCTCCCTGGTGGAGGTAACAATCAGAGGGCATCAGCACTTGGCTGAGGCGCACAGAGATCCGGTAATTAGAGGAGCAGAACCATATGTCGGAAGGTCCGCTCCGTCCCCAGGTGTGGACGGGGCGGCTGGTGTGGACGTGGTCTGGGGAACCGAGCGCTCCGTGGTTCCTGGCGTGACGTGTCGCAGCATCTGGAAAGTTTTTTTTTTTTTTTTTTTTTTTGCCGCACGGGGGACAGACTGGACCACGTCCAGCCAGGGGACACGTAGGACAGTGAGCAGGAGGCCGAATGCCGGAGCTCCGCTCCTGAGTCTGTCCTCGCTCGTCCTGGCCGGCCTCACCTCCCCGTCTGGTGCTTTCTCGCCTCAGCATTTATTTTACAGGCCAATTATTCAAAAAAAACAAGTTCTAAAATGTAGAAATTCTTCAAAGAAAAGGATAAGAAGCACCTTTTAACGCATGTTTGAGTTCTCTCTGTAATTGAATACATTTTTTTGTGCGTTCTGTTGACAAGTTTAAGCGGTCAGATGGAAGATTTTGATGGATTCGGTTGCAGCGGAGCACGGGACATCAGCCTGTGTGACTGGGGTACATTTGACCTGCAGATCAGTATCTGATACATGCTGTGGCTGTGTGCGTGTGTGTGTGTGTGTGTGTCTTTTCAACAAAAGCTCCGGGTTAACCTGATCCAGAAACAGGATCTGTCTCCCTGCGCGTCCACTGGACAGCAGCCTCTCTTGCCAAAGGTCAGGCCTGAAGTCGGGGGGGGGGGGCTGCGACAATGCGAGGCGACGACACCGCCTCGATGGGCTGATGCGTTTTTTTCCCCCCACACACTCGCCGTAACACACAATGCATCCTGAGACTACCTGACCCTTGTTGTGTCAGTGTGAGCGGAGTGATCCCATCACTGGCTGCTGGGTCTAAATCCGGCGTGACCGACTGTTCCGGCTCTCCGGGGCCCCCGTCGACGGAAACTCTGAAATATTAAACGCGCTGGACCTCAGGTAGGAAGGAGCCGCTCTTACCTGCCTGACGCCTACGAGCACGGGCGGCGCGGCCGCAGCGAAGCGGCGATCCCAACGCCAGCGATCCCCCCGCAACCTGGGTCGAGGCCGTGCCCAATTTGTTCCCCCGTCCACCCCGCGTTGCCGCAGGAATGCGCATACCACAGGCGGTATGTTGCCCATATTAAAGCACATACCAGCGATGCCACGAGGCAGATGCCGGGGATAGGTCAAGCGCCCCGTCTGACCCTCCTGAGCTGCCGGGAACGGGCTTTGACGTTTCCCGAGCGACCCCGCGGCAACGCTGAGAGATCCCGGCAATGTTTGGCTTTGGGCTGTCGCAGCTCCGAACCTCTTGACGGCATTGTCCGCCCACTGTTTGCCTCACGTTGAGCCCGACTTTTTTTGCCGATTTGTAAATATTGTTCCAACGTGATATTTGTCAGGTGTCTTACTTGACCTCCTAAGACCTGGCGTCCACATATGTGGACATTAGATTTTGGGTCACCTGTCATATAAAAGCTAATTCTTCTTAGTACGGGGCCAAATGTCCACATACATGGACCCATAAACATTATATTATTACACATTTAGATTGATTGTCCCTGTATGTGGACATCATTGTCCCCAAAAACTACTTGTTTCAAAATATTGTTAAAACATGATTCTCAGTCTTTATACTTATCAGGTCCAATAATCCTAAATAGTAAGACATGTTAAGAATGTATATCAAAAAAGAGCTCGGGTCTCAGGAGGTTAAAGCGGATAGCCACTACTAACTGTTGTGATTCGCACTTTTCCCTCTTCCTCTCGTTTTTTTTAATGGGCGATCCATTCGCTGTCCGTCTTCGCTTGTCCGATAATGTTGGCTTTTCTAAAATTAGGCTTTCATTTTAGCAAATACACTATGTAAGCACCTAAAGTGTGTTTCTTAAATTCCCCGGATGGGCTACTAAAGGACAAAACAATCTACCTTTTCTGCAAAAGATCAAAAAGACAGACATTTTCCACTGTCCAGATGAAAAGGAACTCAGATTCTTTTTCTAAAATTACTAATGAACATTTAAAAAAAAAAAGTCATACAACAATATAAAAAATAAAAAAAACTAGAACAAACGGTTACTGTTGAACTCACAGGCCCGTAATCTAACGTACGCTATGAAGACTCCTCGTGTGACGGGATATTTTATGTGAAACAAAAAGGTGGGGAAAAAAAAAAAAAAAGGCTGTCACTTTCTCATGCCTCTGGGCCGACTGGTCTGGTGACCCAGTCGGGTCTGGAGACAAACACCAGCTCCAGAATGATGACGCATCATCCTGCGTGACAGACCCAAAATGCCGCGATGTCAGCCAGCGGACAATGGTCCTGCTGCTTGGGGTCTGGCTCGGCCTTTGTCCCGTGCTGGTTAAGCAGACTTAGGGATAATTCCACAGATAATTCATGGGACCGCCGGCTCAGCCTCTCCCACCGGGACATCTGATTCCCCCCCTCTGCCTGGAGCCACGGCCTGCCGAGAGCCTTTTCTCCTGCCTCCCCAGGAGCGCAGCCTCGGACACGACAGCCGGAGCCAAGGCAACAGTCTCGGAGACTAAGCCCACCAGTCCTGGTTGCCAGGCGCTAAGATGCACACCCGTCTTTCTAAGATATGTGTCTGAGTGGTCAGGACACAGAGGAGGAGGGAGGAGGAGGAGGAGGAGGAGGAGGGAGGAGGGAGGAGGAGGAGGTGAGGGGAGAAGTCAGGTTGCCAGTTGTTGTGAATGACAGCTCGACTCAGCAACATTCCCCGAGTCAACCGAGCATTTTCTTCTCTTGGTGAGGTGTGAGGGCTCCTCCAGAGCCTCCGCTCATCCTCAAGCTCAAACGGAGGGCATATTACCTCCACCAAGGAGGTTATGTTTTTACCGGCGTCTGTCTGTCTGTCTGTCTGTCTGTCTGTCTGTCTGTCTGTCTGTCTGTCTGTCTGTCAGCAACATAACTCAAAAAGTTATGGACCGATTTTGATGGAATTTTCAGGATTTGTTGGAAATGTGAAAAGGAAGAACTGATTTCATTTTGGGGGTGATCCTGAAGAAATCCTGGATTCTGGATCACTTTGAAATGTTCGTTAACATTGTGGTAAACGGGGCCAAAAATTGTTGTTTTTCAATATCTCGGTTAATTATTGACCAAACCCCATGAAATTTGACTGAAGGATGGACAATGGGATCCTCTATCATATTCCTAAGTCTGATCCGGATCTGATCCAGAAGACGGATTTTATTGCAATTTATATAAACTTGGCAGAGGTCCGCGCTCTCCGAGTGCTTTCTAGTTCTCTTTTGTTTACCGAGCCCTTAAAAGTTGTCTCTCCATTTTCCTCCTTTGTCACACGCCACCCTCCTGTCCCCCCTGTCCTGTCCCCGTCCTCCAGGCTGTTTGCGGTGCGTTGCGGGGGCTGCGCGGAGGCCATCGCTCCCACAGAGCTGGTGATGCGCGCGCGGGCCGCTGTGTTCCACCTGCACTGCTTCACCTGCAGCGTATGTTCCTGCCGCCTGCAGACCGGAGACCGCTGTGTCCTCAGGGAGGGACAGCTACTGTGTGCCAGGGAGGACTACCATCGGTGTCTGGCCAGCCCCACTTCCTCGTACACAGGTACAAGCTGTTTTGCCGCGTGCGCGTCGACGCGCGCGCGCTTGTAAGATCCCACCTCGCAGCTTCTGTGAACACAATGAGCCAGAAGGACCCGTAACTAAAAGAAGCACAGCTCCTCCTGGCTTTTTTTTTTTTCTTCTTCTTTAACTCTCATCTGCCTCTCCAGGTGACGGTGATGATGAAGAGGAGGAGGAGGAGGAGGAGGGAGGGGAGGAATCCGCTGGGCCGGCAGGCAGAGCAGCGAGGGCCGAGGAGCAGGAGAGCAAACGCCCTAAAAGGCCACGCACTATTCTCACAACGCAGCAGAGGCGGACGTTTAAAGCCTCTTTCGAGGTTTCGTCCAAACCGTGCAGAAAGGTACACTAGACCCTCCAGCCTTCTGAGTGTGATTGTGCCATGCACGTGCGGGGATGGAGCCTGCGCCATCCTGATAGGACCCAGGCTGTAAAGCACCATAACGCATGTGGGAAAAAAAAAAAATAGAGATGAGTGATGAATTATGCCATTTCTTCCTGCTATTTTCACGGTTATTATTTGTACAGCAGCCATCGTCGGCTGTAACAGAATTACACGGATGTCAACCATCCCAGCGGATGCCTGTAGATTGGCGGCTGCGTTAAAGAATTTCGAGGGTGCCCCGCCGTGACCTTGCTTTCTTGTTCTTTTCTGCCTCCCGTCAAATTTTGATCCAAGGTGAGGGAGACCTTGGCAGCGGAGACTGGCCTGAGTGTCCGGGTGGTGCAGGTCTGGTTCCAGAACCAAAGAGCCAAGGTAAGACATACACGCACGCACACACACACAAACACACACACACACGCATGCACACACACTACTAATAATAGGCCTCTTTCTGCACCGTGTCTGAATGCCAGAATGGAAATCAGCCTATCTCTTTATACAGGAAACTGATGACATCTCTCCACGAGATGACTGCAGATTAAATCCCATATTTCCTCTCAAAATGGGCTCGTGTGTGGCTTGCCTCCTCCGCTGAATGACGGCCTTTACTTTTCCAATGCTTTTCTTGAACAGAGCATACATGATCACATTGAAGGGTGGCAGTAAAACAATGCTCTATGCCTTAATCATTAGGTCTTTTAAGCCCATGTATGCTTTTCCTTGTAAGATGAAGAAGCTTGCCAGGAGACAGCAGCAGCAACAGCAGCAGGAGCAACAGCAGCAAAATCAGGAACAGAGAGAGCACTCACATATCATAGGTAACAAAATTTAATAAGCAGTCTGGAAGTATCTGGTATTTACAGTCCCCACATGGCCATTTCTGACAATCAATCCAAAAATGTATCAGTCACAATATTGTATATTTGTAAATATGACTTCCTTAACATTAAGGCTTCTTTATGTATGCAATTGTTAATAGATGAGACAGTTACAGTTACTGTAAGAAAGATCTAAAATGTAGAAGTAAAATGTAAGTAATACTTAAATAAATGGCAAGTACTTAAGTAAAACCACACTGCATGAATAGATGTATTTAGCTAAAAGACCACAAAAGTATTCTTTAGCAAAGCAACACAATTAATAAATGTTCCAAATAGAAAAATACTTGTAATAATAACATTTGTGCATCTTTCATAAAAGTTGAGATGCATGTAACGCTGCAAAGAGTCTTAATGTGAATGTAAAGGTTAGAAGGCTATGGCTGTGAGCAGTAAAATCCATCTCCTCTGGCAATACGGTGTCCCATAGCGCCCCCATGTGGCAGACTGAGCTCTGACATGGACTGCCTGGGGTCCTCGTACACCCACGCTCAGCAGCAACAACAGATGGAGCTCACAACCCTGGAGCAGCAGGACTACGACATGGACCCCTTCAGACAGGGCCTGACCCCACCTCAGATGCCAGGGGATCACATGCACCCCTATGGTAAACACCTCCGATGGAAACTACATGGTTAATTTACTAGTTTATGTCCGTTTTGCAGCCTTTCACTTTTATTTACTCTCCTAGGCTTCAAGGGCCTGTACCCTGACACGGAGCCTCTGTGTCATTTGACTGACAGCAACTGTCTGACGCTGGGGGATTCCTCCCTTCTCACTCCTATTGACCGCCTTTACTCCATGCAGGACTCCTACTTCACCTCCTGAGAATGTGTTTTAGGGGAGGGGGGGTGAGTCTTATGGACTCTGCATCTCTCACTCTGGTTCCCTTCATTCATCGCTCTGTTCAGGAGATCCGAGCCGGGAAGGTGTGGGCACACTGTGATAACATGCAATAAACTACGTGCACTTCTACATGTTGTACACATAATTATACAGGGTGCGAGTGTGCGCACTCCCCAGTCTGACCTCTCATATGAATTCTGGAATGTAAGATTATGTCGCCAACTTCAGCAATGTAAATAGATGTTTAGAAGTGTATTTGTATTTATTCTCAACCTGTGTATTAATCTTGGATCCAAACCAGTGGTCAATAAATGGTTATGATACTGTGAGTGTGTGAGAGGTATTCGCGCCAAGGGTTGAATGGGGGTCAGTCCATCCACAGGGCTTATCTGTCCAATCTAGGTGACAGCTTACTGAGGCATCTTCTCTTTGCATTTTGGAGATTGCAAAAATCGGTGCTTTGACAGCTGCACGGGTCAGCGGCAGGTGAGCGTCACATCTCCGCCGCCATCCTCAACGCTCACATTGTGCTCCGTTGTGCTCAAAGGATTTTTTTTTTTTTTTTTGGGGGGGTCTTTTCCTTCCAAAAGTTTGAGTAGACTTTACGGGGGGGGGGCTGGAGGGCGACCACCCAGGCGTTGTACCTGGCTGGAATGCACCAATCCTGGAAAGGAAAGTTGAAATCCAGGGGAGGGCGCTTCAGACAGCGAAGGGGCTGAAAGCTGTGATGGGGAGAATGCCCCGGGTGACACAGAGATATGAAGCTCTACTGTATGGAGTGCCTCCTTGCCCCAGCCATGAACCCTCTGCAGGGCCCGTCTCATGTTTCCCACTATGAAATCAGACCTTAAAGAGCAAAGAGCGCAAGTCAATGGTCAGGAACAATCTAAGCGTCTGTCACTGTGGTATGCCACTGCCAGCTGGAGTATATAGAGCGCATGCTTCCTTAAGTATGCTCTTGTATCCGTGTCTGCTGGCATGTGCACGGGCTGCGAGCAACAACACTCTTTGTTGCGGGGGGGCCAAAGTATCATGATGCATTTCCGTGTATCAGTAGTAGATGAAGGGAGGAACCTGCGCCTTAAATATCAGGGAAGAAAGCCAAAGTGGTCACCTGCAGCCCCCCCCCCCCCCAACCTCCTTGTGCACAGTTGGCATGCACGCGTGTCGCCAGCAGCGGCGGGTGGGCCGTGAAAAATAATCAAACTGTGATCATACGGTCACAGCAGGCAGCAATAGCCTCATTATTATGATGAGCATAGCTGGACAGTTTCCTGTCAGCAGTTTGGTTCTTTATGGGCGCTCCGTGCCAGGCGCAGGCCACAAACCCTCTGTCTTCTAACCGCTATAATTGGCGTCATGCTGTTGCAGTGCCAGGACAGATGCATAGGCCATGGCGTTGGCCATTCACACAACACAACAAAATCTGTGATTATCACCATGTATTGAGAACGGGGTTCAGAGATTCACTCCTCACTTTACATATCACTGCAATCATTCTATACAAAATTAAAATCGCTTAATCAAAAGCAAGTCGTGTGCATGGTTGCCAGGGGGGAACGCGTCGGAGTTGACACTGATAATAGATCACCGGCTCACTAATTAGTGACAGGAGCATTCTGGCCATTAAATATGCTCAACTGATACTTTCTGGCAGTTCGGCAATCTCAGGTGGGCATGACACAAGAGTTGAACAAAATAAAATAAAGAGAAGGGTAAGACTTTTTGTGGTGGTTTATTGGGAAGTATGCAATATACAAGCAGCGGTGCACAGAGTGCCTGTGTGTCTAAGAGCTGTGAATTGAGAGCATTTAGATTAGAAATGGTTAGAATTGAATTGAATAGAATTGGTTAGAAATGGTGAACATCTCAGTCCAAATGACATCCACTCGTGCATTGGTATCTGATAATAAACCAAAATCACAATAAGAAGCATTAGGCTACATCACTTGACAGGGTTTCCTGTAAAAAAAAAAAACAACAAAAAAACAAAAAACATAGAGTCTATAATTCAAACGATGGGTTGTCTTTGCCATCCCATGATGTTTCCTCGGATACAATTGGATTTCCTAAATGAATCATATTTGTAGATTAAGGATTCACAAAGTAACTATGTTTTACTGGACACAAATATGCCACAGAATCATTGTGCCGAGCCTCACCTCTTTTCTTAAATAGGGTCATAATCAGCAGACCCAGTCCTATCAGAGCAAGAGGCACGATGGCAGATCCTGCTCCCACACCCGTGTACAAGAGTAAGGCAGTCCCTACCGGCATACCTTCCTCTGAGAGACCAGGAATTTGACAAATCAATATGGTTAACATGGGGGGAAAGAAAGTATTGCTGTAACAGTAGATATGTCAAATATCTGATTACCTGTGCAGGTAGGTTGTGTGTCACTCCAGAAACCTGCGGAGGTGCACATCACTGTCTGTGTGCCGTTCAGGGAAAATCCCTCTTTGCAGGAGAAAAAACACTGGGAGCCAAAACTGTTGTTTTCCAGAGGATGGGAGCAGTTCACAGACAGGGATGGATGCGAAACACGGATGGGCTCACACTGTATGGCTGAAGAGCAGAATAGATCTTAGACCAGGTGAATACTGAGGGCTTCAGGTAATGCACGGCCACTCACGCTGGCAGGTCGGTAGATCCTGGCTCCAAACGCCTGAACTGTTGCACGTTAGGGCTGAAGCTCCTCTTAGCAAGAAACCCACATTACATTCAAATTCACAGCGGGAGCCGTAACTTGAATGGGAGTACGGGTGGGTGCAGGCCAACCTCCCGTTTGGTGGAGCCTTGGCCAGCAGGGGGCATGGCTGTGCTATGGATGGCATCACATGTAAACACTCCATCAGCAGAAAATACTATCACACATATAACTATATTTATAGCTATATGCTATAACTATTAATATAGTTATATAAGAGGAGAGATCTAAACATATATTTAGATGTCTCCTCTTGTAGACACAAGTCATTTCTGTTAAGGTAAGATTTATTACCCAGACATTGGGGTGTTTCTGTGCTCCACATGCCCTGAGAGGTGCACTCGGGTTCAGTCCCATTCAGGAGGAAACCCTCTTCACAGGTTAATTTACATCGAGCCCCAAAACTGAACACTCCATGTGGAGCAGAACAGTCTAAGGAGCCATGAGCAGGAGAACTAAGAGGAGGGCATTTTTTAGCTGAAATGCAAACAAGCAGGAGATGAGGCCAATACAAGATTAAAACATCACTAAAATATATCTGTTATTGCTTTACCCAAGCACTTTGGTATATCTGCACTCCACAAGCCAAGGGAGGTGCACTCAGTGTTGCCAGTTCCATTCAGCTCATAGCCCCTCTCACAGGTGGCCGTGCACAAGGACCCGAACGCGAAGGGACCATTTGGATCAGAGCAGGAGAGGAAGCCCGAGGAATTTCTATTGGATTGCATTTCTTCACTTTAAGAAAAAGAAAGACCACAGAGATCGTTATAAACAAACTACCAAAGACTGTCACAGCTGCGAGCAGTCCCGCCCTCGGATCCGCCCCAGCACTGCGCACCTGTGCCAATCAGGCCAATCAGGCGGCCTATTTATATGGTGGCCTAAAGTTTCGCCCCTGCCAGATTGTCCGCTGCATTGCGCATGACTTTCCCGCGGTCTGTCTGTTTGCCTGCCTGTTGTCAACCCTGCCTGTTCCTGACCTCCCTGTTTGCTTCTGTTCCCCGGTAAATCTGTCTGTGCTCCATTTTGGAGATTCTGCGGCCTGCCTGCCTGTCCCCGATCCTGCCTGTCCCCGATCCTGCCTGTCCCCGATCCTGCCTGTTCCCGATCCTGCCTGTCCCCGACCCTGCCTGCTCCCCGGTAAACCTGACTGCCTTCTGTCCCCGACTTCGCCCACGGACGGACTTGCCCGGTTCCCGCTTCCCAGCGGGTCCAGCTCAGCCCGCCTCTGTTGCTCTGTAAATAAAGCAGTGGAAAACCGAACTCTGGTCTCACTTGTGGGTTCTCGCCTGATCTCTGACAAGACATCACTGCTGTCTGACGAACTTTAGACTGAGGGAAGAACCTCAACACATATAAACACTTCCTCAGCATAAAATATGATCACACATAACACATAATTGGGTCTCTCCTCTTGTAGACACAAGTCATTTCTGTTAAGGTAAGATTTATTACCCAGACATTGGGGTGTTTCTGTGCTCCACATGCCCTGAGAGGTGCACTCGGGTTCAGTCCCATTCAGGAGGAAACCCTCTTCACAGGTTAATTTACATCGAGCCCCAAAACTGAACACTCCATGTGGAGCAGAACAGTCTAAGGAGCCATGAGCAGGAGAACTAAGAGGAGGGCATTTTTTAGCTGAAATGCAAACAAGCAGGAGATGAGGCCAATACAAGATTAAAACATCACTAAAATATATCTGTTATTGCTTTACCCAAGCACTTTGGTATATCTGCACTCCACAAGCCAAGGGAGGTGCACTCAGTGTTGCCAGTTCCATTCAGCTCATAGCCCCTCTCACAGGTGGCCGTGCACAAGGACCCGAACGCGAAGGGACCATTTGGATCAGAGCAGGAGAGGAAGCCCCGAGGAATTTCTATTGGATTGCATTTCTTCACTTTAAGAAAAAGAAAGACCACAGAGATCGTTATAAACAAACTACCAAAGACTGTCACAGCTGCGAGCAGTCCCGCCCTCGGATCCGCCCCAGCACTGCGCACCTGTGCCCAATCAGGCGGCCTATTTATATGGTGGCCTAAAGTTTCGCCCCTGCCAGATTGTCCGCTGCATTGCGCATGACTTTCCCGCGGTCTGTCTGTTTGCCTGCCTGTTGTCAACCCTGCCTGTTCCTGACCTCCCGTTTGCTTCTGTTCCCCGGTAAATCTGTCTGTGCTCCATTTTGGAGATTCTGCGGCCTGCCTGCCTGTCCCCGATCCTGCCTGTCCCCGATCCTGCCTGTCCCCGATCCTGCCTGTCCCCGATGATCGGACCCTGCCTGCTCCCCGGTAAACCTGACTGCCTTCTGTCCCCGACTTCGCCCACAGACAGACTCGCCCGGTTCCCGCTTCCCAGCGGGTCCAGCTCAGCCCGCCTGTGTCGCTCTGTAAATAAAGCAGTGGAAAACCAAACTCTGGTCTCGCTCGTGGGTTCTCGCCTGATCTCTGACAAGACATCACTGCTGTCTGACGAACTTTAGACTGAGGGAAGAACCTCAACACATATAAACACTTCCTCAGCATAAAATATGATCACACATAACACATAATTGGGTCTCTCTTCTTATAGACACAAGTCATTTCTGTTAAGGTAAGATTTCTTACCCAGACATTGGGGTGTTTCTGTGCTCCACATGCCCTGAGAGGTGCACTCGGGTTCAGTCCCATTCAGGAGGAAACCCTCTTCACAGGTTAATTTACATTGAGCCCCAAAACTGAACACTCCATGTGGAGCAGAACAGTCTAAGGAGCCATGAGCAGGAGAACTAAGAGGAGGGCATTTTTTAGCTGAAATGCAAACAAGCAGGAGATGAGGCCAATACAAGATTAAAACATCACTAAAATATATCTGTTATTGCTTTACCCAAGCACTTTGGTATATCTGCACTCCACAAGCCAAGGGAGGTGCACTCAGTGTTGCCAGTTCCATTCAGCTCATAGCCCCTCTCACAGGTGGCCGTGCACAAGGACCCGAACGCGAAGGGACCATTTGGATCAGAGCAGGAGAGGAAGCCCCGAGGAATTTCTATTGGATTGCATTTCTTCACTTTAAGAAAAAGAAAGACCACAGAGATCGTTATAAACAAACTACCAAAGACTGTCACAGCTGCGAGCAGTCCCGCCCTCGGATCCGCCCCAGCACTGCGCACCTGTGCCCAATCAGGCCAATCAGGTGGCCTATTTATATGGTGGCCTAAAGTTTCGCCCCTGCCAGATTGTCCGCTGCATTGCGCATGACTTTCCCGCGGTCTGTCTGTTTGCCTGCCTGTTGTCAACCCTGCCTGTTCCTGACCTCCCGTTTGCTTCTGTTCCCTGGTAAATCTGTCTGTGCTCCATTTTGGAGATTCTGCGGCCTGCCTGCCTGTCCCCGATCCTGCCTGTCCCCGATCCTGCCTGTCCCCGATCCTGCCTGTCCCCGATCCTGCCTGTCCCCGATCCTGCCTGTTCCCTGATCCTGCCTGTCCCCGATCCTGCCTGTCCCCGATCCTGCCTGTCCCCGATCCTGCCTGTCCCCGACCCTGCCTGTCCCCGATGATCCGACCCTGCCTGCTCCCCGGTAAACCTGACTGCCTTCTGTCCCCGACTTCGCCCACGGACGGACTTGCCCGGTTCCCGCTTCCCAGCGGGTCCAGCTCAGCCCGCCTGTGTCGCTCTGTAAATAAAGCAGTGGAAAACCGAACTCTGGTCTCGCTCGTGGGTTCTCGCCTGATCTCTGACAAGACATCACTGCTGTCTGACGAACTTTAGACTGAGGGAAGAACCTCAACACATATAAACACTTCCTCAGCATAAAATATGATCACACATAACACATAATTGGGTCTCTCCTCTTGTAGACACAAGTCATTTCTGTTAAGGTACGATTTCTTACCCAGACATTGGGGTGTTTCTGTGCTCCACATGCCCTGAGAGGTGCACTCGGGTTCAGTCCCATTCAGGAGGAAACCCTCTTCACAGGTTAATTTACATCGAGCCCCAAAACTAAACTTTCCATGTGGAGCAGAGCAGTCTAAGGAGCCATGAGCAGGAGAACTAAGAGGAGGGCATTTTTTAGCTGAAATGCAAACAAGCAGGAGATGAGGCCAATACAAGATTAAAACATCACTAAAATATATCTGTTATTGCTTTACCCAAGCACTTTGGTATATCTGCACTCCACAAGCCAAGGGAGGTGCACTCAGTGTTGCCAGTTCCATTCAGCTCATAGCCCCTCTCACAGGTGGCCGTGCACAAGGACCCGAACGCGAAGGGACCATTTGGATCAGAGCAGGAGAGGAAGCCCTGAGGAATTTCTATTGGATTGCATTTCTTCACTTTAAGAAAAAGAAAGACCACAGGGTTTGGTTGTGAACAAACTACCAAAGACATCACTGCTGTCTGACAAACTTTAGACTGAGGGAAGAACCTCAACACATTTAAATGTTTGATCTCATAAAATACTATCATGCATATAATACATATTTAGATGTCTCCTCTTGTAGACACAAGTCATTTCTGTTAAGGTAAGATTTATTACCCAGACATTGGGGTGTTTCTGTGCTCCACATGCCCTGAGAGGTGCACTCGGGTTCAGTCCCATTCAGGAGGAAACCCTCTTCACAGGTTAATTTACATCGAGCCCCAAAACTGAACACTCCATGTGGAGCAGAGCAGTCTAAGGAGCCATGAGCAGGAGAACTAAGAGGAGGGCATTTTTTAGCTGAAATGCAAACAAGCAGGAGATGAGGCCAATACAAGATTAAAACATCACTAAAATATATCTGTTATTGCTTTACCCAAGCACTTTGGTATATCTGCACTCCACAAGCCAAGGGAGGTGCACTCAGTGTTGCCAGTTCCATTCAGCTCATAGCCCCTCTCACAGGTGGCCGTGCACAAGGACCCGAACGCGAAGGGACCATTTGGATCAGAGCAGGAGAGGAAGCCCCGAGGAATTTCTATTGGATTGCATTTCTTCACTTTAAGAAAAAGAAAGACCACAGAGATCGTTATAAACAAACTACCAAAGACTGTCACAGCTGCGAGCAGTCCCGCCCTCGGATCCGCCCCAGCACTGCGCACCTGTGCCCAATCAGGCGGCCTATTTATATGGTGGCCTAAAGTTTCGCCCCTGCCAGATTGTCTGCTGCATTGCGCATGACTTTCCCGCGGTCTGTCTGTTTGCCTGCCTGTTGTCGACCCTGCCTGTTCCTGACCTCCCGTTTGCTTCTGTTCCCTGGTAAATCTGTCTGTGCTCCATTTTGGAGATTCTGCGCCTGCCTGCCTGTGCCTGTCCCCGATCCTGCCTGTCCCCGATCCTGCCTGTCCCCGATCCTGCCTGTCCCCGATCCTGCCTGTCCCCGATGATCGGACCCTGCCTGCTCCCCGGTAAACCTGACTGCCTTCTGTCCCCGACTTCGCCCACAGACAGACTCGCCCGGTTCCCGCTTCCCAGCGGGTCCAGCTCAGCCCGCCTGTGTCGCTCTGTAAATAAAGCAGTGGAAAACCGAACTCTGGTCTCGCTCGTGGGTTCTCGCCTGATCTCTGACAAGACATCACTGCTGTCTGACGAACTTTAGACTGAGGGAAGAACCTCAACACATATAAACACTTCCTCAGCATAAAATATGATCACACATAACACATAATTGGGTCTCTCCTCTTGTAGACACAAGTCATTTCTGTTAAGGTACGATTTCTTACCCAGACATTGGGGTGTTTCTGTGCTCCACATGCCCTGAGAGGTGCACTCGGGTTCAGTCCCATTCAGGAGGAAACCCTCTTCACAGGTTAATTTACATTGAGCCCCAAAACTAAACTTTCCATGTGGAGCAGAGCAGTCTAAGGAGCCATGAGCAGGAGAACTAAGAGGAGGGCATTTTTTAGCTGAAATGCAAACAAGCAGGAGATGAGGCCAATACAAGATTAAAACATCACTAAAATATATCTGTTATTGCTTTACCCAAGCACTTTGGTATATCTGCACTCCACAAGCCAAGGGAGGTGCACTCAGTGTTGCCAGTTCCATTCAGCTCATAGCCCCTCTCACAGGTGGCCGTGCACAAGGACCCGAACGCGAAGGGACCATTTGGATCAGAGCAGGAGAGGAAGCCCCGAGGAATTTCTATTGGATTGCATTTCTTCACTTTAAGAAAAAGAAAGACCACAGAGTTTGGTTGTGAACAAACTACCAAAGACATCACTACTGTCTGACAAACTTTAGACTGAGGGAAGAACCAGAAGAGTGAACTGATTGTCTCTTTTTCTCATGTGTCTGACCTTGGCAAACAGGAAGTGGAGAAGTCCAATAACCCTGTGATGAACATTTGGTCATACTCGTGCCGATCAAATCAAAACCCTCGTCACACTGTACAGTGCATGTTGAGCTGTAGCTGTGCTCTCCCAGAGGGTCGTTGCATCGGACAGAGGCATTATGGGGAGCTTTTAAATTGTCGCACTGTACCACTAGAAAAGAAACGCAATTCCACATCACAACCGTGCGCAGTTTGTGTGTGTTTAACAATGCTTATATTGTTGTGTGGGAACTAGTTGAAGCACAAACCTGCACATGTGGGCGTGGAGCCACTCCACTTTCCAGAGGCCAGACAGGTCATTGTGGTGTCTCCCATCAGGGTGTAACCTTCCTGGCAGGTGAAGTTACACCAAGAACCAAAGGAGAAGGGCTCCAGGGTATCCAGACACGTCATGTTGCCCGGAAATGGAAATAAAATGGGGGGGCACTTTTTTACTGCAACAGAACAATTCATAACAATCACATACATTTCAAGTCCAAATACAACATTTTGGTCCACAGTGTAGAGTGACTCCAGTAGTTTGTATGTGGTGACTATGCATGCTGAAAAAATATTTGCCCAAGCACACAATGAAGAACAATGTTGTTCTTTTGATTTAAGAACGAGTGTGAATTGAAGTGATAAAAGTGGTGACCTCAACCTGTTCTGCCATTCAGTCTGGACAGGATGTGATTACAAGCTGACGTCAATAAAGTTTAGCTAGAATTAGGTGAGGTGCCGTTAGTGTGAGTAACTTTAAATGCATATAGCTGTTCCTTCCAGTCTTTTATTGAAAACAACAGTATGCCACACCTGACTCAAGATGGCAGCACCTCCTAGGTGCTAGAGGCGCATTAGCCTCCTCGCTCTTTTTTTTTTTTTTACCTCCGCCAAAGAGGTTATGTTTTTGCCGGCGTCTGTCTGTCTGTCTGTCTGTCTGTCTGTCTGTCTGTCTGTCTGTCTGCCTGCCTGTTAGCAACATAACTTAAAAAGTTATGGACCAATTTTGATGAAATTTTCAGAATTTGTTGGAAATGTGAAAAGGAAGAACTGATTTCATTTTGGGGGTGATCCGGAAGAAATCCTGAATTCTGGATCACAAATTTTCGTTAACATTGTGGTAAATGGGGCCAAAAGGAATCTTTGTGCTTGGCAGAGGTCTGTGCTCTCCGAGTTCTTTCTAGTTATTCAATTTTAATGAGTCAAATCTGATAATATACGCTTTCCCATTGAAGCTGAAAGATACTTTACTTGTGCATGCTGGGATGCTGGCTGACCAGTGGCCAGTGTGGTCACATCTTAACTGGTTGGGTCCGTTGGTCTCATAGCCTTCGTCACACCTGACCTCACAGGTGGAGTTGTAGCTGTATGGAGCTTCAGCGGGGCTGCAGCTGATGCTGCCTGCGCTGATCTGGTTTCGGTTCAAAACGGGACACTCCTGGACTGATATAGACGGCGATAAATATTTGGATGCAAAACTAACTCATTATTTTAGAAACCTTTGTCTTCAGCTGTCTTTGTAATGACTGATAAAACAATTGTTGGATTACCTCGACACAGAGGAACAGGGTTGTTCCAGTGGCCACTGGCTTGGCAAAGCAGTCGGGGCATGCCCTCCAAGCGAAAGCCAAGTTTACAGTGGAAACTGCAGGAAGAGTTGAAACGATTTGGTCCATGAGGATGGAAGCAGTGTTGGAAACCTTGTCCTGGATCCAGCAAAGGTTTGCAGGCAATTGCTGAAGAAAAAAAAAAAACTCCTTTGTGATTTGAGAGGCTGAGGCTGGTTACCTCCGTCAAGGAGGTTATGTTTTTACCGTTTGTCTGTTTGCCTTTTTGCCTGTTAGCAACATAACTCAAAAAGTTATGGACCGATTTTGATGGAATTTTCAGGATTTGTTGGAAATGTGAAAAGGAAGATTGGATTTCATTTTGGGGGTGATCCAGAAGAAATCCTGGATTCTGGATCACTTTGAAATTTTTGTTAACATTGTGATAAATGGGACCAAAAATTTAGTTTCTCAATATCTGGGTTAATTATTGACCAAACCCCATGAAATTTGGACAATGGGATCCTCTATCATATTCCAAAGGCTGATCTGGATCTGATCCAGGAGACGGATTTTATTGCAATTTATATAAACTTGGTGCTTTCTAGTTCAAAAATATACTGATAATTGCCTACCTTCTTTGCACTTTGGGCCCTGAAAACCAGGATGACACTGGCAGGTATAGTTCCCCACTGTCTCCACGCAGTCTGCATGAGCACTGCAGGAATCCTGCAAACAAGACGCTGCACACAAACAGAAGTTACACTTCCTTGAACAGAATTCACTACATTTTTAAAACCATAGTGTTTTAGTGCTTACCAGTGTAACAAATGGTTCCCTTCTTCCTTTCACAGTTCTCATTGTTCCACGTGCCCGGACTTATGTCCCTCTTGATGTAAATCTCCACACAGTCCTGCCCCGTCATGTTATCTGGCTCCATTGGCGCCCAGTTAAGAACTTCTTTGGGCAACTTCTCACTCGTTCCCTCCCAGATCCATGATCCATTCTCTCTGTGAATGCCTACCCAGTAATATTTTCGATTGTACGGCAGCTGAATGTTGAGAAAATCATTCTCCTCCTGGCTCCGGATCGATATCATGTCTGTGAAATGCTTCTGGCACCACTGTCTAGCCTCCAACCATGTCCGGGATGGTCTGGTGTTGTAGGTGTAGGTCCAGGCCTGTACTCCTCCTATGCTGCTCAGATCTGAGATGAAACATATGAACAACGTGAAAACAAAAGTCAACATACAATATCTGTTTACAAGGCATTGTATTTGCAGACCTACCTTGGAAAAACACCATTAATCCAGACATTACCACCATAAGAGGGTGATGTGATACTTTATACATCTTAAATATAAAGAGATTTACTTAAAGTGAGATCAATTAAATTTGTTAGACTACATAGACTACACAGCCCTTGCAGCAAGTTGCAGCTCTTACTGTTGTGTTTGTCTTCTGTGCTGATAGTGTGACTAATTTCCTGATGTCCCGTTCTGCAATACCCTCCTGAAAGGAAGTTATTACAAAAGTGATGTTTCAAAAGCTAGAATGGAGCTACTCCCAGCAACAAATCCATTTTTCACACATGCATATATATTTACACCCAGGTCTTTACTTTAAATTAATTTGTGCACCCCAGTCCCGTTCAGTTTATTCTTCCATAACATTGACCCCATCACCTCATATCTTACTCCCAAGGCTTCATTTTCAATTTTATTTTCAAAATAGAGAAAATATGTTGGCCTCACACACAGACAGCTGGGCCCTACAGTGTGAGCGAAATCCCCATGTATGCACAAACACACTATCTTTGACATAAGGCATTCCCCTACCCCCTAACTTTAACTAACACAACTAAATATACCCTTACCCCAACATCAGCCAATCCCAGTTCAAACTTTAGCCTTTATCCCTTGGAGCTTTTAAGGTTCTGTGGTCCAGATACTATGCCCTGACCTCCCAAAAATATCTTCATTGTGTATTCAGTCCTCACTATTCATCATCCACAAAAACACACACGCACACTAAAAGCATCACTCAATGAAATTATTTTATTTAATTCTGTTTATCTCCACCAACAATACCAGTTAACACAGTTTACATATGAAATATCATTATCTTCACTAACAAACACTTGATAGATTTTAGCAGATGGTATGCTATACAGATGAACTGCACATCTGGTGACCTTTAAGTTTCATTCAGTCTTCACTTTTTTCTCATGTCTCGCTGCAATCAATTGTAGATTCTTCAGACTGCCTGTGAAAAGAAAGACAGGTTCAAAAGCTGTCACAGATTAAGATCACTTTAGTGTTTTACTCCCTTTAAACATTTATGTAAAAATCAACTTTTCAATTGATGAACATCAACATGGGTGGAGCCGCGTTTGACGAGATTTCAACACTGACCTTGTCTGCGCAAGTTTCTTTCCTGTTGGAAGAGAAGAGTGACAGATCACTATAAGAGTGGCCCAGTTTCCACGATGCAACAATATTGAGAAACACTCACTTTTTCCTGTGTTTCATACAGCAGAAACCGATGCAACAGATAACAGAGAGGACTCCACCCCCAAAAGGGACCAAAACAGACAATTTATAAACTGAAATAAACAGAAAATGACACATCAAATCTGATCTCTTGTCGTCCAATAACACCATGTCATGTCAGTCTATGCAAAATGGAATTAATTATTCAAATGACTTGAGCAAAGGATCAGCAAAACTGTCAAAATCAACAGCCACACTTGACTACACTTCACTTATATAACCTCATGTTATAAATATATATATATAAATTAAGAGATTACTTGCACATGCAGGCCTTGTGCCATTCAACGTGCCACCGACCCCACAAGGCAGCGAGCTGATTGTCAAAATTCCCAAGTAGCACTTGTGCTGACAGCTTGAGTTAAATATGTTGTTTCCTTCCATGTCGCTGGAGTATCCGTTATCAGGCACGAACAGAGAGGGGTATGCGGCGGCTGTGGGCACAACATGCCAAAAACTTGAGCGGGGGGACAGTTACGTAACTTCTTACGTTAGTGGTTGTAAACATAATGCTGATTCAAGGGTCTTTCGGACCGTTTGTGCTGGGTGATCTTCGACCTCACCTCAGGAAATGGAAGCAGATGTGACGAGGATTGCGGTGATACCTTTCATTTCTCAAAATATTGAATGGCGCGGTAACACAGAAATAGGATGGCGATGTTGTCTTAAGGGAAGTGAGTGTAGCTTCCTTACGTGAAAACGTATGTATGGATGTAGGTTACATATATCCCCCTGGAGATGTGATACCTGATCTTGGTGACATGTGGAGACATTTAAACTCACCTTTGACCACAGGTTGCATCGTAGCATTTGTCAGGTTAAATGAATCACTCAGCTCAGCAGTAATCTCTTCCGTCTGATTGTTAATTATAGCTGGTGAGTCAAAAGAGAGTATATTGTTTTACATCCCAGCGTCAGCATCGGCAACAGTGATGAATTAGCATAAAACACAGTAGGACATTTGGCTTAGTTTGCCGTCACAGTTAAAGAATAACGTTGATCTAAATTTGAAAATGAACATGAAACCGTCATTGAAGGCATGCATATCCTCACCTTTTTCACACCTGTCTCCCTCAAAGCCAGCTTCACAGAGGCACGTGGTGTTCTCGATGGTCTCCCAGCATTGTCCTCTGACACAAAACGTCTCATGGCACTGAGCTGTAAAGACATAGCGAAGCGCTCGATCAGTCTGGGGCACCGCTCTTCATCAGGATTAACCTACCTTGGAAACAGACAGAGCGCTTTCTGTTGGCGCATTTCTCGTCATTCCACCTCCCCCGGTTGTCTCCGTCGTTCACATAGATCTCGACGCAGAACTCTGTAGCGTGGTTGTTGTTGGGCTCGTTAGTGGCCCAGGACCGCTCACCGATCCAAGTGCTGTTATTCCCAATCCAGGTCCAGGGATCGTCCTTGTGGTTTTTCGTGATTCCAATCCAATAATATGGACCCCTGGTTTTGTTTGGCAGAATTGAGACCAGGTAGTCATTCTCCTCCTGGCTTTGGATGACCACCATGTCTGTGTAGGTCTTCTTGCAATATTCTCTGGCGTTGGTCCAGTTCATCTTGTCCTGTGACAAGTGATACGTCCATCCCAAAGTAGTCTTGACCATGAAGCTTCCTAATGAAGTTTAAAAGAATGTTTTTAGCCGGGGTGTAAGTGAGTAGCCGTTCGGGCATGATTCAAAGGGAGTGATTTTATAATTTAAGAAATTAAGACTCACCAAGGAAGATCACTGTCCACTTCATTTTGATGAAGAATCCTGATTGTGATTACAAACACAGGTATTGACCAGATATATCTAAACAAATTTAAATGTAAATATAGAAGACACTGATTTTTGGAGCCACGTCAACCATACTACAGCTGGGCTCTGTTTGAGCTTAGGGCCAGGGTGAGGTTTTTATGCTCGTCTTCTTCTATTCAGTATTCCCGATCACAATACATGGATGTTTGCGGGGCAGGAATGAAAGCACTGACTGATGGCTGACCTTGTGACCTCTTTATGGTTGGAGATTGTGTTGAAAGTTTTTTTTAAAGGTGACATTAAAATATCAGATGGATTTTTGACATTTGAATGTGAGATTGCAAAGCCACCGCGCGATTACAGAAAGAAACGCGTCGTTATAGGAACAAACCCAAGGTCAGCTACTGCAGAACTAAATCAGCTCCAGAATAAACTCAAGTTCCATAAACATGAGCCCAGGGCAGCAGTCTTCAGGCCAGGAATACAGCCTGCTCATCACACACTCACGGTGGGAGGAAACAGATTCACACGTGAACGAGGAGAACTCCATTTGTAGGAACTACATGTTTTGGCTCTGCGTCTTAGGACTGGAATATAGTTTTGGATTGGATTTTTTTTTTTTTTTTTACAAATGTCTGTTTAACTATAGAAGATCTAAATGTGTTGCTCTGCTTCCTTCCTTTTATTATAATGGATTAAAGTGGACCAATAAACTCTCTGTGTTTCTGCTGTGACTGAAACATGAAATCATATATACTGAGTATATTCAGTGTATAGTGGATCTCATCAATTGCAATATTAACTTCCACAACTGGAGGTGATCTGTGAACAGGAGTCTGAGGTATCATTACCATATACAGGAAATTATTTAATGTACATGACTCATATTCATCTCTCCATATATTTTTCATTATTTATTTATTAAAACAATCCTGCAAAGTTGCTTTGTATTTTCTTACAAAACATGAACTTTTTTTTTCTATTTGCTGCATTGATTAACATTAAAGATTCAAAATTTCAAATGCATCACACCTTCTCCTAAATTTTCAAACCCCAGATGCATTTCTGATTTAGCTCAAGTACTGACACAGGTTCTTGCTGCAACAAACAATGGAAACATTTTAAAAACAGTTTGTCCCAGCAGTAACATCCTTCCTCCTTTGGATATCTTTCACTGTTATTTAAGAGGTCAGAACAGAGCTCTGTTCATTTTTTTCTTAAAAAAAAAAAAAAAAAAAAAAAGGATTATTTTCTCAAGTGATAGAATGCTTTCCTTACAATGTGTTTTCCATGCGAGCACGCGTGTGCTTGTGTGTGTGTGTGCGCACGCGCCTGTGTGTGCATGTTCGTGTGTGTGTGCTTTGAAGAGACAACTATATTTTTGATTCTATAATATAATAATAACCACTCTGAGACATGTCACCTCCAGAAGTACTCGGATGACACAGTCATAGTCGGATGTGTGGAGAATGGACAGCAGGATGAATACAGGGACCTTGTGGAGAGTTTTGTTAGGTGGAGCAGGGAGAACCCTCTGCAACTCAATGTGACCCTCCCTAGTCTGCATTAGTGGGAAAGAAGTGGAAATAGTCCCTCCTTACAGGTTCCTGGGTGTCCAGCTGGACAATAAACCGGAGTGGTTCACAAACACCGAAGCTGTCTACAAGAAGGCCATGAGCAGACTCTACTTCCTCAGGAGACTCAGGTCCTTCAGTGTATGCAGCAGGATGCTTCCATCAGTCTGTCATGGCTAGCACCATCTTCTTTGCTGTAGTGTGCTGGGGTGCAGGCATTAAAGCAAAGGATGCCAACAGACTCACAAACTCATTAAAAAGGCAGGGTCTGTTGTTGGCTGTAGACTAGCTAACTTGGACGAGGTGGTGAGGGACAGGATGATGTTGAAACTGCGGACAATCATGGAAAATCCCTCCCACCCCCTCCATAACACAGTGGACAAACTGAGAAGCAGCTACAGCAAAAGACTCCTGCAGCCTCGCTGCTCTAAGGAACGGTACAGGAAGTCATTCCTGCCGTCAGCCATCAAACTCTATAATTCAGCCAAATCCATTCAATAACAATAATTGTCTAATGTTTATGTTGTAATTTTATTTCTATTTTATTCTGTATTTATGTGTGTGTGTGTATTTATGTGTGTGTGTGTATATATATATATATATATATATATATATATATATATATATATATATATATATGCTTATAACATTCTAATCTTATTTGTATTTATTTACTCTGTTTCTATACTTTGTACATGCTGCTACGACAATTCAATTTCCCTACGATGATGAATAAAGTAGATCTTAATCTTAATAATACACAGAAATGACGAAAAGATGTTTTAATGCTGTTTATTAGAGTGCACATATATGATATAAATAAAGTCACAATTGAATTTACACATTTCAAATAAATACAGTATTATATAAATACAGAAATACAAAAAAATGGCAATGTTGACAATATTTGTGTGTTTACTGTATATTGACATGATCACAGAGATGTGGAACAATGTGTTCCGTATCAAACTCCCCTGGGGAGCATTAACATGCCTTCAAAATAAATCCCAAAGTTCAAGCAACAGATTCAACAAAACACCATTAAACGGAAGGAATTGTTAAATATTTATATACAACAGTTTTTGACCCACAGGGCTTTTTTTACAAGAGTTTGTCGATGCTGTTTCTGTAGACCTGTGGTGGGGGCTCGATATCAGAGACGCTGTAAGAGAAAAAAACAAGACATGAGCGCCTGCAGCTCAACAGACGTCACACAAAAATGCGTGGAGCAACAGAGATGAACGCTTCTCTGACCTGTTGAGCTCAAACTTGTTGGCTTTCTGCCTCAGACGCTTGAGGATCCACGCTGCCAGGGACAGAGTAGACAGAGACAGAGCGCCCCCTGCTGCCAGCCCCGAGGCAACAGCGGAGGTGGCGGCTTGTGGAGCTGCGGAGAATGAGTTGAGGGTTCAAAGTCCATAGATGGCATTTAAAAAAAAAAAATCACAATGTATTTTGCTTATTTTACCTTGACAAGTGGGTTTCTCTCCCATCCAGTTGCCGTGATCATCGCAGGTCAGGACCTCATGTCCATGTAATGTATAATCTTTGTCGCATGAAAAGAGGCATTCTGAGTTGTAGGCCGGTGCACTGCTGGAGCAGTTGATTTGGCCATTTTCGGGGGCTTCAAGAACGGGGCATTTCATTGCTGGGGATGGAAAGAAATATGTTACTATTGCATGCAATCGGATTTTTGCGATGCACCGCCTTTTGGATCTGCTCTGAGCTAACAGCACAGTGAGGAACACTTCGGGGCGGCCTCACCTGCACAGCGAGGAGCGCTCTCGTTCCACACGGCCGCCGAGGTGCATGTGATTGTGGTCGGCCCCACCAGCTGGTAACCAGTGGCGCAGCTGAAGCTGCAGGTCTTCCCATCGCCGAACTCCCTACCTCCGTCCTCTCCGCAGTTGATAAGGCCGTTTTCTAGCTCCTGAAGAGCAGGACACTGGACAGCTAGGAAACAGGAACAGAAGACAGTCAATACCAGGAGTTCTCATTTTTGCAACCTTTTTTCCCCCCCAACATCAAAAAAAACCCCAAGAAGATTTCTAGTAAGAACAGTAGAAACACCTTCAGACATACCAGCACAAAGCGGTTGTGAGGAGTTCCAAACTCCAGATTCTTGGCAGCGCAGGCTGTTGGAACCAATGAGAGTGTAGCCGACATCGCAGCTGAAGACACAACTGGACTGATAACTGGAGGGACCCAGAGGATCCGTGCACGTCACGGTCCCATTTGCCGGAGGAGAAACCCTCGGACACGTCACCACTGTGAACGAGAGGGCGAGCGTTACGTTGCGGTTGGAGGAGTGTGTGGACGTACACTCCGTCTCGGAGAGAGGCCTCTCCGAACTTACAGTCGCACGTGGGGGGCTGCTCCGACCACTTTCCAGACGCCGTGCACGTCATCGGGCTTGGGCTGCTCAGCCGATACCCCTGCTGGCAGGAATAATGGCACCTGGAGCCGTAGGCGAACTCTCCGTGTTTATGAGCGCAATTCACGCTTCCTTTGGACGGGACGGTCACCTCCTCCCGGCTGCACTGAATGACTGCCGGAAAAAGGAGAGCGCGTCAGTTCACCCGCCCTGCATCCAAACAGCACGCGGCGATGCGACGTCGGCGCTTTTTTTTTGTCTTACCGCGCTCGCACTGCGTTCCATAGAAGCCTTCGAAACACTCGCACTTGTGGCTGTTGATGGTCTCAACACATTCTCCATACTGGCAGGAGTCATTCTTACAGGCCGCTGAGGAGGAGGGAGGGAAAAGAAAGAGTGTGTGTCACTTAATGATATCAGTTTTTCATTTTCAGAACATTAATTGTTAAAAAAAAAAAAAAAGAAAAAAAAGTGAATCCTTTAAAGTAACTGAGATGATGTGAGAGTCCTTGCACTCACCTGTGTAGCACAGGGCCGTCTTCATTTTGGAGCACCTCTCGTCGTTCCACTTGCCCGCCTGTTGGTTCTTGACGTACATCTCCACGCAATCCTCATTCATATTCTCCTTGTTGCGTTTCCTGCCGTTATTTGGCTCGTTCCGTGCCCAGTTCGTCGCTTCTTCCGTCAGAGACTTGTTGGTGCCCACCCAGGTCCAGACGCTGCCCATCTTGCGGATGCCGATCCAGTAGTAGCCTTTTCTCTCTGGCAGCCAGCTGTTGAGATGCTCGATCTCCTCCTTGTTCTGGATGGCCACCATGTCTGTGTAGTGCTCCTGGCACCAACTGCGAGCTTGGGTCCAGTTCATGGTGTGGTTGGAGTAGTAGTAGGACCAGCACTCCACTGTAGTCAGCATGCACAGCACTGAGAGCAGGAGAATGAAGAGAAAGTCAGATTGGAAATTGAACCTGTTTTAGAGGGGTAAAAGGTCTATTTGATTTAGATTTACATACAGCAAAGAAAAGACCAGCTGGCCGAATTTTTAGATCCAAAGCAGAAATTCTGTAAAAAACAAAACCAGACGAAAGGTCAATTAAAACACTTCTGATGAGCACACATTAAATGGATGCGAATTAGAAGACATTCATTTGAAATGAATCCCCTCAACTCACCATTGTGTGTGTCGGAGCCTCCAGGCGTCTCTTTGTTTTCCTCTTCAGCTAGGAGCAGATTCTGAGCTCTTTGCCCCCACAGTCCCACTTTTATACTATCGGCCAGGTCCAGTTTTCCTGTGAAGTCGTCGATGTGGACTGACTGGAAAATCCCCCCACCCACACCTCCGCTCCATCCCACTGACATCCTTATCTTCACTTTCCCCTCCTTTTCCCTCATCCAAATAAGGTTCCTTTCATTTTTTTCCGTGCCAAGACTAAATGATTTCATAGGAATTTCCATGGATGTGGTAGTTTCTGTTTCTTTTCACACTGGGCCACCACATTTAGGGGAATAGATTACCGTACTTTCTCATATTACACATTGATTTGACCACTATAGTAATTTTGAGATTGTCACGAGCATAATAGCAAGTACTTAATATTTATTCTAATGATATGAATATTATTTAAAATAATATGTCACCTCACAGCAAGAAGGCCCGGGGTTCGAATCCCGGTTGGGATTGAGTCTGGGGACCTTCTGTGTGGAGTTTGCATGTTCTCCCTGTGCCTGCGTGGGTTCTCTCCAGGTACTCCGGCTTCCTCCCACAGTCCAAAGACATGCACGATTGGGGATTAGACTAATTGAAAACCCTAAATTGTCCGTAGGTGTGAATGTCAGAGTGACTGGTTGTTTGCCCTGCGATTGACCGGCGTCCAGTCCAAGGTGTACCCCGCCTTCGCCCAATGAGCTGGGATGGGCTCCAGTCCCCCGCGACCCTCCGTGGAGGAACAAGTGGTTATAAAGCGAGCGAGCGATACAGTAATGGGGCATATGACAGTGCCCTTTCACATTTACATTAAAGTCGTCTGTTCTGTTAACAATGCCCCAGCCATATTTTCAATCTGTTACATAAGATCAGTTACATCCTGTATAGAATTTACATTGTATGCATGTATGGATGATGCCTCTCTTCTCCTGTTCTTCTTCTCTCTCCCCTCTTTCTACCCGGCTGGTCTTCAGCAGATGGGCTCTCTATATGAGCTGGGTTCTGCTCAAGGTTTCTTCCTATTGAACGGGAGTTTTTCCTTGCCACCGTTGTCCTCTCACCTGCTCTGGAGACTTCTGGCCGGGTCTTGTAAAGTGTCGTGAGACAATTTGTATTGTTATTGGCGCTATATAAATTGAAATTGGAAATGGAATTGTTAATATTTCTGCTCTTTTAAATTATAATTTGAATTGTAATGTATAAAATGGGATCTACGGTAAATGTAACAGTGTATATGATTCTAAGATTCAGACCTGGAGGAAAATAAATCCACAGCATATAGAAGTGTGCAGACCCCATGCTGATGAATGGGAAAGTTGAACTGATGAAAACTGCATTCATCAGCTCAGTGGAATCTGAAATCTGTTGCAGTGATAAGGCTGATTACGAGAGGGGCTGATTAGAGATTTGGAGTGTGAGGATTAAAGCTCAGGGTTTCCCCTTTCAGATGGCATTCAGACACCAACGAGAAAGTATGGAGACAGTAAAAATGTGTAAGCCTTGACTGATTCATTCCCATTGTCTCACATTATTAGAAAAGTACAAAGTGTGCCAAATGGGATTTTACACATTAGCAAATGCGCCTTTCACGGATCCACATGAAGCATGCTCATCAGGTGAAACAATGCCATGAAAGCGACAGACAGACTTCACTGGGAATTTTCTTGGAAGCAGTCTGCAGGAGAAACGGCGCCTGCTGGCTGCCGTTGTTTTCTGGAAGTGACAGTACAGTTCCTTCCTGTCTGGCCAGCGCTGCTGCATGGTGTTGCACGACAGCTTTCGACCATTACCACTTCCCGTAAATGAATGAAATTAAGTCCATCATTAGAGAATAACACCCAAGGGAGGAGATTACACCGGCTTTGATGATGTTCAAGAGGGAACAACAGTAGAGGGATTTTAACACATGTACGTGTACACACAAATACATCCTCGCTTTGCTTCTTTGAATTTTCACTGTACTGTGGAGATACATATTGTAATTTTAAGTATATATTTATTTAACTGTGATTTTCTTTGCATCTTATAGGCGTTGGCAGTCAGAAGAAGTATTAAAAAAATACTTGGACTTACTCAGATTGTGCTGTCATTTACTCAGAAATTTTATTTTGCCTCACTCATCAAGGGTGAGATCTTTTCACAGAAAGTTTTGTGTTTTGTTTTTTTCTAGAATCTCATGGTTTGTCTCACAATAAAAACTGGATGATGGACTGAGGCCACCGCCACAAGCAGTCGAACAGAAAACCACACATCCTGATCCGTTGCCTTGATTAATAATGCAGAAATGCAGAAATGCTTGAATACAAGCATATATATATATATGTATGGTGTATGGTGGGTGTGTGTTTTGTTTTTGGTTTCTTTTTTCCTCTTGCTCTCTTGGTTCTCAGTTCCGCCCTCCTCCCACATGGGGTCGGTAGCGTTTTCCTCGCGTTGCAAACCGGTTTCGTTTCTTTGAGACAGGAAACCGCATCGAAATCCAAATAGAGGCGATATTATTGACGGGTGCGATGGCAGACGCCTTAGCAAAGATCCCCGATGTCGAGGTTGACGCGGACGGAACATTTAAGTACATACTGGTGAAAGTGAAAGTGAAAGATGGCAGTTTGAGTAAAGACATAGTCCGAGGCACCAAAAGTGCCCAGTATCACAGTAAGTCGATGAAGACGCATGAACAAACTAAAAATAGTCACCAGTTCAAACAGGGACTTATTTTAGGTGTATCAGTTCATTGCACAGCAATGTTTTCTTGTGGCCAAACCCATATCACTGTCCTCTAGCCGACTAATTCTACGTGCATATGTTGTTTTTACCTCATTAAAGTGCGTTTCCATTATTGGTAGATCATATATTTGATCAGGTCAAGCCGGCGATGGAAGCCGTGGGACTGGACTGTGAATGTCTTGGAGGAGGGAAGATCGAGCACAACAGTCAAGAGAAAAGGATGAGGGTGTTTGGAGAGTCGACTGTAGGTTCAACTGGGTTGGAAATGAGAGAGAGGATGATGGTGGGTGTGTGTTTTGATCTTCGTTTTCTTGTCCACCTGCAGGCCTTTGGGAGAGCAGACCATGCGGTGTCTGCAGAAAAACTGATGGCCGTCTTCAGTGGCTACGAAATCACCTGTGCCGAGGACAAAAAGTAGTGATTGTAACATGGGATGCCTCCATTTCAAAATAAAAAATTAAAAAAAAAACGCAATACACCCATTCAACTCTGCATTTTATGATTAACTTCTGAAAGGATCTTTAAAAGATAAATATAGCTGTGAAAGTGAGTGAGTCAGGGGTGAAATGAACACGGCGGCTTTGTTAACTTATCAAGTTGACTTCATCTGAATTTGAGGTGTCTTGCCAGGCGTAAATTCCATGCAGGAAGCAGGGAAATGGCAGGAATCATATCCTGTTGCTTTTAAAGGAAAGGTCACGCTTGAATCAGTGCCGATGTGCCAAATTATACTGTCAACACCTCAGCTGGCACCGTTCGTTTCAACAATTTGGTGTAGATTTGAGGCAGACTGTCAGACTTAAAAGGAAGGTGCCTGGTGAGTTGTTAAAAAAAGAAATAAAAAGCGCCTTCCCTGGTTCCATTCCAAGTGGAGAGACAGTTTCCTGCAGTGTTAACCTTTCTATTATCTGCAAACATTGAGGTCAGGAGGAAGGGGATGTTCAACAAAGCCTTTCCTGAGAAATCTCACTGCATATGTTACCGTAAGTCATTAATGAAGTCCCCTATAGATGACTCAACCGGTCTTAGATGTATGTCTGCATGTGTGCAGTATACATCATTAAACAGCCTGACGGGACCCTGGACCTCTGTCACCTCACTGAAAGATGTGGCTCCAGGCCTTCATCGCCGCAAATCTGACGACAAACAAATGAGCAAGTGTGTTTTGATACTCTCGTTTGAGCGGATGATTGCTGAACACGACACACGACAAGTTCAATGGCTTGTTTCCCCAACAACAAGTTAGTTCCTTCCGACAACAGCTCCGCCTAACACCTCGGTGTGCTGGGAAACACGGGTCTGCCAGTTTGATTACTTCTTTTCAAGAAGACAATAGACAGCCAGATGCAGTCAGGAAAGCAGGCCATCATAAATGACCTTTTTATTCAAACCCAGATTAACACAGTGTGTTAAGGTTTAATGTCTCACAAAGTACCTGACACACGATGTTGAAAAACTCTAAAAATGACAACCAGCCACTACTAAATACTACTCTGAGACAACATGGTGATAACACTCCTGTATATCAACTACGTTTGCCCTTTAACATTTTTTATGTTTGGTTAAAGTTGTGGAACTGTTTTGTTCATGTTTTAGTTTTTAATCTAGTAATTACCTTACCTTCCCTCATCTTAAATCAGAGTAAATGCTAATAGCAACCTTAATAACGAAAACAAAGAAAATATTATATATGTATCATATCATGTATACTTTGGAAAATGTATTTGTAACTTCGATTGCAGAAACAACCGTTGTTTTTTTCAGCGCTTTTAATCGATTAAGTTTATTATTATAATGAGACAAGCAGGCTTTAACGTTTCCACCAATCAGAATGAAGAGTGGTGAGCCATCGCACTGACGACGTCACATCCGCCGCCCAAAAACGATGGCGCGCAGAACGATTGTCGCTCACGGTTAGCTTTTCTAATTTCCCGTTTTCCCTAATTTACACACAATCCGTTAATTCGAGGATTAAGAAAAATAGTTGAACTGGGTCATATGCACGAAGTTCTGTTTTTTAAGAGAGGACTTTAACTTTTATGGTAAGTGAAACGATACCTTTAGCGACTTGCAGACTGTAGCCACACATAAACATGTTCTAAATACGGGGAGTGTTTCACGTGTACTGTTGTGAAAGTGGCTCGGCATGACTCATGAGTATTTTTGTTCTCAGACATTGTCCAGACAGCCGTCGGACTGGGTTTATCAGCATGTCCCAGAGCAGCTCTGGTCTTGTGGAGGAGGTCCTCCTCTGGAGTCAGGAAACGTGTCGCCGGGAGATCAAGTCTGTCTGGCCAAAGCTCACCATATCCTCACCTCTTTTCTACAGTCGCACACACCTGAAGCCTCCATATGAGGGCAATTAAGGTGGAAATGTTTCAAAGTCTGATTTCCTTGACTGCCTGCACTCTCTCCAGCATCAGTCTGACAGCTGGGATGATTACATCCGTAAGTCTCGGCACGTTTCTGGAGATTTAAGCAGGGTCCCTTTTTTTTAATTCAACACTGACATGTTTCTACAGGTATTCTGAAAGTAATTACAGAAATGTTCCTCCCACATATTGAATTATCGGAACTAGAAAAAGAGTGCTTCTCCAAGATCTTACCAAAGGTGAGCGTTGTATCAACTTTTAGGGCCGTCCGCAGCCATTAATATAAACTAATATATCTATTGTTTGATGTAGTGTAATCAAGTGAAAGGAGAAGAATGACTAGATCATTGTGTTGGGATGAAATGTGGTTACGGTGTACATCACGAGGTGTGAAAGCCTGTGCTCGTGTGACAGGCAGTGACGATGTTTGATGGCATGATGAAAGAAGTCCTGGACCAGGCAGGAGGGTTATCCAGCCAAAACACCGAACTACGTTCCTTACTGAGGAATACCCTCCAGGTACACTTTTTATTGCATTTTTAAGAGTGAAACAATGCGTGTTTCAGGTGTCTTCTTACAGATGCTCAACCAGTGTTGAGCTTTTCCTTCGCCCTGTTTAAGATGCTGCATTCTGTTTAAGGCAATGATGCATGTGATGGAAGCACTGTCCACTTGTGTGCGCCATGTGGGCACGTTTGAAGATGCACCAGACTTGGAAACTATCCGGTCATTGCCCACCTGCATCCTGAAAATCCTGAAGAAAACGTTTCAGCACTGTAAGGTTGGTCTAAAGTTCCAGTGGCTCTACTGGGATTATCTTAATTTTCAGTGTGAGACAAACTTAAGTGTACTCATTGTCCACAGGACAGTGAAACGGTTTACTGCGGCCGTCTGTCCCTGGTTGCTGACCTTCTGCAGGCGCTCTTCAAGGATGCCTACACCCTCCAGAAGGCTCTATTGGAGCTGCTGGACAAGATGTCACTCGGTACTGGAGCCTCAGAAGACGAGGTGTCTGCCATTGTGTCATGTGAGTGTTGATGGGTTGCTTTTTTTTCCCCTCCACTGAACATTTTGAACATTCGCTGAACATTCCAACTTCAACTTGGTTTGATTTTGTTGAATTTTCCACGTTTCTCTTCAGTGATTCACACCTTGCTGGATATCTGCTTCATCATTTCCAACCTGGACATGGCACTGCATGCAAACACATGGAAGTTTGTTATCAAGTCAGTGGACCAGAAACTTATTATTTACTATAATAAGTTTATTTACTATAATAATTACTATAATAATTATTATTTACTATTGTCATGATATGTGACTGGATAGTTTCAATGCTTATTTTAATTAAACAAACAAAAAAACAACCCTAAAGTCACTTGTTTTAAACTCTTAACTATTCAGGCAGAGTTTAAAGTACCAATCTTTGGTGGAGGAACATCTTCATCATGGTGACATCAGCAGCAGCCTCTGTGACAACCTGCTGGTTTATCTCCAAAATTGCTTGGAGCTGGCGGATCAGATCAAACTCTCAGGTCGGCAGGTATGAAATCTGTGATTTCTAATTTGAATAAATGGGTCGTAGCAATCTTTATTTTGTACTTGATTAGAAAAGTAATGTATTGCATCTTTGCCTGACCTGTTACCTTCCTCTCAATGCTATGTTCTTTGTTTTTTTTTCTTACAAGGAGGCGACACAGAGCCCAGAGTACAAGCTGTTTCAGAAAACAGCAAAGATGTGCAGATTCTTTGCCAACACACTTATTCATTATTTAAAGGTGTTGAAGACATTCTGCAATATCTTTCTTTCCCCCAGTATACGAGCTAGCATCTCACTCCCACTCCTTATCCGTTCCACAGGAATTCAAGTTTTTTCAGGCCAAGCATTGCAGTGGACTTCACCAACTCTTCCTCCAGGTCTTCAGGTTTGTACTCTTTGACTCTGGATTGGGAAAAGCAGATTTCAACAACACTTTTTGTTGTCCTGTTGTTGTTTGTTTCTGAGTTATGTATCAGGGTGAAAAACAAGCATTCATTTATTTATTTATTTCCCAGCAAGTTCCCTCCCTGCATCAGAGCTCCAACTCTGGTACCAGCTCTGTGTGAGGAGCTGAATGCTGCAGCCATGGTTCCAATGGATGCTGTCCTCCTCCAGCTGTTGCCTTTAAGGTCTTTCGCAGAAATGGTCCTTCAGAAGGATCTTCGTGAGTTTGCATCTCGATCTCAAAAACAATTTAGGCACCGTGTGTGATATACAGTACAGTGTATTTAACATAGATATGACTTCTCTTTTTTTCTCTGTTCACAGAATTAAGTCCCGAACATAAGCTCCCCCAGTGTCTCCTGCTGGTCAACATCCTGAGGCAGCTGACCTCCCAGCCAGAGGAGGTGCTGCAGCTGTGGTACACCGGCAGCAAGTTCTCAGAAGAAACTCCCAGGTAATATTTTTATGTCACCAGCCGCTGGATTCTCAGAGCAGACCGTTGAATATGAAGGACGTGTCCTATTTTCACAGGCTCCCGCTGTACCAGGCCTTGTTCACCAGTTTCAGACAATGCCTGGTTGAGCGCCAGGTCCCCGTGCGGATGCCAGGGGTGATGGTGAAGGGCCAGGCTCAGGTCCAGGTCACGCTCTATCAGCACGTGTGCGTGCATCTTTGCGCCAGCGTGGCTGCACTTCCCCCGGAGTATTTCTCTGTCCTGGTAAGTTCCACACATTTCCATTCACGTGTCTTCCAACATAACACATTCATGATTAAATGATTCCTTCTATTAATTGCCACTTTTCACACACAGACTGAAATCACCTGTGGCCTTTAGAGATCAGTTTTGTGTATATTGTCATATCAGTGACCAGAAGCACGTACATGTGTAGTCATGTTTCATGTATGTGTTTGTGCACTGTATCTAATCAGAAACATTGATTTGATTTTGTGATTATTTTTTTTCCCCTGGCTTGTCAAAATTTAAAAGAGGCTCCTGATAGTATTGTTTCTTTTTCAATGTAATCAGCAGCTTTATTGTAAAGTTTCAGTTTCTGGGCCTCTGTTTTTGCTCATGTCAAATGAGAAATCACAAAACATATTCTAGTCTATTGTAGATCCATTTTTAGTGATTTGTTGTCTTTTTCCATTCTTGAGCATTTTGGATTGTAGATTATTTATCTTCCTGATGATGGAGATACAGTTGTGTTGTATTTGAATTTTTACTGAGGTCAAACTCAGAAGTGTGTTCTTAACCTTGCATTTTGATCTTGACCACAACAATTATGTTCTAAGAATGGTCCATTGTTTTTTCTCTTTAATCTAATCACTTTCTAATTGGCAGTTTCACTTTGAACTGTTTTATTTTTCTCTGCTGGGTGTGTTGCTTGTTTTCTGAGTTCCCTTATCCTCCCAGTGATTTCCCCTCTTCTTTATCTTTTCATTTCAGGAGCTGTGCTTGGCCAGTGCCGTGCTCCATGTTGATACTCAAACAGCTCTGCTGGCAACGGATGTGTGGTGCTTTACAGCTCGGTGAGGATGAACCCTCCCAAATCTATCATTGTTTTGCTACAGTTCTGTTTGCATGTGACCGCTGATTCCACTGGCTTCTGTGCTACAGGTACGGGTCAGCAGAACTTTGTCTTCACCATGTACTTGTCATTGCAAAACTGGTGGGTATATGTTAAAAGAAAGGTAGTTTATTCAGATAATTTCCTTTTCATGGCCTAAAATGCAACAATGTCATCCTATGGTCCTGATGAGCACATTTGAATCCCTCTAACCTCTGTTATGGGTTTAATATGGGGTCCTCATTGTTTTTTTAGCACCCCAGCAGTGGAGACATTAGATGTTGCTGGGCCTTTGAAGCATCTTTTTGCAACTGCGATATCATCAGCTTGTCTCGTACAATTCTACACAGCTCCCTTTCCATCCATTCTCTCAGATGGTTGTACCCCTGAATATCACACTCTTCGTCACCCCCTCTTGCCTCTCTCCTTCTCTAGGTGAAGCTGTGCACTGCTGAGTCTTACCAGGCGTCCCACCTAGGGCTGCTGCTTCGGCGCATGGTTTTTCTCATGATTCCAAAACACCAGGTTAGAAAGGGTTAAAAATGTGCATGCCAATTTTATAAGACAATTAAATGTGTATATAATTATGAAATAATTTACTAGTTGGAAAAACTGCTCACATTCAGGACAGCCGCATAGAGTGAATTTTTATAACGATCTTTGTTTCCAGATGGAGCTGGTTGCACGTTACCCTCCGTCGGAGGTGGAAAACCTTCCCGTGTGGGGACACATCCTCCTCAGAGCACTTTCACAAGACGCGCGTCTCCGTGTGGAGACGGACGTCATTGACCTTTCTCAGAAAGTTTTTACTGACTGGGAGAACGGGGGGTTCAGACTGGGAGAAGTGGAGAAAGTGGTGAGAAACATCCTGTGATGTCAGACGCGGCGCGCCTGTTGTGATTCTGTGCATAGAGGTGGTTTTGTCCTTCCACACACCTGCAGGCTAACAAACGCAACACATTGGCTTGTTTGTCCAGAATGAGCTGCTTTCCGCCCTCCTGGCGGTGGTTCGGGGCTTCTCGTCTCCCGATGAAGAGCGCGTGCTGTCCACAGTGCGGTTAGTCACACAGCTCTGGTTACGAATGAGTCCAGAGCAGGTGAGAACATGAAGCGCACAAACACAAGTGCATACCTCAATGACTGACCTGTAAATCGTCGTCCTCCAGGTGCGGACCCACCCTGTACTTCAGAGCACTCTGCAGCTGCTCCTGTCGATATCAGCCGTTTTAGTAAAAAGCATAGAACACCAAGTCATTCTTCAGGTATGTTCTTTCTATTTTCCATAGACATTTTCATCTTTACATGTTTGATCTCTTGAATCTTGTCAGGTTTTGGACTTAAGCTCAATTGATGCACTTGTTATAATATGAGGGAATCACGTGTGTTCTCTCTCTGTATGTGTCAGGCTCTGTTGTGTGTGGATTCTGTGGTGTCTCAACACCGTGCACAGCCTCAGCTGGTGCTGGCTGCTCTTGAATTTCTTTCTTTCCTGGGGAAGATTTTTGTTCCTCCTGATAGCCAGGTAATGAGGACATCTTTAAACACTGATGCATCGACTTGAGACTTGACTGCACTAGATGTGTTTCATTTTTAATTATCATATCATTACAATTTAGCTTTTTGCCCACACAAAAAAATTATATCAAGTACAGCTCAATATAATGGTGTTTAAATATATATTAACTTGGAGATTTCATTAATAGAAAAATGGGGATTTTAATTCTAAAGGCTATAAACAATGTGTTCTATTTTAGAATCAGATCCTGCCCAGGATAAGCAGTCTGTTTGGAGTTTTCTTGTCTGACGCATCCTGGCTTTTACATCAGCATGCACTGGAGGCCTTTTCTCAATTCGCAGAGGTACTACAGAGGTGGAATTACTGTATCCCTTCATAAATTAACGTTCACTACATCGTTTAACTTTTTTGAATTTAGTGCCCCGCTCTGGACAAAAGCGGTACAACACCCCCTGTCAAAATGATGCAAAAAGATCACCTTGGTCTGACAGCATGGCCCACCAATCACATGCAGTTTTCTTGAGATCTAGGAATAGCAAAATCCATTCATTATTATTTATTTAAAATTTTACTTTTCTTTTAAAGGTTACAAACCATGAAGAGGTCATTTCCCAAAGTTTAAGCAAAGAAGATACCAAAACAAAGGTGGTGACCTTTCTGAGCAAGGTAAGAAAACCAGCACGTTACCTTGATTAGATCTCAGTCAGGGACGTCAAATGGTCACTGTTATTGTTTTTAAAAGACAGTGAACGCGGTGGAAGATCTGGAATCTCGGCTACAGAGGATCAAGCTGGAGGCAGCAGTCACTGAGCAACACAACAGCAGGCTGGAGAACCAGCAAGAAACTAATGCGGACAAAGAGAGTTCTAAGACGATTGTTGGTGGTGACGATTCAGAGGTGTGTAATATTTGTTTAAGGTATCATTCACAGGCTCCTGCAAGGCGTTGGCTTAACTGGCCTGTTTACTTTTATTGACAGCTGGAATCGCTCCACTAACCAGTTTGCAGAGTGTTAAAACTCCACTTTTTATTCGATTGCAATTGTGATTTTCCTGTCTCTACGTTCTCGCGTTCAGCCATGTCCAAAGAGAGCTCGGCGGGAGGCCGGTGCAGAGGAGTACAGCCGCTACATCCAGACGGCTGAGAACGCTTTGAAAGCTCTTCAGGCTCTGACCGAGGGGAAAAGCAGCGCAGCGGCAGCTCCACCGTGGCTGGAGTCTAGACTACAGGAGCTCCAGAACCTCATAACTCAGATTAGTACGCCTACACACAAACACTAGCCTCTCCAGATGATTGCTCCGTGTATATAAAAGATATGGTTGTATATTCTATACTGCAGTCTTTCATTTTAAAATCTTTTGAATATTAAATTTGTACATATTAAATGTATTCATTACTGATCGTATGTGATTTACTATAAAAAAAAAAAAAGAAATATAAATGGCTCTTTTGATAGTCTTTACTTCCGCATCAAACAAAAAGCAACTAATAAATTATGCATTTTCTAGTTTACATTCAAAACATAAACTTTTGGAAATCATCCAGACACCACTGAGACAGGTTCTTTAGCACATCACCTATGATTCTTTTGCCACTACTGCAGTTGGCACGTTAAAAATAAGAGAAGCTGATGAAAGCTGGAAGATTATGTCACTTGTATCACTCGACTTGTAGGTCACTGATGTGGCAAAAATGACTTTTTCCTTGTGGCACCACCTGCAAAGCTCCTTTTTCTTCCACTTCAACAGACTTTGATTCTTCATTAACAGAATGGGATAAAACAGCCCGATCCCATCATTCCCTGCAGCATAATAGTAAAAAAAAAACAAAACAACTGTGCATCGTGAACACATGAGTCCGTGTCAGGTCTTCTCCACGTATAATATGTTTTAGACGCCATCACCAGGTGTTTTCATCCTCCCAGTTCAGGTCCTCTTCAGCACCCCAGCCATCTGCTTCAGTCTTTGGAGAAAGGAGGAGGGAAATGATTAAGCCTTTGCTCATAATATAGTTCAAAACGATATCTGATATTTTATAATTCTCTGTTCAAATCCAATATTTAAACCTCAGAGTGAGAAGAACGCACGGGACAGACCACACAAGCTTTGAAGTAATCTCCAAAAACGTCAGTTTACTTGCCTCTGTTAGGTCGCTAGCAGCGAACTTGCTGTGGAGTGCAGGCTCAACTTGGAGTGACTTGACGTCTTCTGATGACGACGGTGCTGCGTCGCTGTTAAACGGTAAAAGAGTACTAGAGGACAGTTTGATGTCTGGTACCATGTCGGCGAACAAATCCAGCTCTGGGTCCAGCGTTCCCTTCTTCTTCACCTTGATGGTGAATTCCTCACCCAGGCCTGCTGTCCCGCTTTTCTTTTGTGGCGCGCTCGCGTTGGTCTTTTGATTCAAGGGGCTGCTGCTCTCCTCTTGAGCCCAACCATCTTCCCACGAGGAAGAGGTTTTGCTTTGCGTGGACTCGCGCAACGCTGAGGTTAGTTTGAGCGGTTTTGAGGAACCCGGTTTCAGCGTTGCAGGAGCTTTTTTAAGGGGTCTAGTGGTGCCTTCCCTGGCTGGCGGAGGTATGTCATGGTCAGATAGGGGAGTTGTTGGGGAAAGATCTGAGGTAGGTTCAGCGTCCTCAAAGTCGTCCCACGGCTCCTCTTCCAAGTCTGCGTTTGAGAGTTCCAACCTTCTCCTGACTGAGTCGTCTCCCACTGATGTCTGGATGTGGATCTGGACTGACTGGCCCTCTCTGTTCTCAGACCCACTGTGGTCGCTCCATTCAGGCCAGTCTTCCACCTGGTCCTGCCGTCCGTCTCCGTGCCCCGTGCTGTGCGACCCCGGCTGCACCTCGCGGCCCTGATGAAAGCCATTTAAGGGTAGCTTCATCTGGCTCCTGACATCTAAAAAAAACAACAAACTGGTTTAGTTTGGGCCCAAGAACGTAAAGTTCCACGTTACAGTTAGTTCATACCTGACTTAGATGGCACAGGATGATCTTTTTGAGCCTCGCTTCCTGTCGTTAAGGTACTCAGATGATTCAGAACAAAACTTTCATCAACTGGAGGCTTTGGGAACAAGAGTTTTGAAGGTTGGGCCACCTGGGGGTGGGTGCCTCCAATTATATGTGCAGGTGAAGCTGAAGGGAACATCAAATGCAAAGCTCATGTTTAAATGGTTTACAGTGTCGAATTTATATAAATATAAATAACAACTGCTCCTTTTGCAAGCCAATCAGGCTACAATTACACATTCACTACTGCTTACTTTCAGGGGTAACCTCTGTTGACTTTGTGAAGTTTGGGGTGGTGCGTTTAAAGACCTTGCTTCTCTCTCCACCAACCACCACCTGAGCCCCCAGCAAGGGCACCAACACTGCCAGGCTCTGCAGTGTCATGGCAACCAGAGAATCATTGGTGTCTCTCATTCCTAACAAAACCTACAACCGTGAAAACAGAAAGTACTCAATTAGAATACGAAGACTATATAATAGGAAAACTTCATCTTAAGAGACCATTTGTCTTTCCAGATTGAAATGCATAAAATATAATAACACTGTACATTCATCACACTTGATATTTTACACAAACATACACATTTACATGTACATTTCCAAAATTCCAACATTTTTCTCTACCACTCATATCCAAGGAAAGAATTAGTTCACCTGAGGAAGGATCTGGTTTTTCAGTTCTTCGTGGGAGAAGAACTCAGCATAGTTGTGAATGTGTGCCAATAGAACAATTCGAATATGTTCTTCATTGACCTTGAAGAGCTTGAGAAGCTGAGGGATCACATATTTGCGGTAAAGGGGCAGAGACAGCAGACATTCTTCAGAATTCCCACCACCACTGCTGGAATCTGGTCATACAAATGGAATTACACGAAAACAAAGTGCATAAACAACTATTTTGACATTCGGTCCCAACTTTCTTGTCAACTGTCATACCGCTAAGTGATCTTACCACATTTTGGCCTTAGAAGATGCGGCAAGAAGCTTTTGAGAGCCATCGGTTCTGCGAAAACTAGAGAGTTGAGGAGTTTGGGGACGAGCCGTGCAGCTGTTAGCTCTTCAGGGAGACTCTGGACCCGATCAAGAAGAAACCTACACACATAAAAATAGATGTTGTGTAACATATGCATTTAAGATCATACAGAATATAAAATGTTTAGTTGATTAAAAAAGTGCTACAATAATAATAATAATAATAATAATAATAATAATAATAATAATAATAATGTGAACAAAGGTTATCGTTGTGGTTATTTCTCACTTAAAGAATTCATTCTTTTCTTCTTCTGTCTTCAGGGTCAGGCTCTTAAGAAAGTTCATCACCTCTAAAAAGTCATTCCTGTTGAGAGAAAAACACAAAGACTTTAATAACAAATGAATTTCACAAAGTTCTAACTGCAACAGCAAACATCTGGAGACTGACCGGAAAAAGTCATGAGTCAGCAGGGAACTGAGCGGTGGACGCGACAGGGGGTCGGGGTTCAGCAGGCCCGCCTGCAGGGTAAGCTCCAAGCTGTCCAACAGCTCTTGAGAAACTGAAAGTAAAGGGAGAGAGAGGGGTGAGAAAAGGGTCAGGCATAATACCTCAGCGACAGAAGAGAGGATACGACACCGCTATTGTGGTACGGCCGTCGCCACACTCACCAAAGTCGTTCAGGTGTGACATCAGAGACTCCACCAATGTGCCAAAAGAGTAGCAGTCTCGTGAATGAGCGTTACTCTCAGGAAGCAGTTTAAATCCGTCACCCTGTCAACAACATGGGTCATGAGGTCATCCCTACAAATGAGGAAAGTCTACCATTCGTTCATCATTTCTTATCCGCTCACCTGCTCTTCTGGTGGAATAGAGCTGGCCTCTCTTAGATTCTGAATGCTTTTGAGAAACTTTGGATCAGGAAAACACAGCACTGATGAGTTTGTCATCAAAGGGCTCATCTTAGCGTTCTGCGAATTCAGAAGACGTTCAATCTCTCACCTCAGGTGTCGCCTCGGAGAACTTGCACACCGTTTCCATCCCTCCCAGTTTCCAGTGACCGTCTTCACTGACAAACACAGACGAAATGCAGACGTTGTTGTGGCTTGATTTACCCTGACGAATTGGAAACGGAAGTTGGCCACATCAACACCCACGTGTTTGGTCACACATTCATTAGGAAAACTCTGCTGGTTGCACATCCATAGCAACGCGCCACATTTCTCGCTGCTCACCCTCTCATGGAGAAAGATGAGAGCCTGGAGGAGGTCATAGATGCCTGCGCACACTTCTTCTGGGGAGAGGCTGTCCAGCAGCAGCTCCAGAGGCTGCACACGCTCTGTCACCAGATGGATCCCACCATCCTGCACTGAGCAGGAAAGGAAACGCAGTAGACACGGATGCCTCAAGGTCTTCAGGTGCTACAGGAAACCAAGACGTTTTTACAATTTGCACGGGTCGGAAAAAATGCCCTAATCAGAACTGATGCACAAATATGACTTTACACTGCCTGGCCAAAGTAAAAAAAAAAAAAGTCACCACCTGGATTTAAATAAGCAAATAGATGCAGGTTGCTGCAGTTGGTCAGGTCAAGGTTCAGCAACAGTATGCTCTCAAAGAATGAGGTCAGCTGACTACCTGGAGAGACCACATGACCAGGTTATTCCATCACGGGCATATCCAAAGATGACAATGGCAGGATTCATCAGGCTAAAATTGTGACAGCGTGGCTCAGGGAGCAGGAGACATCATGGAGTCCAGACCTTAAACCCCAGTGAGAATCATTTGGGATGTGCTGCACAAGTTCAGACTCTAAGATCACCAATGCAACATCATGGTGAAAAATTAACGCACAATGGAGGGAAACAAATCTTGTGACATTGCAGAAGCTCGTCGAAACGATGCCACAGAGAATGCGTGCCGTAATCGCCTGAAGGTGGGCCAACGAAACATTACAGTGACCTTTTATTTCTTTTGGCCAGGCAGCGTTACGACGTCTGATCATCAGGCTGTGTAGATGCAGTCCCGACAATAACACGACGAACTTTCCCCTCTTGTAACCGGTTCACCCACCTTGGCGGCTTTGTTGACTTTGTCTTCGTTGCCACGCTTGTGAACGAACACGGAAGCGGGCCTGGAGGGCTCCAGGACGGCCGAGTACATGGTGAGCCCCGAGGGCAGCGTCAGCGGCGGCTCCTTCAGGGTGCAGCTCCGCGCCGCGCTGCTCTCCGCGCCCATGGCCGCGGCCGCTGCGGGGCGGGGGGTGAGCAGCAACGGTCAGACCACCCGGTGATCGGGCAACAGCAGCAGCGACGACATGTCAGTGTCTACAGGTGCAGCCGGGAACGGTGACGTCACGGCGGCTCACGTGCACACGTACCTGTCCGACGCTGCTGGCTAGGCGGCTAGCGTTAGCCAGCTCCTCATGGCCGCGTCCGGACCACCTTGCTGCTCAAAGTGCGACGCCGAAAGATGTATCGGCTTGTTTGAACAAAACAAAAGAAGTGTCAATCGATTAAATAAAAGGCAGAAGACGAAGTCACGGTCCTATCGCGTCATGTCGAAGCTAGCGCGACGCAGCGCTGTAAACACAGTCTTCCGGTGAACGGGCGATACCACAGAAAAGGGAACACGTTACTTCAATATATACGGTTACTTTTTTTCGCCACGAAACACTATAGGCTGTAACCTTTCTCGACATAGGATGGGCATTTTTAACTATCTTTTACATCTATGAAAACCGGATTTCCTTCAGCACCCGCTCTCTAACCTTTAAAGATGTAAGAACGAGCACCCCTGCTCTAAAGCTGATGTTCGCAACAGCATCGCTGCTGAGGCGGACTGTACCATGTGGTGACAAGCTCCAGGAACTGACACGCACGCCTTATGTAATAACATAGTGGATATGACAGTCTGGTGGTGTGGAATCGACCAGAAACAGTGAAAACATATAACAACATATAAGAAAGAAAGGAAGAAAGCAATTTCGACAGGAACTCTCACTGCCTCTGAATGCATCGATTTACCAATCTGTTTTCGTAATTTAACCAACTAGTAACAAGGTGTTACTCCACTGGGCTATACATATTTTGCAACACATATGATTGGGCATTAAAGTGCAAAATAAACCATTTTCTATGTGATCCCATCCAGTCAGATTTAATTTCGCACATGTAAGTTCATTTATATGCAAATCACTTCATGTTCCTATCTAAAAATGATGCAGAGGCAGATATAGCAACAGCAACAAAAACAACCCCTAACCCAGGCTTTAACAAATATGGATAATTTAATATGAAGCATGTGTATGTCACACATTCGGGATGTTATAAAACTGTACACATTTTCAAATATACTTGCTGAAAGGACAAACCACAAAGTCGGTCTCTGAGTCGTAGTTCCTCAGAGAGTTCAGGAGTCTTTTTTTAAAAAAAAATATTTCCTCTCCGGAAGGAAGCAGATACGCATCACGAATTACAAAAGCAAGCAGGTGAAAAAGAGAGACAAGAGAGTCAAGAGAGTAGGCTGGTGTCTGCAGTATCTACAGCTGCAAAACAACCCTGATGACATGGAAGAGCTCGGTAAGGTCACGGATCATTTTCAAACTGTAATGTGAGCATTGTGTAAGAAACAGAATCATTATTATGTTATTAGTATTATTTCAAGAAATGTACTACAGATCATTAAATGATGTGATTATATGTGAAGTGATTCATACACCTTTGCCTGTAAAGTTGGAATAATTTTGTCTTCAGGCACATTCCTCTTTCAAATTAACTAGGACCAGATTGATCAGTCAGGTTTTGAAAAGATAAACAGTTTATTTATCTCTGCAGGATACATTTTATTAATTTATTTAAAAAATTAAAAAAATTACGGGCAGCAATATAGTATGCTATACTATACTGTTGCCCGTAACTTTATATATACTATACTGCATATACAATAAGTACACTATAGTAAGGATACAGTACCCTTAAAAGATTTCCCTTTCATTAAACATGGTCTTTTTAGTTGGAAACACAGCTTAGTGTGATTCCTGGTGTGTCTTTCAACATCTATTTCTCTCCGTAAGAAGGTATTACAGTTTTATTTTAATATCCTTTCTTTTTTTTTCTCCAAAAAATAAAAGAAAGCTTGTGGTAAATGGTAATGGTGAAATTTAAGTGAACATGTCTCGCAAAAACAGAGACATGTTAACAGGGGGAAAAAACCCAACTGTTTTGCTCTGGCTCTCTGGTGTGCTGATGTCGTCAATTCATAAATGAAACTACACAATTCCCCAGAGAAAAAGCTCAAACAAACAATCCAATTTCCATCAGTATTACGCAAAACTTATACGAGCTGCATATTTCCCCCCACAGTTGCAAGTTGCGAGTTACACTTCTGCTGCATTCTCTCACTTCCTGAGAAGACATCCTTTTTTTCAAGTTGGTGAAGGCTGTCGATCATCCGAGTCAGAGGAGCCAAGCGCTTCAGTCCAGGACAACTGGACCTCTGGTCTCATATCTCCTGCACCTCTCATCAGGAGCTTCCTCAGTTCTGTAGAAGCCTTTCAGGCAGGAATATAGAAGAACGGAGCTCTTGGCCGCTATGCGCGATGCATGCGCTGACACCTTGATGCGCAGAGTGTGCTTTATGTCATTTCACTCGAGAGTGGCGCGACACGTGCCCATGGGTGGGACTGTGATGTAATAGTTATATGATGGGGTAAGAAGAGTTACAGCTTGTATTCTGCCACAGATCTCCTCCTGGAAGAGCTCGCCCTGAGTCCAACACATCCAGAGAACGCTGAGGGTGGGGGCATTAATCCAGTTGGAGAGGTGATGTCCAATATACAAAAAAAAACATTTTATTTTATTTTTATTAGTTTGGATTTAAATGCTTTAGATGTTTGCAGCTAAACATTGATTATATAATCTGTTGATGCTTGAGCAGTGGTACAATCACAAAATGATTCTGTTCACAGCTGCCAAATTCAGTTTGTTCTGGATTAACCAGCACAGGCCAGACGTCGGCGTCAAATGTCTACAGGTAAACAATGATGATTTCGATGACATCAAAGAGCAGGATCTCTCACTTACGCTTCACTGCACGTTTCAGTGCAAAGATTATTTAGTCAGCATTTTGTTTTTTTTCAAAAACCCGTCACACAATTATTAAAACAACACCCAGACCGTAATTCCTACTTTTAAAACATCACCAAGGGCCTAGATATTTATTTATTTCAAATTGAGTGGTCTTTTGTGTCTTTTAGCAAACCGCCAGACGCTGTGGATGGTTCAGCGAACCCCAGCTCCTCCACTAAAGAGCTGGACTCCATCTTGGAAAAACTGTTGGGTCTCGGACAAGAGGTTTGTGTCCAATCTGTGAGTGGAATGATTGAGCAAATTCAGCTTCGTAAAAATTTTATTCAAAATATTAGTGTACATTCTTTTATCCCTGGTTGAAGCAGTGCCTGATATACATATTTTGGTCATAATGTATCCCTTTTTAAAACAAATGCAGTAATGTTGATGTTATACAACAAAGCTACTTTAAAATGTATTTCTTGTAAAGTTTTATTTGAAATAAAAAAATCAGATACAGAAGAATTTACTGATTATTAACTGATGATTGGTAAAATATATTTTGTGACACTAGAGGGCAGCATTTCACTAACTTCGACACTCGACACTGCACCAGCCAGTGTTGGGAGTTCAGTGTTTGAGATTATAAATCTCTCAAATACAACAGAACATCCTAAAAAGGTAAATATTTAGTTTTATTTCACAGGATTCGCTGCCATCTACGGAGCAGTCTGTGGAAAGGAAAACAGAAGGTGGACCACAAGTGAAGGGCAGCGGCAGCACTTCAGCTCCAAAAGCCTCAGCGGTGAGCAGAAAAACAGATCAAATCGATGAGCTGCTGGGAGGTCTGAGCTCTGACCTGGAGAAGATTGGCGTGCACACCACAGCAAAGGGTCACTGTGCTTTATGCAACAAATGCATTGTGGGAAAGGTACCATTAATCACATACGTGCACTTAAATCATATATTCTTTATATTCCGTCCACTTTTTATAACTATTATTTTTGTTAGATGATCACAGCACTGGGTGAGGTGTGGCATCCTGAACACTTTGTGTGTGTGGTTTGTAAGACGGAGCTGAGCAGCACAGGCTTCTTTGAGAGGGAAGGGCGTCCATATTGTGACAAAGACTACCATCAGCTCTTCTCCCCTCATTGTGCCTATTGCCAGGGGCCCATTCTGCATGTGAGTAAACCTTTCTATTATTGTGTTTATCATGAGTCAGCGTATTAATTTGAAATTGTTTACTAATCGTTACCTCATTGCCATCAACATTATGATAATTAGCCAGTCCAGACCAAAGCTTGTGATTCATTCATTTGTGCTGCTCCCGCATGTGAGATAAAACAGAGGGAAGCAAGAGTATTACATAATTTATCTATTTTCCAGAACATCCTGACAGCACTGGACCAGAACTGGCACCCAGAGCACTTTTTCTGTGCACACTGTGGAGGCCTGTTTGGATCTGAAGGTCAGGGAGGCTTGCACATTCATTCCTCTTCCCTGAAAACCGCGACTTGAGCAAACAGTTGGAAATAATTTAATTCATTAGCGCTTGGAATTAAGCTGGTATTCCTTGTTCCTTTCCCAGGTTTCCTAGAAAAAGAAGGAAAGCCATACTGCTACGAGGACTTCTACCACCTCTTCGCTCCCAAGTGCTCAGGCTGCGGCAATGCGGTGAAGGAGAACTACCTGTCTGCAGCCAATGGCACCTGGCATCCAGAGTGCTTCGTCTGCTCGGTGAGCCTCTCTTTACCTCAGACCACACACACACAGCCGTGACTCACACACCAGCCCCACGCTAAATAAGAATGAGACCCACGCATTTGCTTTATTTGCAGCATTTCAGCCACAGGGCTGATGAAAACCTTCTGCCCCGATGAATTTGTTGCGGTTGACATGATGCGAATAAATCAACGGGAATCATCAATGTGGCTATCTTTTACTTTCTGTTCAAAATTGACTCCTGTGCACAGCATCTGGTCGAAAACGATTCAATGTGCAGCTCCCTCTCTGACTGACTGAGGTATGAGCAGTTGTCATGTTCTGACATAAAGTAATTCCTGACGGAAAATACAATGCCCATAAATCTGCGCGCGCTGTAGCGACAACGAGAAAGCATTTATATAGATTCTCACCTGACTCCCGGGTAAGCACGCCTGAGGTCCCCGGGTCAAACTGTGGCAGCTCATAAAATTTTGCACCTTTCTATCAAATTCTGCAACGCAGCGGTTTCACATACCATCGCAGGTCATGAGACAGGCATGTCATAAAAGCCTCAGTCATGCGTGTTAACGTTACCATGTCAGCTCTGCTAATGTTGAAAGCTACATCTGCGATTTTACTGCAATCACAAGTCTAAACATCTGCCAAGAGAAACGTCTGTAATCAAGGACAGGGCCGCGCAGCATCCCTCCCGTCGAGACCCGCTCGGTTCATGTTCTTCGTAAGGACATAATAACCGTCAAGTTGTGCATTTCAATATTATTGCAGATGACACAGAGGCTGCAGAAGCAGGAACTGTCTCTGGCAGCGTTGTGAATATCACTTTAGCGACGCTACAATGCTTTGTGTGTTCACCTCTGCGCTCCAAACAGAAATATCTCATCAACTATTTGATGGATTGCTGTGAAATTTGCTACAGCGAGTCGTAGTCCCTGGAAGATGAATTGGAATATTTATGATCTCCTGATCATCTGTGCGCATGTACGCTCGTCTAGCAGCTGCAAAACTCATGACAGTCCCAAAAGGACCAATCTGTAATCTGAGTTAAGGTCCATTTATCAAACCTTTTCATGCTAAATCTAAATATGGCGGATATAGTGGACATTATAACTGCTAAATGCCAAGACTGTCATTCAGATTTTCTAGTTTTTGCTTACACGAGCCCTGAAAGGATTATAATCTTCACAGCTTTAAGGTTTGGCTTGTTTTCATAGTCCATTCAGTTGAACGATTTAAAACTGATGAATAATTACTCAATGCTCACAATATCATCGCATTGAAATCTAGTTCTGCAGATAATCAAATGCACTCCATTTAAATTTAAGGAGCTTTTTAATCATTATTTATTTTTTTATCCCAGGACTGTTTGAATCCGCTCACTGGGGTCTTCATGGAATTGGATGGTCGACCTCTCTGCTCCCTCCACTTCCATTCCCGGCAGGGCACTCTGTGCGGCAGCTGCAATAAGCCCATCACGGGTCGCTGCATCTCAGCACTTGGCTGCAAATTTCACCCTGAGCACTTTGTTTGCGCCTTCTGCCTGCGGCAGGTCAACCAAAGCATCTTCAAGGAGCGGATGGGAAAGCCCTACTGTCTGATGTGCTTTGAGAAACTCTTTCCGCAAGATTTATGAGCTGTGTAAGAGAAATAAACAGAAATACAGGGACCCTGTAAATGTGCAGACGTGCTGCAGGTAAGCAAAGGTTGCATTCTTCACTTCTGAGGTACCCGTCATTACCAACATTACTTGTAACATAAATCATAGAATTATAGGTTTATATGAAATAGCAAATTCAAAAAAGATATTGCCTTTCTTACAGATTTATTATATAGTTTGTTTCCAAAGCTTGGACTAAATGATCAGAGATTTCATATCAGGAACGTAATAATGATACAAACATAGAAATAAAAAGACATAGCCGCAGCTTTAGTACATGCTTTCCATTAAGCTGTACTCAGGTTGCCATGAGAGTTGGCAGTTCTGAGATGTTTTCTCGCAGCCTGGAGCTCATCTGTGCAGACCCAAAGCTTGTATTGGCAATGACTGACGTGGAATCAACATGCCAGCCAGCCTGCAGGTTCCTCCTCCTTGACTTACAGTTTGGACCTCAGCAGGCAGCGAAGTCAAACAGCCTCTTCATGCTGGACACAGGCTCCTTTATGGATGCTCATGGAAGATTAATGAAGGTGCTGAGGTGAACAAAGCTGGTTTCACAAGTGGTTCCTTCATCAGCCTCTCCCTCCACCTGCAAGGTGTTTTAGTACAAAATGCTTTTTTTTCTTTTTGCATAATCTATTTTGTTATTGCTGGGGCAATCTTTCTTCCGTTTGATGATGATTTTTGACTGTCTTTCTTGCATCTTTTTTTTTCAACACAGATGTAATGTACATAAAATTATGTTGCATGCATTTTTTCAATAAGAATCTTTATATTTCATCTTTCATGGGGCAAATTTGCAATCTCTGGACACCTGGAATTAATAGCTAGAGTTGCAGTTGAGGGCTGAAAATGGACAGAAATAATGAGCAAGAGCCTGAAGTTACAATTAACCTTTGAACCAAACAAAAACGTTTTTAGAATGGCTCCCGTTGTCAAACTTGATCAGACATTGTGTTATCTTCATATGAGCACTGGTTGCTTTTTTGTTATCCCCATAGGCAGCTTTCTTCGGCCTTTCTTTTAACCACTTAGATGTTCTGTGTGCAAGAGTCGGTGTGCGAGAGGGAGCGGAGGCGAGCATTAATCATGCTGTCATCACCGTCAGGCCAGACCTCTCGCTGACTCTGCAGGATACAGACCTTGCATCATGGAAGTACGGTGAATGCTGCGTTCAGTCAAAATCCGAGACTGCGAAGTGTTTAATGATTTCACAGCCTCATGCCAAGATTCCTCCTGGAAGGCTGCAATTCCAAATGTTAAATAAACATTAAATCATTTAAATGCTGCAAGATATTACAAATAATTGGAAGTAAACCTTCCTTAATTAATTATATACAGCACAACATAAACTTGATGCTTTGATGTGAACCTTTGGCGTAATACTGAAACTTTCCATTGTCATTACTCAAAGGGTGATTACCTGTACTCTAGTAAAAAATAGCATTGTACAAGACTCCTTCTTGCATGCTACAGTACATGCCAAGACTGTCTAACTAGTGGTCAGACCATTGCACATTAAAGTGCCATAAATTCTTGGTTAGCCTGATTTAAAGTAAACAAACACAGACCACCAAAATGATGAGTGGAAAGTACAAAAAATAGAATTCTTGCAAACGCTGATAAAATTCAAGGGCATGGCTGAGTGAAAGGGGAGGAAAAGGCTTGTCTGGCACGTAGTAAACATGAGAAAACATGAAAACCGAGTCGGAGCACCCAAAAAGGTTGGTGAATAAAGTGCTGCCTGTGGAAAGCACGAGAGTGGAACTCGGGTGACATTTACAGGAGCAAAAAGGAACATGAGTGATCACTGGGTCAAAAGGTGAGAGGCAAATACACCGGAACATAATACACACTGAGGTGAGGAGGCCAGAGGTTGGGGAGTGTGCTTGCAATCGTTATCCCCTGCATGACTCGGAAACTCAACACTCCCTCGTAAAAAGTGAGCATGCATCCCCTCGGCCACACCAGAGCCGCCTGTTGCAGAACCATTCAGCCTCACCTGGCCAGAGCCGCTGTCAGAACCGCTCTCAGGTACGGACTCGCTCGTTACTCAGCTCATCCACAAATCCAGGGCAACTACATCTGGAAGCAGTTGTGAAATCAGCCCTCCCGATGTGAAATCGCCGTTCAATTAGGAGTAATAAAAGAGGGACGGGTCGGATTACTGAAACACAAAATGTTTGTGCGTGTGCTGATGAACCTGACAGGTCGCGGCAATCCAAGCCATTAAAGATGAGCTCTGAGCTTATGAAAGCTGTCACTCCAAACATGGGTCTCTTGTTACACACATAGTTTGAGTCAAAATTAACAGTGAGTTGGGAATGCGCAAGAATAAAACCCTTTTTTTTTACTTGAGCCACCTGCCTGGAATTTGTTGTTTAACTTGAACATATCTGTTACATTCCTGACAACATGGAATTTCAACACTTTTGCGGACCTCTCCTCTTAGCCAACACATTGACGTCAGCGCGGTCGTGGACCTGGATCCTGGTTCGCACAACAAAGACCTGGACAGATTAAAAAGTTGTGCTGTCCACAGAGCGGTTTGTTTTCTGATGTGAACTCTCTGCCAAAGTTCCCCAGAGTTATATTTTGATGCTTTGATTTAAGACAGTTGAACTACAAACTGTAAAGTTTTCAGGGCTGCGAAAGTGCAGCCAGAGCTGGCAGGTCCACACAGCTTGTTTAGGGGGGCAATAAAATTTTTAGTGACATAAAAGTGTTTCTGTTTGAGAATTCAAATTAATGCAGGGAAGGAAAAGTGACAACTTCAACACCTTGGTAATTACTTCCACGCAGAGAAAAGTTGAAGTGCAGTGCGGCTCCACTTCTGGGTGTGTTTGTTCTGGCGTCCTGCCGGCGCTGGTTGCAGGTATCACACCTGATTCATGACTGGCTCTTCTGTCTACAAGGTCTTGTTGCCCTCAGCTGAACACTAAGTGCGCGCCACTATCTCACACAGCAGCTGTGATTTGGATTTTTTTTTTTTAACGCATAAACAGTCTGATGCAGAAATATGTACAACCATGAGGGTTCACCATGGCTTCTGCTGGCCCACACATGTACAATTACATTCACACGCACGCAAATTAGTGAACATTATCACCCACACAAACAGATGCACATAAACATAAAAATGCTATTTGTGAGCTCGGTCTCTGCCCGCCTCTCCACACACACAAATTAACACACATGTAGCCAAGAAAGCGATGGCTCGCGGCCTTTGTCGGCTCCGACGGAGCATGTCAGCGAGCGTCTCAGTGCTTTTTCTGTGCTGGCCGATCCTTGACCAACGAAGCCAGCCTGAGGTTTCCAGTTTTACGGGTTAAGTGAGTCAGTCCTCTGTCTCCTCTACTACATGCCTCATCTTTAGTCCATCTCCTGCCAAGTGTCTCAGCTGGACCTCCACGCTCCTGCACAGTTAAAAACAAGGAGTGGAGGAAAAACAGCACGGAGTAATTTATCTGGATTATATTAATACAGTAGACAAAAAGACTGAGGTTAAAACAAAGATTTATTAGTCAGTAAGCAACTTCTGTGTGCTGGGCCTTATTGTCAAGAAGATAGATGGCTTCATTAAACTTCTGTGCCTGTGTGTGGTATATTTGCCAGAGCAGTAGAAGATGTGGAACTTTTTCTATAAACATAAGAACTTCCTGATAATTGGTAGATAATATTTTCAATGGGGGTAGTGGTTGGACAACCCATTTATGACCACGTGTCAAAATGTTTAAAGGTCAAGTGTGTATGATGTCGTGGCTTCTAGTAGTGAGACATGGTGGGATACACCCACATATGTGGACGTGAGAAAATATCAACTACTAAGTAAATAGAAACACAGAGATAAGAATGCAGATTGTATTAAATATTAATAAAAGCATGTTTATGGATCTATTTGATTTTTTTCTCTTCCACCCAATAGGCTCATGTTGGGAAATCACCAGGGTCATAACGTGGTTGAGCAGAGTTGGATCTCCAGCGATATGTTATCTGCACAGTTCATTTTAAGGACAGCTGCTGATGGCTGAGTTAGGAACACAGTTGAGGCTTCAACCTGAGGTCAGACGCTGAGCAGACTGGCTCTGGAACTGGGACAAGCCCAGTTGGCATCATGGCCCCGATCCAAATCCTCTGCCACTGCAGCTGCCTCAGCACGGATGGTTATGAAATGTGTTTAAACGAGTGATGGTTAACCACAATACAGCCTTGATGCCTCAGGGCCGAGCGGCCTCCCGGGTTTAGACGTGATTGTGGAGGTCTGCCGAAGACTGAGAATCCTCGTGAGAAGCACATCGGGGTCAGTTGATAAATTACAGCCGCTGTGGGGAGAGCCCTCAAGGCTGGCCTCCAGACAAGTGTTTTAAAACAAAATCCACTATAGATAAAGTTGGAAAACTCTGCAGAACCACGCTGCCTGTAAAACACAACCTCATGCACACAGCTATAACCACATCACACAGATGCATCCCAATGACTTTGATAACAAAAGACATTCATTCCATTCTAGCCATTCCCGTTAAATCGCACAGCAATTTTATTAGCAGGTGTGTATTTTCCAGCGCTTCAGCTGTCTCTGCAAGGACACATTTGCACAACTTGTTCCAGCTCTTGTGTGAGAAGCCATTTTTCTAACCACTAACCTTCCTGTGATTCCTGTGACACCTTGTTCCCAGTTCACCATTTAAGTGCAATCATGAGCCCTTGTCTGAACCCTGGGCTCGTGCAGAGCTACACGAGGATTGATCTGCAGTTACTTCTTTGCATAAAAATGATTTAACATTCTGTAATCCAAAGCTGTCATTTCCTTTCTTTCATTTCGTGAGGAATCTCTCTCTTCAGTCATTCCATTTTGCTGTGAGGCAGTAGAGTCTGAGAAAATGGTTCCATCTGAGAAAAGTCCAAAATGTGTAATTTAGTTGAGATCTCTCTTTAAAATTGCCTGGGGATTGGCTCATGAAAAGGTGTTTTACCGAAATTACTTTCCCTAACACGTGGATATGGGTTTCGAAACAATACACCCCGAGAAGTTGTATCGGTCAAGGGCCACTTTAGATTTTACTTGCTAATGACTGTGCCACAGTTCAACGTCATTAATTCTCTCATTTTATTGGCAAAATATTAGAAATTGTATATTGTATTGTAACATTCAAACCCATTACCAAAAGAAAGGAAGGTGGAAAAAACATGTGGAGCTCAGGTTTCTGACACGCCTACGAATTGATTCTTGTCGTGGGTTGCGTGGTTCACTCTGATCTATCTGTGCAAAAGAGAGCTGTGTCCTGCTGACCCCAGTCTTGGTGCATGTATGGTACAAATTAATGTAGTCAGTGTAGAAGCATCCCCACTATCACGCAGATCATCTGGGCTTCAAGCTCAAGCTAAAAGCCCCTTCCATAGACTAAAAAAAAAAAATCTTGTGCCAATCAGAGGCAATGTTGAAGGAGAGTAACCACGTCTGATGTTACACTGATCACCAGCAACAACGCATATAAGAAGTAGAATCGTATTTCTGCTGCTTTGCTTGTGAAAAACCTGTATTTGAAGTCGTGAATCCACCATGCTGGATCCTTGGTCAAAATGCTGAGTCCAGAAATCATCTGTGATGGTAATATTTTAGATTTTTCCACATTAAAAAGTTCTACAACATTAGATAAAGGGGTCTGAAGTACATCTAAGCTAACTGGAGTGATTCACCAAGAGGCTTTATAGTTGATCCTCGGTCAGATCTGGACTGAGATGAGGAGAATTTTATGTTCCAAAATTGGTTCTCCCAACAGAGGAACATAAAATTGGATGACAGACAGCTTTAAATCAGAACAGAAGAATCATTCACTCCAGCTCTGTTTTAGCAATTCTACTGTATGTTTTATCTTTATTAGAATCCTTAAATTTACTCTTTGGTTTTTGGATAATGTGAATTTCATTCTTGACTATCCATGTTTTACTTTTTTGTTGTACTTTTTTGCTCTTTCCTTCCAAGAAGTGTTGTAACTGGGAGCCAAGCAGATAAAAATGATTATTGTTATTATTTTCACTTAAAGCAGGGTAACCACAATCCAAAGCTGCTTGAAAATACACAACGTCTTGTCTTCCACCTATTTAGAACACCTGAAAACATTTGAAATGATTGAAAAACAATGATAGCACTGTTGTCGTTATGGTAATTTATGAAGTCATAGTATGTTTTTCAAGTCTAATTATAGTTCTCTCACAGCATGTATTCCCTGGTTATTATCTCACCGGCAATATAAATAAAACCTTGATAGACCAGCAAAAGAAGCCAGAATTTCCCTTTAAAACAGGATCTGTTTTCATCTATCTCTGTTCTCTCCTAGTCTCTTTTTCTTCCTGTCGCTCTTGCATGCACCATTGTCACATAGCAACCAGTAAAGCCAAGACAAACAGAATTATTTAGTCATTTGATTCGACATCTTCTTCACTTTCTTTTCCCAAATGATGTCTGGCTTCGGGAAATGTTTCCACTAAGCAGTATGGGCTTTGTGAAGGCTTACGTTGGGATTAGAGCTCGTATTACCAACTCTGTGGCTCATTTACTCTTTGAATCCTCAGTCTTAAAAACAAAAGTTGCATGTGGACATGTCCAGTGGAATGATAATAGCGTGAAATTAGAAACACGTTTTCAGGAGGGAGGGGGGGACTCTCTTTGCAGTCCCGCAGAGATGCTTTTATGTGTAAGCTTTGATGTTACATCACATACAGGATGTGAAACGCAAGAGCATGGGCAAACGTACGGATGTTCCATTTGATCAGCGAGACTGAGATAAGCCACACTGACTAGAATAGGAGAGTAAAAACTGCAAATTTGTCCTAGAAAACAGAAACAGCATTCTAGTAGAATAGTAAAATGACCATTCTGGCATTATACAAACTGTTTAATCATGAGGGTTTCCTCCTATTTATTGAATAGTTGAATTTTATTTAATAATAATAATAATTATAGTAATAATAAATGTTTATAAAAAGTTATAGTAAACTTTTACCACTCAGTAGGATGCTCACTTTGGTTGCTGCTGCAAATTCTTTGGTTTCGAATCCGTCTGTCTGCAGCCCAAGTGGTTTTCCTGAAAGTTGCACCACCCACCTCCATTATCTCCAAACGCCTGTCTGCCAAAACACACGGCGAACAAAACGCCATGACCCATTTACCGTCATCTCAGATATGATCGCATGTGTCTGATAGCTGGCTAAAGCGCCGCCGGCCGACTCAAGCTGCGACCTGCAGCCGCAGCATCCAAGCACAACAGAAGCCCGGCGAAGAGATGTGTCCTCGCTGAGCCCCGAGCAGCGTGATCCAGGACTTTCATATGAGGAGCTTAAAAGCTCTGCGTGCACAGAGTAGTCTGTCATCACGTTGCGCTCACAAAAACATCGCTTGCAGTGAGTACAATGGTGGTTTCATCGGTAGATTCTCACCCTGAAGACCTGCGGTTGTGCATGTCAGTCATAAAGTTAGTGCAGAGCGCTGGAGCCCCTGTGCACCCGGTGTGTAACACCATATATGAGGAACGGCTTTGCCTTCTGTGTGCCGGCCATATTTCACCGTTTCAAGTGCAAGTCGTATATTTTATATCTAACTGCATGAATGCTGGCTGGGAGAGGAAGGGAAAAAAAAAACCTGAAGCTAAGACAGGAAGAGCGGGTAAAAGGAACTTCAGTGGGACGAAATTCAAACACCGCAAGAGTAGTAGACTCCATCCTGCATGCTCAAATTACTTTGTAAATGCTGCTCTGTCAACTTCATTTGAGAGTGCGATATCACAACAGTACACAGTTATCTCTGGGTGGGTACGGTGTGGTGAGTGAGTGGCTCAGACGTTGGCTTGGATGTGACTTTCAATCACGGTGGCGTGACCCAGTGGACTTCTCTGGGCTCGGCTCCAGCTCATAAATCAACCCACTGTCTCACCGCGTCGGCTGCAGAGTCCTAAACTCCCAGGAGTGAAATGCAGGCCAATGTTTTAACCCTGTGAAGCCGGAGCAGCCCGATGTCTTCAGGTCTCTGATTAGACACGGTCCTCAGCAGGATCGCGGCTCCATTCTGCCATTGGAACAGGCCTCCTGTGAGGCGTTGCCTGAATGGTGTTTGGCAGCTCCAGAAAAGGTGGAGAAGTTTTTTTACAAAAGGCTTTCACAAGTCTCCCATGCGACCTTTCTATTTAAACATGAAAATAAAGAAATAAATGAATGTGTTTTATACAAGTTTATCATTGTTATGGCATGTTTTTCTTTTTCTTTGTTTTTTTTTTGTAAGAAATTGCAGGAAAAAACACATTCATGCCAATATGAAAACAAATTCCATGATAGTGATGGTGCATTTAAAAAAATAAGTATAAAAGAAATGACTACATAAAATAAATCAATAAATAATTACTCTCATAAATTAAAGTTCTGACTAATATGGTAAAAGGACCTGACTACATCAGCTGTATCTTAAATCACTGTGAGATCAAGACACCTGAGTCTGGATGTCTTGGACACAAACATAATGCAGACCGTATCATTTTGGTTCAAAATCATTCAAGGATAACCCGGGGAATGTTGTGGAATGGCCAACTCAAAGCCCAGAACCTCAAAACAATAGAGAATTTGGGGCTGGTCTTGAAAATAAATTCTGCGCCGTCTGACAGAAGCTCAAGCGGTTTGCAGAAAAGAATGTAATAAAATTGCAGATGCACGTGTGTAAATGCATGAAATTCTTTAAAAAAAAACTAAAAAAAAATCACAAATGTCAGTAGAATTAAACTTTATACATGACTTCAAGCAATAGGCTGTGATGGTCGGGGTGTGGTGGTATAGCTCTTTCCCAGTAAAGATTACTCCGTTCATTCTGATTTGCTCATTTTGTTTGTTTGTTTTTTTTAACAGTGACAAAAAGGCTCGGGTTGTTTTTGTGCATCTTTTTAAAAATAATTATTTATGGGGGTCAAGTCATCCCTTCAACTTTGCAACTATCTCTTAAGTTTATGTCTAGCACCGCCAGCGCGTCAAGGATTTCACTTATCATTTCCAGATGGCTTGGCACAAATCATTGTCCAGACATTGATGTTTCCCAGAAGAAAGAATTTAAACTAACTGTGATGATCCTCTAGCCCTTTCCTCTTCTGCCCGTGTGTGCCGTGCATACAGTATGCTTCCAGTGCCCATATTTGTGTCCACAGTCACAGTCTATAAAAGCATCGCTCTTACGTGCCGTTGGCCTCCCTGATGGGGCATTAATGCTCCCAGTGTGCCCTCGTTCTGGCCTTGAGCTTCACAGTTCAGTCCGATTCAGCCTGTAATTCATCTTATATGAGACCAGGTGGAGAATGGTAGCTGTCATCGTGACGTTATTGATGGTTGCGCTTCGGCTGAAAGGAAGTCAGCGCCGCTCTCACTTTGACCGAGAGCAAGAAATTCTCCCTCTGTGTGATGATATATTTTATGAACTCAGCTAAGGTACCAGCGATTGATAATCTCTTTGATGTAGTGACACAAAAGGTAAGTCGCGAATGAAAAATGTTGTTGTGGAGTCATAAAACAGGTGTCCTGCAGCAGCGCCATGGGACTATAAATAAATCCAGAAAAAGGAGAGGCCTAGTCGGCGTGTTTTCTTTTCTCAGTCTCGTACAGTAGATTACAGTAAAAACCCGGACACATGTTTAGGATCAGCTGAAGAAGCAGAAAATTACCTCTTATACAGCGTTCCTGGGTGGACCGTTTGCGTATTTGTCTGTGCAGGTTTGTGTATTCAGTCATGGGTTTCATGCTGTTAAGCAGCTTTCTGTTCTTTCTACTTCAGGCACACAAGTTGGACCCTTTAAAGCGTGTCTCTTGACCCTGCGTGCGTGTGTGTTTGTGTGTATTTTTTCATAGAGACCGTGTTGTTTGACATGTTTCAACTGTGTGTGGATTTATGGGGGTGTGTTTATACGTGTGTGTGTGTGTGCGCGTTGCAGAGCAGTGTTTTAGTGCTGCCTTCCCCTTGAAAAGCCCGGGAGCTGTTGACAGCTCCTCTGCTCCCTGTCAAGCACGAGAACAACTCTCTGTGTGAGCGAAGAGTAACTGTAGGAGCGACGCCTCGAGAGCCGAGAGGAGTCTGGAGTGTGTGTGTGTAATCTGCGTATCTGCCGTGGCGTCTAACTGTGTCTCTGTGTTTATCTGTCTCCACAGCTAAATTGGTATTATGGAGATAGAGCTGGGACGCTCCCACATCCTCCACTTTTGCCCTCTTCAGACACATCAGATCTGCCTTTTTGCATGAAAAAAATGCCTGCATTGTATCAATACATAGCCATTAATCAGGGCTAATCACCTTCTCCTCCAACATTTCCTTTCTACAGCCACTTTAGTGTCCTATTTCTTCAAAGCTCCCTTTTCAGGCTGATCCGTCTCTCTGCTCTTTCATGTCTCACGTTGAGACAAATGCACATCCACAAATGAGTTCAAGTCTGCTGGCTTGGGAGAAGACTTTGGTGGAATGTAACGGAGGAGCGAGCACTGATTGTGAGAATAAACAGAGACCAAAAGCAAAGAAGATGTTGAGAACAGAAGAAATGATGGAGGGGATGCATGAAATGCCATATTATGTTACCAAAACAACACGATATCCACAATGGAATAAAAGACATTATTCAGACCCACAGTATTACACTGGGGCTGACCTCACTACTGGAGTCCAGTATCATTAATCACAGACTGAGGAGCTTTTGAAGGCATCATATGGTCCTCTTTGACAGGACAAGTGAGTCAAGATGGTTGCCCTCTTGGCACGTTTTCAGCCCAACTTGTCAGAAACTGCCACTTTATCATGTGTTTATAGGATAAGTTGTTCTGGGAATCTTCCCGAACTTTCATGTGAACATTATGGCAGAACTACTGTAGTTTGAATGAAAACACCACTCCAAAGACTAATGAATGTGAAAAAGCAGCCAACGTGAGCCCGAAGCTTCACCGGTAGGCTACAGTGAAGAAATCAACCTGTGCGCCGCACCGTTCGGGCCCAACTGGGAACCCAAATAGTCCAAAAATGAAACTAAGTGAAAGGTCAAACAGGAGGACAGCCCATCCATGTTCACATCACCAATCACTGAGGTTTCATCGCCTTCATTTCCACCCTGCTCCCCTCCACCACCTCATCGCCGGTCATCTGGCCGCTGTCCAGACGCCCTACTTCGGTGTCATCTTCACCTCCACCACCCGTGTGTTTCCGTTCAGCTGGAGGCTCCACATCACTGTATCATTTCCCTCGGTGATCATCTTCTGGGGTCTAAGCGCCAAAATCTTTGATGCTTAATAAATCATTTATCTGTCTCAATTTTTCCATCATGAATCTTTCCCTACAGACAGTAATAAATATTTTTTCAGCTGCATACCTTTTCATCGTGTGTGTACAATACGATCATTTTGCAGCATTTTCGATTTTTATTATTTGATCATTTGGAAAAGGGTGAAATGTCATGACTGACAGATGGGGTCTGCTTCCCAATGGGTTGCCATCTGTTTAAAAGGAACTCAGCAGAGTAACTCCAGTTACTACCGGACCGATTTGGCAGCTAATACCGTAATTGCATTTCCAGTGTAAGATACGATAATACACTGGTTTGGACGACGAGTGCACCCAAAATCTAGTGTTAGTAAAAGGCAGATGTGCTGAATTAGAGGCAGTTTAATGCTTGAAAATCCCACATAAATTCACATTGTTTTACCGTGATGATAAAAAATAGCATCACGGCAGCATGGACGTGCTTATTCAAGCCTATTTCTGTGAGTTCAACCTTGATTTTTTTTTAAGCTGTTTGGACACCTTTCCTCACAGATGTGGGCATACAAAAATCGAGACATCCCACAACTAAAACAACTAAAAAAACCGCAGTCACATTCAACACGGACCACAGCAGCCAGGATACAATACCACCTCAGACAGAGTATGCACTAGACATACGCCAAATAAACAGTGGATAAATGCAGGATAAACACGGTCTGAGCCTCACTGCTACCAAACTGAACTTTCTTCATGCAGCCAGACAAAGACTCCACTGACTCACACTGGGCAAACGTCACGCAACCCAGGCAAAAACACCAGAGGCAGACAGCCAGTGAAGTGATGCTTTCAGGGATCCTAAAGCGTAACATCTTTGCAGCGAGGCCTTGCCATCTTTGATGTCATACATTTCATAATAAAAGCACCTCGGACGTTGAGGTAATCCTCAAAGGACCTCATTAGAGCGGCTGACCTTCCTCAAAAGAAGGTCAAGTCCAAATCCAGATATTTGACGACTTAAAGGGGAGCTCATCTGATCCTTCAGAATGGAATTCAAGTATTCCTGCACACCAGCGCAGGCCAGGGTCCTGGCTTTCATGAAAACATAGCATATGCTGTTTATACTGTGTTCTTTAGTCAATGCAGAGGCCTTATTTGGCACTCAGAGTCTCTGTGGGACCCCTGCTAGGATAAACTGAAAATAGCACATTAACAATAAACACCCACGGTATATTACAGGATAAAATCAGGTTTATATACTGCGCGTCTTCTATTTCCATAATGTCGTGAAATGAATACATCTATTGTCTGGTGCAGAGATTTGCAGCAGAGGCACCGTGGCTACTGAAGAGACAAGAAAGAAGATATCATTATTCCCCCCTCGTCATTTTCTTTTACCTTTCCAAAAGTAAAAAGGCAGATCTGCGGAACAGCAGGAGGAGTGTTTTCCCATCTTCTTTTATTCTCCTTCCCTGCCTTCCGTCTGTGGGTCAAAAGAGGTAGAATGCAGGAGACGACAGCATGAGGCTTCTGGGTATGAATAATACTATTACTCACAGCTCCGATGATCAGTAGGAGAGAACTCACCGAATCACTGAGAGACATCTCCAGCCTAGAATCTGATATAAAGACATAATTAGTTTTACAAAACAAATATCAAATTGGTCAAACAGCTTTTGTATCTGTGTAAAAAGAGCTCGTATAAATAGTGCGCCGGAGTAAACTCTCAGGACATGAGTCATTACAACAATGCTTGAACTGAGTGCGACCTTATTTTTTTAAATGAAACTCGGAGATGTTAGAACTGTAAGGTTGGGGATTTCTTCTGAGGTGATAGAAACGATTGCCTTAGGTACTCCCTGTTTTCTTGTTTTGGTGATATCTAAGAAAATGCCAACTAATCCGCTTCCAGGCAGAGGCTTGCATTTTAATTTAAATTTTTAAAAACTACAAAAATAAATACAAGTATAAATTGTTGTGGGAGCAGGTTTGAGACTCTAGTATAGTCCATTCTGTTCCTCTTTCTACTTAAAAATGGATTTATGCTTGTATATGTAACCTGCATGGAGTCGCACACCTTTGTTGTCACAATTACGCTTGCACACTGGTGCATTCATGGTGCTGGCCAAGCCCAATCTGTCCAATCAATGACATTTCTTTCTGCAGCTATTGGGTCGAATTTGTAATGCTTTACTGAACGTTCCTACAAATGTCTCTATTCAATTTATTATCTGCTCAATCTCTCCAATTGGTCCACAAGCCCTGTAATTAAACAGGAATGTGTAATAGGAAATACGGAGCAATTGAGCGGACCAATCGCAGCTGGTGCATGGCTGCTTTTGCGGGGAAGTGAATGTCCCTTTGATGCAGCAACAGCAGAGCAGTTTCAGCACAGGAGTCTCCAGCGTTTCCATACTGGTTCGTGGAAGGGTGTGGTGCTGCTGTAACATTGGTTTTCCATGTACTGACATGGAAGCATGCATCCTGGACAGTCGCACAGCCAAGCTGCTGCAAATGTGAAATATTCTGTCAAAAATATACTTTTACACTCAATCTTTTATCTCCATGTGTATTTCTCACCAGTTCATGTTAATGAGATGGTAAAATCACAATATAATTCATCTCGCTCTATATGTGGAAGGAAGTTGCTATGGAAATACCCAGTATGTACGAGCAGACAAATACTGTAATATAGTCACACAGATCACATTTTATTGGTATTCTCGCACCCTTGCTTCACCTTGGAACACCGGCTGTAATGAGTTTTAAAGAAAATCTAGTGAGATATTATTTCCAGAAAAACAACCCTGAACATGACCCCTGTCACTTTATCGCTTCCTCCCATCTTTCTTCTCCCGCTTTTGCTCATTCTGCAAAATGAAAATAGACAGATAGCCATCCGCCGCATGTGTCGACATGCCACAGGGGACGTCACTGCAGACGGGAAGGGGAAGAATCAAATACTTTCGCCACAAGCGCAAAGTTGAAGCCTTAAAAGTGCCGGGTTTTGGCAGATTTGGCCCCGCCTCCGCTTGTCTCCATCTCCCTCGTGCGACTCACCCTAAACCGAGCCCATTTCTAAACCGCCTCCCTGCGCTCTTTGACATATGCCACCCATTAACGGCACCTTCCTCCTCCTCCACCGCCTCCCATCCTGTCGCATTACTTGACTTTTCCTAATTCGTCCGGAAAGTGAAACCACAATAACATTTCACCAGAGACACGGTCAATATTTTTCCTGACATCTTCAAAGCAGAACAGAGGATATTGGAGCCTGAGCGGGCGGCTGGTGGAGATACTGCGTGTCTGCGTGTGCGTAGACCAGTTGAGAAACAACAGACGCGGATGGAGTGTTTGCTGTAGCCTTTGCAGCCGGTCTGGCGGTCGGTGTCTGAAGTATGGCTGCCTAAAGCTATGAGCCATTCCTTCATATCCATCATTCTTGCGCTTCCTTTTGAAGCCCCCGTTGTTCTTGCTCGGGGTCAACAATCTCTCCATCCCTTCGCTTGCTCCAATGACCGCCGCCCCGATGCCTCCTCCCGCCACAAGGGGTCCCCGCGCGCGTAACAAACAAAACAAGTTTGCGCGGATCCTCCGGGCCTTAGTTACGGCTCCTCTCATTTTTTTCATATTTTCCTCTTCAATGCGGTGGAGCGGCAGTAATAGGAGTGGAAGCCCGTCATTACAGGCCGATAAACGAGTAATGATGAATTGATACTAGGGTTTTGTGGCGAGACTCCTGCACAACATCAGCCCGACAGGCAGCCGCAGAGCCGCAAGGACAAGTAGACACAGGATCCTCAGAGCTGCGGGGGCCACAAACATTAACGACGAGACTTCGCCCTCTCTACCCCCCCCCACCCTTTTCTGTTTTCCTTTTTCTCTAGCTGTCCGCAGAGAGTACAAGCTGCATATAATGGACAAGAAAAATACACATAGCATTGAAGTGGAAGACGGGCTCTGTTTATACTTCACCTACCAATCTCCCTAATACCTCCCCAGATGTGTGTTCTGTCTAAGTGAATGTTTTGGAGCAGAACATTAACTTTAAAGTCTTCTTTCGTCCCCGGCTATATGGGCTCTATGCTCTAAAGGCTGGCCCGTGTCCAGGAATGTCCCGTAGTCGGCTGCTCACAAGCTCTCTTCTAAGCGGCCAAGAATGCGAAAAACTCCATCAAAGAGACACTCTCTGTAAGGTGTGGCTGAAGAAGGACCAGAGTTCACAGGTGGACATATTAGATTGAAATCGCTGAATTCCCACACCTGTCTGGAGAAAATGAGCGCAACAGAGTAATACCATATACCTTGATCGCCCTATTTCTCGGCCCGCTGGGCCGCCTTTGTTAATCTAAGGCTCTTTCCAGACATGCCAACCTGTGAGCGATCAGTGTGGAGAACTAAGGCAGTAAATGTGGATCTATATCAACTTGAGAAGCTTTCAATTTCACTCAGGCCACATTATGATGTTCTTACAGCAATGTGAAACAACAGTATCGACTGCCTGGTGTACAGTGGTGACATTCTTGGTGTAAACAGAGGCCCGCCATCATTATCGATGTTATATGAGGATTCAGAGTTCACAAATGGTGACGTCAGATGAATCACCCAATCGTGGTAGGCTGTGGTAAATTATCTTATTTAGGGCAGGGCTGAGCTATCGACTCAGACTGGGCGGTGTCACCCTGGGTAGTCGCAACTACATGGCTTCATGTTTAAGTATTTTTTTGATTTCATTTGTCAGTTTGTTACATGCACACTTTCCCAGACGGAAAACTGTCCCAGTTCATCTAAACAGCAACAATTTTTTTTGCAAACATACATATGTGATCGAGTCACAAGTGATCACTCACGCATCGATGTGAAAATGCAGCGCACGTGCAGGTGTGACCCCACAAACCTGCGATCTGAGGTTAATTCCAGGTCTGAACAACCCCCCCCCACCAAAACCATCTTAGTGTGTGCTCACATAGACCACCGCACATCTGTATAAAATGAAGAATTATTGACTTTCCAAGCTTTCATATGCAAGAAGCTTGATGAATGGTGCCCAATAAAAGAAGTCAAAGGTTGAAAGGGCGAAAGAGTCACGGTTTTACAACGTGAGACTACGTTAAAAGACGAGCTGATCAAAGACGCCCAGCAGAACCGCCCAATCTGCCTCTTCTGAATGGAAAACACAATAAGCAGAGCCAGTGAGTCCATAACAAAGCTGCCCGCTGACACAAGCGAGCACACGGGGTGGTGAGAAGAGGAATGGAGAGGAGGGGACAACATGGCCAAGGACAAAGACTTGCTTGTCTGAGGTCTGTCTTTCGCTAGCCTGCAGGGAGGGGCCCGGTGCCGCTTGTTTGAGGGGTCCCAGTGATAAATTTCCCACTACTTGACTCTGTCACACTGTCTGCCACTCGGACAATAACTGAGGTCAGAGCTGCGTGGTGAAGCATTGACGTGGTGGCCCGCGCAGAGAGGGGCCACTTTCCCTTAACACGAACATTTAACTCTTGTGCGCCGGGCTCCCCATCATCTAAAGAAGGTCTGAAAATAAATGAAACACCCCATCGCAGTTATCCTTACCCTGACCCATTTATTTCTGACCATCAATTATGGATATAACCCCCCCCCTGCAGCTCGTTGCTTCAGCGAGACCCGCGCGTGTTTGTCAAACAGATGGACAGAGATGAATGTGGTCCTTCTGAAGAGGAAGCACATGGCAGCGTATGAAACATTATCCATTTACATCTTCAGAATGACGTGTTGAAACCCAAACCAAACAAAACTCTGTGTACCACCTGGGTCTTCAGGGTTTTTTTTTCTATTCTTTTTTTTTCTTCTTCTTTTTCCGGGGCTCTGCCCTTCTCTTCCTGGCTCCAAATGTTTGGTGGAAGATTTCTGTGGAGGCGCTTTAGACAGAGAAGTAACTGCAATGTGGTCCCATTAATAGAACGGAAAAAGATCTAGTTTTAGAAGAGAGAAATGTTGGGGTCCATTAAGACAACACATTCACATGTTAAAGCTGGTGGACTTATACATATATGGAATACACATATAGTGCATGTTAGTGGTATCTATGGAAACTATATAATCATTCAATCCATCTTTTGCTCTCTTTCCGTATGGGACCTGTGCACAGGCGTGCGCGTGTGCGCGTGCGTGCGTGTGTGTTTGGGGTGAAGTAGGGGGGGCTGCACAAGTCGTCCCACCTCCCTCTCTCCGAGTCAAGACGCTCCAAACTTTCGGAGCGCGCCGAGGAAACTCACGAAATAGTTTTGGGCTTGCTGCACCGAGTTACGGGAGAAAAGTCTCAAGACAGAAGCCACACCGGGGAGCCGCTGACAGTGTCGGGAATGGCGATCGGGCGAAATGATCCTGCAGCCGGCAGGCACGTGTGAGACGAGAAGTCATCGGTAACGCTTTTTCTTTTTTTTTTTCTTTTTTCTCCCCCCCTTCCTCCCGTGAGTGTTGAGCAGAGTTTAAAAATCTGTGAAAGGTGGGTGACAGGAGCGTGCTGTCACCTCGGCACGATGCTCTGTGTGCCGGGATTCAGATGGATCTTCCTGAACGCTCTCCTGCACACGGTGGCACCCTGGGGCGCACAGCGACCCGACAGACCCCGGCAGTGCGACGCACCGAAGTCGGTGAGTCAACTCGGGCACGTTCTTTGGTATGAGGGGCGAAACACGGTCGTGCAAAAGTTTGGTTGTAGTTAGAAAATCACAGCAAAAAGACCACATTTACACGCCAGTTTTTAAAAGTTGATGGTAGGACGGCATTCATTTCACATATAATTTATCATTCACATATAATTTATATGTCAGTAGCGTTTTACAGCGTTACATAATAATACAAATAATGGGGCACTGATGATGATGATGATGATAATAATAATAATAATAATAATAATAATAATAATAATAATAATAATAATAATAATAATAATAATAATAAAGTTTGTATAATGCTTCATCTTCATACATTTAATAATTAAGTTCAGATTTTTTTTCGGCTCGTAAACTGACCTCCAAGGCGAAATTGGGGCCTCAGAAATAAATGAAAGCAGTTGCCAAGAGAAATTAACCGCTCGCCAACTTTACGACTGTTTATGTGACAAACGCATATAATGGGGAACACCCACGGGTGACCTGACTACATTTCCTCGACCTTTGAGAGGTGATCGTGTTTCAGCCCATTAAAACACTTTTCGGGCACTTTGGTCAAATTATAGATGTGACTTGAAGTCACTGGGAGGTGCAAAAGTGTCGGGCACGCTTGTCCGTGAACGCATCATTGATAAGGGGAACGATTAAAATGGGACTTTTAAGCTGCAGTTTAGGTTTGGCTTTCAAAAAAATAATAAAAAATCCAGGGTTTAGCAGACAAGTGTATAAATAGTCCGTGACACTTGGCTGTGGTCGCGCAGATGGAATTAGGAGCTCGTTTGGAGATCAGAGAATTTTGTGCGATTCATGCGTTTATGTCCAAGATGCGGATAATGGTGCTGTTGTCAGCGATCACTGAAGACGTGGTGCCCCTTCGCCCCGTGTGATTTGCTATGCGTCAGTACAGTGGTCTCTGTTTTCTGTTAAAGAGTAATTACCCCCATAAAACAGAGCCCTGCGTGCGCGCCGAGGCTCTCCAGAAAAGTTCACGGAGCTTCAGCGGAGGGAATTTGGCCTCTCCCGGGACACGATCGCACTTTCCATGTCTAAAAGCCCTCAATTATGGGGTTGGCCGCGTGAAATTTCTACCTTAGGATACAATTCAAAAAGCATGAATCCCATGTAAATCTCCTCCTCTCCAGTGCTCGCCACAAAAACGGAGTTACAAGCCTTTCGACAAGAGACGAACCGAGGATTTATTTTGTTGGGGATTTGTGACAGAAGTCTGCGCTAATTGTGATAACAGGACACCCAGACGGACGATTCCACCAGGTTTTTGGCAGCTGCAGGAAAACGTTTTATATTACAAAGAGCGCAATTAGCAGTGCGCCCTGGCAACACAGCTGAGGGGAAAACTTGATTAAACTGTCGTGGTAGTCTTAAATATTTTCTTAGAATAACTTTATTTTGCAAAAATGGGTTTCATCTCTTGAATGCCTGATTATGCTATGTTTCAGCAGTCGGAAATTTGATATTGTTTATGGAAGCCAATTCTTCTTTTTTTTTTTTTTTTCAGGGTTGTGTAATGCAAACATTAAAGCCACATGCACAGCCACAGCACATTTGCAGAACACTTAACAAGAACCATATTTTATATTCAGACTTATGCTAATTCCGAGTGGCTGTGAATATTTAATTTCCATTGTGACATTGTTTGGTGTAAGAATAACCGCTCTAGACAAACACTTTCCGCAACGTAAACTGTAGAGGGCAGGAGGAGTGTTGTAGCAGAGGGGGGGGGGCAACAGCGCCGCATCTCCACCAAATGCTGTAAAAATGTCCCAAACAAGAGTATCACGGCGAGGTCAGAAGGAAGGGTGGCGTGCAGCTTTCAGTTTCAGGGGGGTTTCATGAGCTCCGGCACAGTGCATCTGCGTCTCAGCCTCCTAAACGCTTACCGTGCCGGACAGCCGTTGGGACCTAAGGTATGCACCTCAACAATACACAGGGGTCTGTTTACAGTCCAGAAGGCCCCGCCATAAAGCCACATTCTGTACCACAGGAAACCCTCTCAGCTCAGCCCCGAGCATGCTTGACTTCATTCTTCCCTTGTTGTCCCTTCCGAAGTAGAATTTCAGAGTGAAATTGTTGACCTGAGCCGATGGCCAGTAAACCACACCAGAGGAAACAAGTGTCGGCTTCAGGGGTTGAATTTCCAGCATCATTGTTTGCATACTTTTGTTTCCTTCAGCCCTGGAAAACTTGACCTGACTCTGTTGCCTCCCTTCTCTCTTCCGCCTCCTTCGCAGCAAAGCGAGATGAACTCTTTCCTGTGGCGGGTGAAGCGCGCCGCCCCTCATCCCTCCTCGCCGTCGTACCTGTTTGGCACCATCCACGTGCCCTACACCCGAGTGTGGGACTTCATCCCAGACCGGTCCAAGCAGGCTTTTCACAGCAGCCACAACGTTTTCTTTGAGCTGGACCTGACCGACCCCCTGACCATCTCCAAACTGACCAGCTGCCAGCTGCTGCCCCACGGGGAGAATCTGCAGACCCTGCTGCCTCGGGACCTCTACCGCCGCTTGAAGCGCCACCTGGACTACGTCAAGCACATGATGCCTTACTGGATGACTGCCGACCAGCGCGGACGCGGCTTGTATGCCGACTACCTGTTCAACGCCATCGCGGGGAACTGGGAGAGGAAAAGGCCCGTGTGGGTGATGCTGATGGTAAACTCGCTGACGGAGTGGGACGTCCGGTCCAGGGGGACCCCTGTGCTGGACTTGTTCTTGGCTCAAGAGGCAGAGAGGATGAGGAAGACCACAGGGGCAGTGGAGCGGGTGGAGGAGCAGTGTCACCCCCTGAACGGCCTCAACTTCTCCCAGGTAAGGAGACTGAAAACGCTCTTGTTTTCACTCTGGCTTGTGTGTACACAGCTGGATTTGCCTGGAGAGCTCCAACAACAGGCCAGGCCCAGAGTGAGCAGGGGGATAGATAAAATTCTCCGTTGCGCGCGCTCTTTCGGCTCGCGCAGAGAGGAAGAAACTCAAAGTTCACCGTTATAAAAAGTGTCCATCCGACGGTCGGGGGGGGGATGTGAGAAAAGGCAACACGAGGGGAGGAAAAGGGAATAAAACCGTTTCTGTTGGAGACAGCTTTACGGTTATGAATGAGCCTTCGCCTCGGTTTGCAAACACTCCCATCGGCCGAGTGTGCAGCGATGGTGTCAGAGTGAATGGTCCTAGTGCAGCACGCACTGGAAAAGGTGAGAAGAGCGTGGAGTTTTCTGTTTCATTAATGCAGACTATCTGTCTGGCCCCGCAGCACTGCAGGGCTTGTGCAGTAACCGGATACTCCATCTATACTACAACTGTCCTCTTGGCTTGATCTGCAAAGATTCAGATGCGTAGAGTGTTTGTCTGTAATAGACAGCAGGAGGCATGGACCATGGCTCCAGGAGGCATATGGAACACGCTATCTTCCGATTCATGACGTTTTAATAAAAGCTGTCATTTCTGTTATTGAGTCTTCATTCAGCAACACGTGTTTTACATGCGTGCTACCAAACATGCAAAAAGCTCTGTGTGTGCAGTGTGCTGCAACAGAATCCGCGGGGGCCTATACCTTCATGTGACAGGTTGGTGGGCTAATTTGAGCGGCAGTGGGCTCGCAGCCTCTCCTCTTTCATCAGCACCTCCTAACTATGCTGTCAAAGTCTCCGTCTGTGCCCTGAACACGCCTGGGAATTTTACTGACTCTAGAAATAAGCTCAGCGTGCCTCCCTCAGTCCTCCAGACATGCTGCGTAAGCCTTTCCTCAGCGTTTCAGCCTTTCTTTTTTTCATTTTCATGGCCACTAAACTGTTTTTATTTGGGGGCTGCAGCTTTGTTGTTGACAACCCTGCTTTGATATTTAGTCATTTAAACTATGACTGAAATGATTTCCCTCATGTGTTCCTTTGCATCTGTTAAAGACAGAAAAGCGTGAGTATTTTATCCAGGTTTCACTCATTCCCTTATTGTAACAATTAGATAAAAGTGTGCAGAATCTTGCCTATTGTCCCTCAATACGAACATGTCTGGAGCTTTACCAGGCAGGTGTCCTCAGAGTTTCGGGAAATGTGTTCAAAATTAGACAGAGGATGTCTTGAATCTCAGCCCACCAGAACATAATAACCCCTGGATGGCTGCGCATCCAATCAGCACGTTTCTACACGTGCACAAGAACAATTCAGATTTGAACTGGAACTGACATGGAAACCATTATTCTCAATTATGATAATTTGCCATTTAATCTGGACACTATGGTTGATTGATTCTCTATAAGTTTGACTAACAGGAATGAGGTCAGAAGAACAGTTCTAAAGAGAAAATAAGTGGGTGGGATTCAGAACAAAGGCACATGGAAACAGGGACAGAAACAGAGACTGAACGGGGGAACGCTAAAGCAGCAGAGGGCTGAACACAGTGGGACTGGCGTGATGATCATCCCACCATTAAAGATAATCTGAAACATGAGTGATCTTTACAAGGAGTCCTGAGTCGGGAAGAGGTCCAAACACTGACACTCACGTAATCGTTGTTCCCAATGAAAGAGTTGCACGCAATATTCCTTAAGAGACTCTCAGCTGCCGCTGATCTGTCATTGTACTACTGTTAGTCTCAGAGGCATTTGGTCCCAGCACTACCAGTGCAGTCATGCGCTACCAGTGCAGTCATGCTAGGGCCGGTGCTAAATGTTTAAGGTTCTGTTTGTTCCTGATCATGTTCTTTGGTTTAGAAGGCGGCGATGTCTGCAGTGATGTTGGGAGATATTAAGTGTGACAAGAGCTCTCTTTGGACCATTATGGTCTAAGAAGCGAGCTATTTTTTTTTCTATGCTCTGTTTAGATCACAGCGAGGTGTGGATGTCTTTATGCGAGGCAGTTTGTAGGTTGTGGAAACAAAGGCGGATCATGGCGCATGGTTTTTCTCCAATTCTTTAGAGGGCTATGTAGGTTGACAGCTGGGCGGGCAGGAAAGCTCCGAAATCTCTGTGAATTCCATCTTTGAGCTCGGAGATGGAATGGCTTTGTGAGTTATTGGAGAAAGCTTTGCCTTAAAGGGCACGAGTTTCACAATCTTAGTTCTGCGATTTCTATATATCCTGTCATCGGTCTCACAGTACCGCCGTCACATGTTAACAGGACGGTAACAAATCACAATCTTCTATTTTTTGCCTCGATGCTTCATGTTGAGTGAAAAGAAAACGTTCTTTCTTGAGGGCAGCTATAGCCGGCGGGCCTCTCTCACTCCCACCAAATAAACACCCGTATTTATTTTCCCTGGGTCACATTGCTGCTGAAGCCACTGGTCCATGTCAGAAAGAAATTTCAACATATTGGTGGCGCCTGTCTCCCGGACAGAGGTCGCGGGTCAGAGCGGGAGGTGGCAGCGGAGCCGGCGAGCAGCGGAGCGGCAAGGAGACTGGCAGTCTGGCGGGGTCAGTCTGGGCACGGCCGGGAAAGACGCAGCCGGTTTGATAGAGTACCTGTCCCAGCTCCGGGCCAGCCTGGTTTCTCATCAAATCGGGTTTGTTTTCTCTTAGTTTGAGTCTGTGGAGGAGCCGTACTGTACACTCAGTGCTGAGGCCTTCACCTCGCTGAGGCACTTTTAAACGCCATGACAGCTCTACGCTTTTTTACAAACAACGTCGCTGCCATCTCGCACGTTTGAGATGCGAAATGGAATCGCGGTATCAGTTTCCAGGTTCGAATGGCTTCTTGCGCAATAGCAAGCGGAGATTGGCTGTCAATCACGTAACCTTTTGTTTTCAGTTTGGCCCGAGTGCTGCTTAAAATAATGGAGCGGAGGAGGGGTATTTTTTCTGCTGCAGAAGGCCACAAGAGGGCAAACGGAATGCTTTGGCCCCATTTTTTGAGGGGGGGGCTGTCATGTTGTCTGTTTTTATATACCGTCTATAGTCATGACCACTAAATTAACACACAGTGTTTTGTTTGGATCAGATGCATTCCCCGTTGCTGTATTTAGACCCACACAGTCTGTGTATCCCATTACCCTCCATTACTTTATGAGATATTTCATTTGATTTGTGTTTGCACTCACTTTTCCTATTGAGCCTCGTAAAGCATACAGCCCCGGGATGCAGACAACTGATTTAAAAATGATTTTAAAACAGGAAAAGTAAAATATACCACACGTCCAGGGGAAAATGTATCTCCTCATACAGGTCCAGACGTTCCTCAGCATGTTGCTGTTTCTCGGTGACCCTAAGTGGAGGCTGAAATATTGGGAGTGCAGCTCTTTGCTGAGTTACTTTACTGAAATCAAAATAAAGACTCTCGCGTGTTGTTTTCTTTGGATCATTTTCACCTAAACAGCACATCTTTGAAGGTAAGAAGAAACATCCAACCCTACCCATATTTAAATATTTACATTCCATGACAGGTGTGTAAGTTTGGGTTTGAAATGATGTGTGGACCACAGAGGCTGACAGATGGAAAAAGAAAAAAAATTCTCTCCCTGCCCTCTGCTCTTCTCCTCCTCTGACCTCCTCACTCATTCTGGATCTCTGTTGCCTCCTTCTCATTCCTTATCTCCCTCCCTGACATGTCCCCAGGCTCCGGTTGTCCCGTCACTAACCCGCTGTCCTTCGCACCCGAAGTGGAAAAAGAGGGGGGGGGGTGATTACCTTCGACGTGTGCTGCCGTCATGTACCCCCTTTTTAAGTGTGGCATCTGAGGTTGTTTTACATCTAAGCTGTAATTACCTGCACAAATATGTGGAAAACTGTGAGGCAGCCCATATCAGTCTGATCATCTGGTCCTGTAGGCAAGCAGACGGCCGTCCGACTGTTGCACTAATGACTTAATAGGTGCCTTAATGACCAAATAGCCTGCTGCCATCCAGAAGCACTTAGACAATTACATGCTGGCCAGAACACTGCAGGCTGACGGTGAGATGAAGAGAAGAGGAGGAAAAAAAAGAGAAGCTGGAGAGGGACGCTGGGGGAAAAGGGGCATACTGCACTTGACAGCTGAATAAATCACAAAACTTTCATTCAGATTCTGTGAGACCAAAAAAAAAAAAGTCCTGACAGGAATTAGGTCTGCAGTGGAAACTGATTACATGGATCAAGAGTTCGGAAAGTAAGCTGACCTTTTATTCACATTAAAGCATATGGAAAAGGACAAACCAGAGACTTGAATTTAATGTTTAAAATCCCGTAATACTTAGTTTCATGCAGTAACTCTTCTCCTGGTAGGGGCTAAAGATCTGATTCCTCGGTAACATATAGAAATGCTGCTGGAAAAAAGTAATTATGTCAGCATTGCCTTCCTTCCTAAACCTTCCTTCCTATCTGCTTATAAATTTAAACCTAATGTGAATTTGTTGAAAATGTTTCAGACAGCCAATAATGTGGTAAATTGAGAAGCTGCAGTATATCATGAATATAAAACTACTGTTTATGGATAAAGTAAGGTAAGATAAACTTGATTCATCCCACAATTTGGAAATTAATGTGTCACCATCAAAGATAACAAACACTTACATGGAAGAAAGTTGACTAAGATAACAAATGAATAGATAGGAAAAAAATCTTTAATTTCATATATAATAATGCACTTGAAGTTTTCTATCTTCTTCTATTTTCCTGAAAGAAGCTGATGTTTTTACAATTGATACTAAAAAATCATGGAATTATTCAAATTTATTATCGTATAAATGTTTTTTTTTATTATTTTGCTGCTTATCCATTCAGTCGGTCCAGATGAGGGCCTCAGAACTGTACCTGAGAGCCCTGAAATAATGACTCCACCACATTGTGAGTGAATTGCCGCTGCTTTGGCGTTGGGCGTGCCAAATCCTTCCCTCCCTCCTTCCCCTTTTTCCCTTAGCTGGAGAAAATAAGCGTTCCTTTCTGCTTCAGTTGTTAACTTCCTCATATCATCTCCGCCGCCAGTCGCCTCTTTTTCTCTCGAAGGCCGGAGCACGAACCCGAGCACTGATGCGAACACCTCTGCTGTCTTTCAGGATAATTGTGTGATCCCAACATGGAAAACTGCACGTGACACACATGTTACATTTCTTTTGTAGACATCCGCTCTGACACAAAGGGGAACCTGCGGTAAATTGTTTGGTGCTGGAGGTTATTTCTATGGGACAGGCAGGTAGTTTCCAGGAAGCCTGGGGTTAATCCCAGGTTGTCTGGGCCAGGGGCTGATTGATCACAGACTGGAATGTGCCTGACTGATTTCCTCAGAGACCCACTTAGCCCCTCTGGAATGTTGTTGTCCTTTGCAACGTTGTTCTTTCATAACCTTTGTTTAACCAGGTTAACCCAACTAAAAGCAGTGATCATTGTAAAATTTGCGCTCTCCCCTGTGCTCTGTCGCTTGTAGTTATGTTGTTAAACTGTTGATTTGTTCAGCTTCTCTGGCCACCAATCATTTCTACAGCTTCAGAGGGCATGCGGACTTTGCCTCTCTTCTGTTGTTTCTCTTATACCGTTGTAAGACCTCTGCGAGAATTCGAAAGGCAATACAAAACATTAATGTATAATATTTTTAGTGCTGAAGACCAATGAAAATGAACCAAACAAAGTGGTGTAAGCAGAGCAAGAACACTGTGGCGACTTTCTCCGTTGGATATTTTGTGATTCAGAGATGAACTCAGCGTCGCGGCTTGTCTGTGACATCATCAACGCATTAGTACACCTCTCCCACACCATCGCTGGCCAACAGTCATAAACAGGTGCCAGCCGAGAACAACTGCCTGTGTGTGTGTGTGTGTCTCTCTCTCTCTCTCTCTGTCTCTGTGTGTGTCTGTGTCTGTGAAGGCTTGCCAGGGATTAGGTAGCATTAGCGGAGCCCTCTCACTGAACCTGGTTTTAATGTGACCCATTGGTCTTGTCGGCCCCCCCTGTGCTCCGTCCCCATTTATTCAACCCGTTAGAGGACCTCAGCTCTGCCGCGCTGCATCTTCCACTATCCCCCTCCCCCTCTGCAAACTTATACGTTCATGCTCATTTTCACTTTCACACCATTTACTTGAATTATCCTCCCAGTCAACTACTGTTGGCCCAGTTGTCTGTTTATTTATTCAGTCATCCCTGTGCAGAATGTGCTGGCCTTTTTTGTGCTGGGGGAGGGTAAGATACAAACGGGAGTATATTTCTATAAGTAGTATTCTTGTTATCAACCCATGGCAGAGGCAGACCAACATAAAAAAAAAATCATTGCAAAGCAGATGAGCATTTGAGCTTGGCTCTTTATTGGAAAGCTAATTTTCCACTTTATGATGTCATGACGCAGAAAACTCCAGTTGCTGTTCTTTCCACTATCTCCAACTACCTCGCAAATTGAAAAATGCCATTTGAAACAAGTTTCCACTTTGTGCATTTTATAGAGAGCATGTAAATCCTGTCATTTGTTCCCCGGCTGTTGCTAAGAGTGACAGCCATTACGTCCACCTCTCCATCCAGGAGCACCTTTCAGAGACAGACCGACCCATGAAGAGAGCCGCAGGATCTCTGGATAAACAGACAAAGAGGGTAGTGAGACTGTCAGATAGATAAGCAGTAGGAGGCAGGAGACAGATCCCAGTGCCTTTAACAAGATTCAGACGTGCACGCTCTGACACCAGGACAGAGATTAGTGAAAGGACAAGCCCTTCACTGTAGTACTGACTCAGAGCCGTCGAAAAAGCGCCAGGAACCGAAAAAAACATGACTCATATCTTCAGGCATTGAGTGATAAAATCAAATGTCAACAGTCTGACGATAAACTTTGCTACCACTACCACCGAGACCGTTTTAAACATTGAGGCTTCTTTATCTAAAGATAACACGCTAACAGCATTTTTGACAGAAGGATAGTGTTGATGAAAACTACAAGTTGCCCCCCCCCCATCCCAAACTCTTCAGGCTTTGGAGATTTGAGGTATTCGTGCATTCAGGCCTCTCTTTCCCCTCTCAATTTAGAGTTCCCATAACTTTCAGAGAAAGTTATGGGAACTAGATTGACAGAGGAAGCCAATTGCCCTCGTCCATTGCCCCATGGATGACCCCGTTCCTTTGGCGAAAGCAGCAGTAGCCCCTGCGTCACCCCACCCTCTCAACTGTTGTTGAACATGACTTCTTCAGTTCTTTGAACTGACAGTGACCCTGAGTTAATTAGTCACAAATTGGGTTTTAAACAAGATAAGCGGTTTAACAAATATATGGTGATCTTTTTAAGATTTTTTTTTTCAATAAAATTGTTGTTAGTAATAATCAGTAAAAACACTATATGTAAACAAATGTCAGGTAATATTTAAACAGTTCTCTAAGCTATTTGGCACAATTCTCCAGTGTGGAAATTCCGGAGCACCAGGCACGATAAAGAGATAAAACTCAGAGATGAAATTGGCTGCCCTGCTGTTGACGTGTGACCTGGTCAGCCTCTACCACGGAAGAAAAGAGCAAAAGAAAGCAAAGGAGCACATGAAGGGATTATGTGAAAGAAATGGTGGAACAGGCATGATCATGGAATGGTTAGAAATCCCCTCCCCACTCAGGAAAGAGGAAAAAAAACAACAACACGCTTCACTTTGGTGGTAGTGGGAGAGAGAAAAAGCAATAACACAGGAAACCTTCATTTTCTCCACTCAACAGTTTCCTCTGTGCCAAAATAAAAAGACAACAATAAAGTATAAATGATGCCGCTGTGAAGTTTCTCCCTCTCCTCTTTCTGTTGGTTTGGAGGTTTTTCCCTCCTCTCCTCATCACGGTCAATTTCCCCTGTCATTCACCAATGCGCTTTTTCCAGCAGTTCGTCTACCTTTCCCAAGGCGCGCACTCTTGGCATTCACTGGAACAGTTTAAATATAATATCAAACATATGGCGGAGTTTATGGAATGCAAATGAGAGGAGAAATCAAATTTACTTAGAGAGTCAGAGTGGGACCGCGGTCTCCGAGGGATGCTGTTGTTTGGGGAGAAGCTAAGTGATGGGCAGCCGTAATTACAGCCACAAACTTAAATGGAGGGCGGGAGACGGAGAGCCTGGGATAAGTGAGCGGGTTGCAAGGGGGGAGAGGAGAGGAGTGAAAGGGAGACGGGTTAAGAAAGAGAAGCTCTCAGTGGGTGGCTTTTACCACCCCCCCCCTTCATTTTTCATCCCGGTCTCTCTTGTGTGGGTGTGCATCATGTGATGATGTGTAATTGGCCTGTGGTCACACTAGAGTTGTACAAACAGATTAGCAGGGAAACATGTCAGCTCACGGGGCTGTGGAGGTGAATGTGCGTGTTGTCCGGATTACAGATGTGGGATTGTGTGGGAAAAGGTTTGATGGAGTAAAACCTGTATTAATGGTGAACAGGTGGGGCCAGTTGACTTTGTCATAGACAAATTTGTTCTCGTGGGCACTCGTGGAAAGTCTGGAGCTTACAGTAAGCCTTTATGTCCAGCAGAACGTCAATATTCTACACAGGTGTATTCATCCGTGCACACACTTTCAACGCCTCATTTGTCTTCACAAAATTCAATTATGTTTCCTTAAAAGCCATTTATTCCAGAGGATTATTGTCATTTTCGATGACTTGAAGATTTAGGGCATGTTGGTCATAAAGTCTGGGTTGTGCGAGTTTATGCTTGGATCAGGGATTCTGAGATCCCACTGGGCATGCCCCAAATGTCCACCCTGACCGAATGCGTGAACCACCTCCTGTCAATGCAAAGCTGTGGTGGCTTCTCCCTGATATCCGAGCTCCTCGCCCTATTTAAGCAGAGCCAAGCTGGTCAGCAGAGGAAACTCTTGTCAGGCTTTTAGACTTGCAAACCCATTCTTCTTTCTTAGACATAGTCTAAAAGGTTCTAAAGGAAATTAAATAACTCTATTATTGGGGTATTCTAATCAATTCTTATTTGATACTTTAACTGAGTAAGCCATTAGTTGTGCATTATGAAGACTTTACCTAAATTCTTTGCATGATAACAGCAATATTGCTTTTTAAATGTATACACAAGTGGGAATTGCTTTCCTCCACAGTAGAGTAGGGTTTTGGTGGAAACCAAAGTTCAGGATGAGCTGTTTGGGTTGGTAAAGGAGTCTCTGCTCCTCATTGTCATTGCTAAAGAATAAACCGACTGTATGTTTAAGCAAATATGATGCCTTTAATTCAGTTTGGGAATGACTTGTTATATGTTCATTGGTTTTGTCTTGCTTTTTGTAACTTCTGAGATCCTATTGCAGTATAGCGGAAGCATGAAAAACATCTGTGTTTTCATTCCTGGAGTTTACTCTGATGATCTATCTGATGATCCCAAGCAATGTTGTCAGTAGTCTTGAATGGATGCTCTCTTTAGCTCTGCAACAGAATCAAATAATATGAAAACTATGGACTGCCTGCAGTGTGAGCTAAGTCCTGGAACAATGTAGGCATGGCTGCCGAAGGGTGAAAGAAAAAAAAAACCTCACAGAGGCAGGAAGTATTGGAACAAATCTGTTCTTTGAGTTGCCAAAGTGCAAAATGGAGACAGGGAGACAGACAGAGCAGGCCACCTCAGAGCCTCTGAAGCTGTAACAGCTCTGGTGACAGCCAACCAAAGCACTTAAGAGTCCTGCAAATGGGGTTTTAATACCCACTAACAGATGGGCTAGTTTGTGGGAAGGGATATGGCAAAGAATGGGGATGGTGGAGAGAGGATGAGTGAGCATGATTAACCCATACAAGATCCAAGTTGACCAGTACTTTTCAAATTGCTGCCCTTCAAGCACAGTCTGGTTTTTACTTGGTCATCTCCTTACTTTTTCCGAAGGCTGACACAGTTGAAGTCTCATTAATGTGGCGATCTCAGTCATCCTTTCCTTGATGTGCTATCTAAAGATGAGAGTCAGTCCAGCTGGCTACTCATAATATTCTCAAATTGGACTTCCAGGATATGCAGTTGGGAAACGCTGTCTAATCTAAGTATAATAAACCATCCAATATACTATCAATAATAACTCTGACATGTTTACATCAGATCATGACAGTGGTTAGGGAGAAAGCACTGTCTTGTCTTTGAACTGACTTGGACTTGATTTTTGTTTGGTCTTGTTCTTGACAAATTCGATCATGGCTGCAATGCTGATTCATTTTCCTTCAGTTCCCTCAAGGTTAGAACTAATCCAGCACAATAGCTCTAAGTGAAATGATCACAAAATTACTTCAATTGTTTTGTTCTTTGACCAGTCTCTGGGCAAATTTAATATAACAATCATCTTGTTAAAGAGCAGTGTTCTGATGGGAAACTTTGAGTCGTGGAATGCACGCAGATGTTACATAGATATGTACCAGTCACCAGGGCTTCGTAAACCTTTACCTCCTGGCATCCTCAGAAACCCTGCGTGTCAGAACTAGTGGACATCATAGCTTTCCTGTCAGCAACAGTTGGTCACAGGAACGTTTCCATGGTGGTTGGGGTCAGGATTCAGGGTTGCAGTAAGACAACACATTTCTGGAATTCAAGCATTTTATTTAATTCAGATTTTTATTTTTTCGTCTGATTAGTTCTTTTCCCTCTAACATTTCCAGGAACATTTAAATCCAGGAATGTATTCACCTGCATAAATTCCTGATAATCTGTGTGGTTTGTGTTTCCTCTTCCAATCAGGATGAATGGAACAATGCAAGTGTGTTTCGCCAATCAGTGTTCTTCAACACAACTCTGACCCTCAAGAATTCCCTGGAATTCTTTAATACTCCCTAGAAGATACTTTAAAAAAAAAAAAAAAGTTTGGGGTCGAAGGAAAGTTTTTTTTTTCTTGATTTTGGTACAATCATGGTGATGTTTTTTTTTTTGTTCTTGCAGTGTAAGAACTTGATGTTCTTCATCTACGGACACTTCTCAATTGGTTGCGTATGAAGCAATTTAATTACAGATATGATCTGTTCTCTACTGTGGCTTCCGCAAGCATATTTTCACGAGATAGTTTTGATTGTACAACGTCCCTGGAAGCTGCTTGTGTAAATCTCCATACTTTCTTATGTTAGGGACATTGTAGATGGAGAAATGAAATATTTTCTGTAAATTAAAGTTGTGATTTCTCATGTCATAAAACAGGATTTGTATCACTTATCTACACAAATCCCCTGAGAGCAGGAGTCCATTTTATCACTTTTGTCAGGGGAGGAACATTGATGAAAAGAACTGGTCCGGCCTTATAAACCGAATGAACTTCACTATCTTACCTCAGCTTGGCTGTTGTTTACATAAAACGGCCCCTGACTCAAACAAAAGTTGGATGGCTCCCTGGAAACCCTGAGAAGAGAAGATGAGAATGATGAGGAGGAGAAATAGAAGGAACCAAATTGCCTGTGGGGGTGAAAGAAGAAAGCGAAAACAAACTGAGAAATTATCAAGTGCTATTTAATTTCAATTACTGGATGTTCCAGAGTTAAACAAATACTGATGGGGCTGCCTTTTACTTTCAGAATCCTTGCAATCAAACAATGATCTAAATTTACTTAAAAACTCCAAAACTCAGTCAGTGGTTAATGGTTAACTTTCATAGTATCTTTGAGAGTTTTATCTGAACCTACAAAAGCAGCTCTTCTGATATGAACCACTTAGCCTGGGAAGAAGCCCTTTAATGCTGCCCCGCTGCATGGAAGCTCTGGAATTTATATGAACTCAACTCCCTTTTTTTTCAGCTTTCTTTTGGAGAAATTTATATCCTGACTCCCAGGTACTTCTCTTCAGTACCGCCTCAGTAAGGTCTTGGTTGTGGTTTTAAATGGGTTAAGGCGATGTTAGAGGTGATGTAATCCCATACAGAGTGCACATCTGGGTAATTTTTCTTTTAAATCTTCCACACCAAAGCAGATGGCCAGTACTGGCAGTTTATCAGAAGAAGTCTCAGAAATTAACAGCCTTCTACATGGACTAACTTTGTATTGTATTCAGGATGCAGGATGCAATTAATCTTACCTGTGTGGAACAATTATAAATAATGTTTTATTCTCTGAAGTTTTTAAAAGACTGAAAATTTGGAGGCAATTAATTTATCCTGAGTTCTCATGAAGTTCCAAGTTTCCATGGAAGAATATAAGGTATACTACAAGGTCATTATTATTTTAGAAAGTTGGATTTCTTATTCACGTTGGCCTGATCCTGTATTCTGGATTCATTTAATAGATGTCTGAGTGAAGAGAAGAAACTCTCAATCACTGACCCCCCCACCTCTAAAGTCCGCCAAACCTCAGAGCCACGTGTGATATCATATATGGTCTGTAGGCCCCTCGCACCTCGTCTACACCCACAGCCCAACCACTGGCCCCTGGGACAGGCAAATAATTTGTCAAAATTACCAGCGCCCTCTAAAAAAAAAAAAAAAAATGAATGCAGAAAGTGTGAAGCCTGGAGTCTGCAAGATGTTCCAAATATTCTATCCATCTTCACTCAGGCTAACCTGGGTTGGGGAGACCGCTGAAACAGGAATTTTTTGATTGGGAATGTGCCTAGTTTGGGGAAACTTTTCGGGCATGTCTATCGAAAGAGTGGATATTCCCCTGCACTTCTGGCAATTTTCTCACTTTTAACAATTGCTTATCTTGGACTGGTTGTGGTTGCCAATCCATTGGTGGCTGTGGGTGAAACTGTTTTGATGGATCACTGGGTTTTCTGGGGTTAGCATTGCCCACCCTTGAGGATCTGGCTGCTGTAAAAAGAGCAACTCTATTCACTTTCTCTCCCAGAGAAACACAAATAAATTCCTTTTAATCAGCGATGAGTTCTTCGGGGGCTCATTTGGAAGGAATGTAATTGAAAGTATAAGGTAAAGTTTTTCATACAGCAAATGTGCTTCGGTAAGCGTGATTCGTCTCTCCCGCAGCTGGCCTTTGGCTCGCCTGAGGGCGACCGCGCAGCAGTTTAGATGAAGACGCAATCATGTGAGGCGGAGGTGCAGGCTTTGAAACACTTGAGGAAGGCTCTGCGAAAACTCACACGGCACGGGAGACATTTCAACAAATAATTAAATACAAACTCAAAGACATAAAGAAAGCTCCTTGGCTTTTCCTTCCCCGTCTGTCTTGTCCCCGGCCGGGGGGGGGTCCTGAGGTCAGTGCCTCTGAAGGAGGATCCAAAACCGCGTGCTAACGAGAATGCCAAGCCTAACAGGGAATGACAGCTCATCGCACTGGGAACTGCTGTATGTGTCTGTGTGCTTTGGGGGTTGGCGTCTAGCTGTGCCAGATATCTGTACGCATTTAATATGAGAAGGCAAACATCCCGGGCGAGGCTTAATAACTCACTTTTTTTTTTTTTTTTCACCTACATGCATGCAGGAATGCACCCCAGTAAACACACTTAATGACGAGCGCTAAATTGCAGGCAAGTGTACACACAGACGCGCAATTTCCCAAGCATCAATCAGCAACAATAATTTAAAAGATGCGTCTCTATCCCCATCTAACTCCACCGCTGCCATAACCAGACGGGCTGCCTCTGCGCGCTCAATGTGGGCCCTGATGAAAAGCAGATGGCTCCGTTGGTAATGAGAGAGAGGGACAGAAAGACAGACGGACAGAAAGATGTTTAAATCGGTGCGGTGTCAAATAGGGGTTAAAGGGTCAGGTTTGTGCAGAAGCGACAGGAATATGCTTCAGGGAACACGAGGGAGAGGGCAAATACAAATCAGAGAGGACGTGATGGAGTGAGGATGAGTAAAAGGGAAAGTGTGGCTGCGTGTATGTGTGTGTGTGTGTGTGTGCGTGTGTGTGTGTGTGTGAGATAAAGGAAGCTGAGGGGTCAGTATGGGAGCGAGGGAACAGTCAGCCATTCTCAGATGAAAGGAATCCAGCCATCTCCTCAATGATAAACATGTGTCTGGGTCACCCGTCCCACCTCCCTCTCTGCTCTACTTATCTGAGCGCGGCTTCACTGTTACAGACACAATAACACGCAAACACCTCATGCACCAGTTTGGCAACAGCAGAGGAAACGTGCCTCGTAAGTGTCAAGTGACACGGGCTGCGCAGCGGCACAGCCAGAGAGGGAAACATCACAGCTCCTTTTATCGTCTGTTCTTCTTTTCTCCCTCCATTCCTGTCCACGGCTGCATTGCCTCATTTGCAGCTGAGCCGTACACCTGAGGAGCCAACAAAACAGTTTTAACGCATGACCAAGTATGTCAGTTTAGACTTACACACGCACCGAAGGAAATTTATTGAACAATTTCAGTGCAGCTGCACTAGCCGGTGATAGCCCTTTCCACTAATTGGTACGAGCCCTTTTATTGGTTGGCCTGTTGTCAAGAAGAAATTCTATAGTGAAACTATAGAGTGAAGTGTCACTTTGCTGGCATGTGAAATTATGAAGGTAACGCGCACAGAGCACAGACTGCATTTTCTTTTTGGGGCCAAAATGTGGAGAGTGCTTTGTCGAGTGTCCCAGAAACTGAGGCCAACTGAAGTTTAGATGCACCGGTGGCCCCACAACCAACCTAATTTCCTGTGCAAGTTAAAAACGGATCTGCTTTGACATCGTGCAGGAGGGTGACCTGCACCTCATCGTCACGTTTTAGTCATGCTAACATGTTTTGCATGTAAACACACTGACCGAATAGCCGCGGTTTGTTTGACGGCAAAAAATTTGCCAGGTGTCAAAGTGTGTTACTTCTCAGAAGTGAAGCCACTCTGCCCGTAGGTGAACCATGTCATCGTTACTGATGTTCAAATGAATTCCAGTCTAAAACTTAGCTCTGTTCCTCTCCCACCCTCTCTCAAGTCTTGAGGTGAAGGCAATGAGAAGCGCCTCTGTGGCTCTCTGTTGACTCCCCTACCTTCCTGGATGGTTGCCATTACTGCAGCCTGGCCTGGGAGGGGAGCAGTTGGGGGTGTTTATGGGTTGGGGGGGTACAGAGAGAGCATGGGGTCGCTGAATGAGAGGAAATGAGATGAGAAAAAAAAGGAATGGTGACTGAAGGAGAGCAAAAAAAAAAAGGAATGGACTGAGGGAAAATTATATATTGGTGGGTTTAACATTCTTGTTACTATAATTGCAGTCTTTCCAAACTACACAGGTCAGGTTTCTATTTGCTTTATTATACCATTGCACGTTTTAAAGTATGGCTAGGTTTATTGCAATATGTGTTTATTTGTTTATTTCCTTTATGATGACTGGAAACAGTATGTTGAAGCTGTGGGGAGCAGTGTGTGTGTGTGTGTGTGTGTGTGTGTGTGTATGTGTGTGTATGCGTGTACTTGTGTGTATAGCCATTGCAACCACAGGTACTCACCCATGACCACGCACTGATGATTAGGTCACTGGCACACACTCATGCATGCAGGAGAACACAAACACTCAGACACACACTCGCCCAAACCATGGTCTCCCTTGATGTGGTCGCCTCTCTCCTCCCTCATCTCCGACGTTTCGGCGACCCCGAGATCTAAATTTCCCGGCACATTTAGGACACGCGTTCCCACGTCGCATTCTGGTGCGCTGGCGTCGGACTTAACTGCCGCTCAGCGCGATGCGCCACGGCGGGAATTAAAGCAGCAGTGATCTAATAAACTCCCTGTGTTAATTAAGACGGGGCTTTGGCACAGCGGGGATTGTGGTGAGACAGACACTCGTTGAAAAAAAGGTCTTGTGTGTTGCTTGCACAAATAAACACAAATTTACACACGCACAAGGATTACATTTACACAAGTACTACTATATTTTATAGCTCGAAGCAAATTTGGCACTCCAAGTCTCAAAAGGATAAATAAACGACTGGGAAAAATCCAAATCGTCTTTCTCCTCATTAGTGAGCCCGTGTATGTGTGTGTGTGTGTGTGTGTGTGTGTGTGTGTGTGTGTGTGTGTGTGTGTGTGTGTGTGTGTGTGTGTTGAACCATAACAAACATAGTAAAGACTATGAATTGAATATTAAAGGGATGGTTGGGGGGTTGGGGGGCGTTAATGCAAAACATGTGGACGCTGACAGTCTTTGCTTTATCTGTCTTCTTTTGCCTTTCTCTGTTTCCTTGCTGGCACAGACGAAACGTGTAGCCAAGGATTTAATGTATGGAAAGTGAAGAAGTTAAGTATATGACTGCACTATTGAAAAAGGCACTAAACGCTCTCCTCATCTCTTCTAAAGACCTCACTCTTCCAGTAAAGGCTAACTGCATAGGTTGCAGTCTCATGTATCCGCTACTTCCCGTCTGCTTCAGCATTCCTCTCCATCCGTGTGGCTTATTTGATGATTTGCAGCCCATTCGAAGCCACAATCCTGTGATCTGTTGGTCAGGGTGACCACAAAACCTCAGCATGGCCAACCACGTCTGCCCTTGAGCCACCGTGCGGCTGCGCAAAACACACACAAAAACACACACCAGACAGAAAAAAACATCACAGAGACGTATGCATGTATGCACACATAGAGTACGGAGCGCTCGCAGATGGAAGAATTATGTCTTTCCCACAGGCTGATCGCCTCTGTCAGCAGCCTGTTCTGAGACGCTGTGTGTTCTCTAGTGCAAAATCTATTACAGCCAGTCATATCTGCAGCCATACTGACTGGATGCTAAACCAGCAGCATGATTTAAATCGACAAATCTGAGCGAATGAAATCTACTTGGCTCAGTCTACAAATCAAATTTCAAGGATTTTTCCTGGACACTCTTTGAAGTCTGATCGAGGTAGGCTTCTCCTCAGGCACGTCTGGACCATTAATGATGACACAATTAATGGGGTCGCACGGCTGCAAGTTGGAAGCACGAGGCACAAAGGCCTGTTTCATAGTCACCTCTGCATGCGGGGCAGCAGGGTCCTGCTCTGTACTGCCCCCTGTTCTCCTGCACGCAAAGGTTCCTCAGTTTAAAAGGATCCTCCGTGAATTCCTGGTTTTGTTGCAGTCAAGTGTTCACGAGCTCGGTTCTCATGACCTTCAAGCGCATGTGAGTCCATTGTGGAAGGCTGTTAAAACTCCCAGGTTCTAGTCATGGTGACAAATGGCCCAGAAACCAGCCTCCAGCAGCCGTGGCCGAAGACTTGTGCTTCCAGTATAATTATCGGTTTGCTCCATATACTCTAAATACGATGCTCACTAATTTAGCTGTCGTCTCTGTCAGGCGTGGTGTGAACGCAGACGGAAAAATAACCCGTCGAGGAAGTTGGAGGGTTACTTCTCAAGTCTACTTAGAGGGTGTGCTCCGGTTCGTTTGACCACGATCTCTGGTGCCGAGGCAAGTCGTGTGAGTTGTGCCTGGTTGTCAGTTAAATGCTGAAAGTGTGTTTAAATCGTCATCATGAGAGTTCATCAAAATCTAAGATGTGGCAGCACAGAGGTGTCTGTGACCTCAACCCCCTCCCAGTGCCTCCATCCCGGTGCTTCTGTGAGTTTTTCCTCTGCCTGTTTGTTTTTCCTCCGTCTCCATGTTGACTTCGCCGCCTCAGTCAGTCTTCATTCTGCCTATTTTTCACAGTCATGTACACAAATGTTTTCCTCTGTCTTCAATTTCACTGTCTCTCACACAAACCCAAACAAACACACAAATCTTTGTTTTCGCCCACACTCTTTTCCTCCAACGGGTTGCAGCGATGATGCAGGCTGATGTTGACTGGCTGTTTTTACAGATGATTAATTCCTCCCATGTTCACTTCTTTTGCGGTGCACGTCAGATATCTGCTAAGCTGTGAGCAAGTTTGTGATTAACTGCAGTATTGGGGCCAAAACTGAATCCCAGAATCACAAGTATGACCTTCTGGACTAACTCAACAAACAATTTGTTAATTTTCAGCTTTTGCTGAACCCCTAAAAAAAAACCAAACTGATAAACAGCTGGATGTTTGCCCTTGCTGTACCAGGACATTTTTAAACATACTGGGAAGTCTTACAAAGTAGTCTTGCACTCATTTTTTCCTCAGTTAATAACATTACAAAGTAATTACAGATGTGGCAGCTATCTAGAGCAGATTCAGTCAGCATTTAGCATTTTTTTATTTTGCCACAGTCACATTGCTGATTCCCAGCATGGTGATTAGATTCCTTTTATGTTAGCATTGAGCTAACAGACCGTTAATCTGTGATGTACATGTATGATCAAGTCGGGCATTCCTTAGCTATTGCTTCTTTTTGAAACTTGGCAACTATTCTTGTAATTCAACTTTCAACTGTGCTTGAAAAGCAGAATGGTAGCACACAACTCAGCTTCAAAAGGTGTCTAACATACTGAGCATGATCAAGGCAAAAGTCATGCATTAAAAGATTAAGATTGGAATCTTGTGAATCAATAATTTGGCTCTTCTGGCTTCACGTTATGTCACCAGTGGAAAACGACAAAAGCATCAGTGGTATGACTTTTACGTAATGGGAGGAGGAATGACTGATTTCGATTAAAATACAAAATAATAAGAGTTTGGGAGGGAGTAAACATCGGTATGAATTATCTTTCTTGGTTACAGCCCTTTTTATCACTGTTTCAAACCAGTGTTGACATAAATTGTGGTTAGGTGAACTATTTCAAACATCCTGAAACATCAGGAACTCATACAGCATTTTTGGTTTCACACCCATTCTCTTGCCTCACCTTATTTCCCTCAGCTGTCATGTTGTGTTTTTTCTTACATCTACTCTGTTCAGTCAGACAACTGTACCTTTTGCAGCTTCGTTATGAAGTTACAGGATGCTGTGTGCGTGCGTGTGTGTGCGTGCGTGCGTGCATGTGTTTGTGTGTGTCTGTGTGCGCGTGTGTGTGGATGTGTGTGCGTGTGTTTGTGTGTGTGTGTGTGTGTGAGGCAGAGGAAGGAAAGAGAGAACATTCTATCTTGATCAAACCTCATGGAAGTGGGTTGAGGAGAACGTCCAAGTGTACCAAGTCTTCCTCGGAAAACTTTCAGACTGTCGATCTGCTCCTCATCTGCTTTCCATTCATGCACAGAGGGAAACAGATGACACGCAGAGATGGCAGCGGTGCTTCATATGGTATGCGTGCATGTGCATATTTGTGTTTCTCTACATACAGATATTAAAATCCCAGCAGCCAACTTGTAGTTTGGAGGCATTTCTGACAGCTACCAACAGTTTAGACTCTATCTCATTGTAGCAATCTCCTAACATGTGCTGGGCAGCGACTAGCAAGATAAGAAGACAGTCGGGAAAAAAAGAAAAGTTAGGATTTACGGGAGGATGCATTCCTCTCCTCTTGGCTGAGATTAAAGAACATGTCTTGGATTGGCCTGTTGCGCACCAAATTACACACATGCAGTTGAAAAATTGCAGTGGACATAATGTGGCATTGCAGGGGGTTGATCTTTCTCTCATGATGCGGCCAGTAAACATGTTCCAACTCTGAAAAGGCTTTTTATATCTGTCAAACACATCTGAGGTCTGTCTGGTGGTCCCACACTCATTAAAAACTGGCAAACCTCGGTAAGCATTAGCTTGGGAGGTTGGACATATTTGTGCATGCCCCCTTCTTTTCTCCATCTGAGGCAGCTTGTTCTCATCAGGAGGATGATTTGGGCTCTGCTTGCTTGTGGATGTGCTGACAGAATATTTTAAGATGACAGAGCAGCTCACACATAGTACGGTTTCCTCCTGTAAAATTTGACTCACTTAATTCCCTCTCTGTCCCTCTCCCAGCCCCCCCCCCAACCTCTTCACCACACACACACACACACACACACACACACACACACACACACACACACACACACACACACACACACACACACCAATAGTGCCTAATCCTAACCTCAACATTATTTTCATAGTTTTAAGTGTTACTGTCGACTTTTTCATACTATGAAAAAAACAAAACAAACAAACCTAATCCTACCCTCTGTTTTATAGCAGTGGTGGTTTCAGCAACTTTGTGGAAAACTGCTGACCTATGACCCATGAGATCAGGAACAACAATTTGAGCAGGATGTGGCTGTTTGTCACAGTTTAAAGAATTTTTTTTAAACCACACCAGAAATACCAATTCAATGACCCTGGAGAGTGTGGGATACTTTACTTCCATAAAGTATATTTCCATTTCCCTGAAAATATTTGCACATCACCAGCAATCACATAATTACGATCCCTTGTCTTTTGATTGACTTTACAAAAAAAAAGAAAACATACTTTGGAGAATTTGTGTCCTTAAGGAAACATGGTGTCTATAATAAATGTGCATTTACAGGGTAGCACATTTTAAACCCAACTTGTCAAAGTGTTTCCCAATATTTGTCACATTTTCTTGGTCAAATAACCTTCTTAAACACAGATCTGAACAGAACACATGTCTTGGGGGGACCCAGTCAGGCCTGCATGCTCCCTCCTTGTCTCTTTTGCTCCCTGTGTATCTCCGTACTTTTGTAAGGCCTGACTCGTTTTGTGTGCCCATTTTCCTTCATTCTGAATTCGCTTGCATGAAATTGAACATTTCTCCTCCTGATTTGCCGTGAAATGCCGTGCTCGTGCGGGATTAAACCTGTTAGCTTCAGCTTGGAATCTAATAGAGCTGTGACTGAATGGAGAGGAGAAGGAGTAGGAAAGGAGTGCAGGAGCTCCTCCTACTCCTTCTACCCTGTGAGCCACTTTTCAGATCTGCGGCGAAAAAAAAAAAAGACACACGTGGAAACACAAACACATATGAACACAAGCATTAAGTTACAAGTGCATGTTCGTGCGCACATGCCGAGGGGTGTACGAAGCGGAGTGCACAGGAAGGAGGAAGGACATGAAAGCTGTATAAACACAAATCTCTGACAGTGGTGGAAGGAGAGCCAGCATCAAATGAGAGAATAGAGAGAATGAGGAATGGAGGGGAGAGGGATGAAGGGCTGATGCGGAGCCGTATAATCTAGAGATTTGTCACTGAGAGCACATAAACTGGGTGGGTAAAGGGAGGAAGTTTGGTGATTGAGGGTTGTTTTTAGAGGGCTGGGGGACAGGGTTGAGGATTGAGGAGTTTAGGGAGGATGGAGAGGGAAGATGGTGGAGGACAAAAATGGCCAGCTGCGCTCCAGACCTGTTAAATGCAAAATAGGAGAGGCGAGGGAGGGGCGGGGTGATCCTTCTTCACTTCTCTCTACCTTTTCAGGATAACTATGAACATCTGGCCCTTTTATTTTCCTTGTTCTTCCTTGTATATTTTTATGTGACACCCTCTCCTGTGCCTCATTTTCACTAAAATCCACTGTTCAGGTGAAAGCCCAGTCAGCATGCAAGAGGTGCATGAACAGGATCGGAGGCTTGATTACCCACAAACCTTCCCTGAAAAGGTGATTTATATAGGATGTGTGATGGTTGGAGGCATACGTGCCAGACTTGCACGTATATCCAGAAATCCTCCGATGAGGATTCCTTTAAAAGGAATTAACTCAGTCACCTGGACCAGCTAACTGTTTGGAGATTTGCTTTGAGATTATGTGTGATCTCATTCCTCTGTTGGATCAGATGATCGCTTTGGAGGGGATAAGTTCTCCCTTTTTTCTTTTCTATTTCAAAATTATTCTGTCTGAAGTCATTAATCCAACCACAGCCGAGTAGGGCAGAGTAGTCCTTGGGTCCTTGTTTGGGACCGGTGAGGCATGTTTTAAGAATTCCGTGATATTTTATCCCTGTGTCATCCCATGGACAAGACCCAGTTCATCTGGTTTGCATACTATCACACATCATAATGGGAAATGGATCAATCCCATCAAACTGAGTAATTTTTTTCCCTTGGAAAATACTATTTGGGATTAGCGGAAGACATGATGTAAAAGATGGATGACAAATGGTAAAAGAGCAGTTGGCGTCAGTCATTTTCGAGTCCCTCAAGGCCAAGGATGTGTCACCTTTAGTTACTCGATGTAGGCGGGAAGCAGAAGAACAGCTTCTAAGATGTATTCAAGGCTTACTTTTCACTTTAGTTTAAGTGGTTCATGTAGTTGAGTCCCTTATTTTTGAAAAGCAAACAGTTGTGTGAAGGCGTGTCTACCAGCCTGGCTCCAATATGTGACCAGATGTGAGAAAATGTTGAACAGAAATATAACAGAATTATGACTATGCAACTTTGGGGGGGTCACACACTGAATGTAGATGCAGAAATCGGTTTCCTTTATCCTTTACTGATCATTTTAAAAGCTCGGCCTTTGCTGGAAGCTGCCTCCAGCCTCAGGGCCTAAAGCGAATGATCACAACGAGCTGAACGACGCCTCAGCCCCGCAGAGCGAAGGGAAAATGTGTGGTCCTCATAAAGTTACGTGCAGATTTATTTCTGTTTAACAGCTGTGGGACATTGATGTTTAAAGAAAACAAAAATCTAGCACAATTTCCCCCCATAATTCTGCGCCACGCTTTCATGCCCACCACTTCTGAGGAGTTGCATTGTTTTTATTTCGTTTTTTTTTAACTCTGCATCAACTTTATTGCAGGAAAGCGGGGATGGCTGGCCCATGCCACAGATCTGCCAAATCAAACATCAGGGCTTATTTGTGGATAAGTGTAGGGGAGACACCCACAGCCATCCACCTTATGGACTTGGTGAAATGGGAGACTCTGTGGGTCAGATGGGTTCATGGGGTTGTATAGAAGATATCTGTGTGGCTGCATATCAACAAGCAGAAGAAGGTGGCTAGAAGAGAGGGAGAGGAAATAAAGGGGAGGATGTTTGGAGGCCTTACAAGTCTAAGAGAGGGTTATCTCCCATCATTAGATCCTCACCCCCTGCCTAAGAAAGGAAATAAGATGGAACGGAAGGAAAAAGGAGGGGGGAGAATGGTAGGCTTTCACGCGGAAGCTGGGAGCAGCAGGCCTCTGGTCCTGGGATTGTTCCTCTGGTAATCCCTGGATTTCCTCAGCTGAGACAGGAGGTAGACCAAGCTGGGTGAGAGATTTATGGAGGCAATGATGGAGAGTGTATGAGAGGACAAAGAAAGGAAATGGGGAAGAGAAGGAGAACAATATTCCAAATGAGACATTGCCTTCAATGGAAAATATGTGAGATATTTTCTCTTTCTTGTGTCGTGCCCATTGGTGAACAGGGAATGCTCTCTGGATAATTACAACTGTGTGCGCTGTGGGTGGGTGAAGACGTGCTTGTGAATGCCTGGCTGTTTGTGACTCTTAGTGCATCATGGCTATTAACATGGATAAAAAGCAAGCCCCTGTCCTGCCGTAGCTCAGATACGATTCTTTTAAAGAGCCTCTCACCTTAAAAGAAACACGCGGTACGAGGAGAAAGGTGCTGAATGGCTGTAAAACATTCTTTTTTCTGGACCGTCTCCGAAAGGCCTCGACAGCTTACATGATTCTCCAATGACGGGTCTTAGGGGATCTTGTTGATAAAACCGTAGGAGACAACAACAAGATATCGCGTGAGACTGTCCAGACAGCTTTGAAGTGGTCTTGTGTGACACAATCTTTCCAGGCTAACATATTCAAGGTGCCTTTTAAAGCCAAGCCTGGATGAAAAGATCAGAGACCAGCAGCATTTTAAAATAACCCACTGCCATATATGCATATTTAAGCATGAAGTCATGCTGAGAGGGTACATGTTAAAAAGAAAATGAACCCATTGGTGTCCAAGCATGCTGAGAGGGTACATGTTAAAAAGAAAATGGACCCATTGGTGTGTTTTTATGAACTCCTGTATAGCTTTTTGATGGCTGTGTGGGACAGATTGGTATCCACCCTTTTCAGGACTACTCATGGGGAACGAGGATGAGCTATCACACGTCTCCTATTCCTCAGTTGCCAGGGATGTTATTTCAACTCCCTGCCTCCTTCCCCTTCACTCACTCCAGGGTGCTGTGAAACCAATCCCCTCTTGTCCCCAAAAGCGGGAGCCCAGCGGAGGAACCGGCTCGGCCCAGAGGAACCCAGCGGTGCGTGTCCTGGGTCAGGGGTGTAGCTCTCCTCTTCCTCAAACGATGAAACACAAGCAGCTCTCAGGGAGGCCAGAGCGGTCGAGGAGAACCCGCCACCCTGAAACAGTTTGTACTGTTTTCTTTATCAGGAACAGATTAAGTAACTGCAGATAAAGTGACAGAATGAGCTGAATTCCTGCTTTGTTAGCGTGATTGGCTAAAAAGCTTTTAAGATGGGAAGGACTGTTTATGAATTCATTTGTTTTCATTGATTGTATCTGTTTGCTTTTTCAACTTAATAATGTTGCTGTGCACAATAATAGACTTGTACTACATTCAGACTGAATGTAGTCTGTTTTTTTTTTTTAGAGTTTTCCAAGGGGCTGTTCTTGGAGTGTAAACAGTTCTAGTTACACCGCTGTTCAGACTGAAGTTGCATTAAAAAAAAATCAGCTCTGTATCTGATTTCAAATCACATATGAAAGTGGCCCGAATCTGATTCGAAAAGGTCACATTCATGTTATTTACTGTTCACACTATTGCAGACAAAAAATCTGATCCGGGTAACGTAATCAGACTCAGGCCACTCGGGCTTCCTGTGTGAACGTGGGGTTCAAATACACCGGCACAGTTCTGCGAGTGACATCTGTCGTTGCACAACATCAACTTCCAACCACGATCGCTTGGCGCAGGCGCGATTTTCGATTTGTGAAAATCTGCTTGAATGGCTCGGAGATCAAAGTGTGACACTAACCAAAACATCAGTATTGAGCCCACATGATGGTTGGGATGGTTTAAACCCTGCAGGAAGTATCAGAAATGTTCCTCCGCTGGGCTGTGTGAGGCTTTTGCTTGTTCCCATGATTTTGTTGGGTTGGCACAAGATTAAACGTGGTGCAATAACAAAAAAAATATATTTTATGATTGGAAATTGAACCTCATTTGCAGCTAGTTGCCAGTCCAGAGCACACTTTTACACATAAAACCACCTAACCTGAACCCGTTGATGAGGAGAATCATCTCCATCTGTATAACACATGCTCGTCTCTCTGAGAACAAGGCTTTATTTGTATTTTACCATGCCTTTACACTTTCAACACTCTGGCTTTTGTTGTCCTTTATTATTTTTTTTTCTTTCTCTGTCAGTTTGCAAGATCATGGACAAGTTTCTTATTGTTTTCCCAAAGTGCATAGTGAAGAAATGAGTAATGGGCAGGGAAATTAAAAAGTATTGCTCGGAGAAAGTTAACATGAGTGAGGAAAAAAGACAGAATTTGACAGGGTTTGGTTCATGCTATGGTTTAGGTTTTTTCCTCCAGCTGTGTTATAACTGTTGTGTGCTTATCACTATAAAATAATGAATTGCACATGATCATTCTGACTACTAAACAATGGCCCCCATAATCTCACACTTCCCTCTGTTGTATCACTGCCCTTAAGCTCTCCCCACCAGTCTGTTTCTATCTAATTCCGACATAGGGACGATGAAGTCAACAAGAGTGAGCCCTCTCAGTTCCAGCATCTTGTCATCACCACCTACTCGTACATTTAACTCCCAAAAACCTTCAAATAAACCAGCAGGCCTGCTAGCAACCTGCCAGGATTTAACACACTTTGAGGTCAATTGCTGTAATGTGCACGCATGTTGATAAATTTCATTTCCTGGAAAGAAACATGTCCAGTTGCTTTGTGGAAGTACTGCTCTTACTCTCGTCTTCGTGCTTCTATTCTGTTTTCTTTTCAGGTCTCGCTAATTAATTTTTGGAAGGCCGGAGTTTGAAGCCGTGTGAGCGCTTTGCTCCCTCCAGCTTTCACTTTATAACGGGGGTTTCTCACACACGTTTCAGAGGGGACGGGGAATAAAAAGCAGACAGACCTGCAGCAGTAAATGCTGTACGTGTGTGTGTGTGTGTGTGTGTGTGTGTGTGTGTGTGGGGAGAGAGAAGTGTCAGCGCTGGTTACACTAACACTTGCTGGTAGAAGAGCCAGTCTGTCAGACTCAGTGGACCACTTCAGCATGAGAAGACCCATTTCGTCGGTCAGCACGCGCACGCATACTTCATCCACATTCATGTATGCGACACACAGAGAATGTTTGCGTTTCACCCCCCGCTGCCCCCTCCGCACCGCTGAGTGACATGCTCGTTTGGTTCAGCTCTGTACAAACTTGGATGCCATGGTTACAGCCGCGGAGATACTCTTTGCCTGGGAGACGCACAATATTGAAATAACGACCCTAAGAGCTAGCGGCTCAACCAACCACACATGCCCCCACCTTCTTACCGCACATCCTTTATTACGCTCAACTACCAGCCCCTTTCTGGCAAAGTTTGCCATGTGGAGGGAAACCATTGGAGCTGGCAGTGCTGCTAACAGCCTGGCAGGTGTGTGTGATCCAACAGCTCAAACCCACCATTCTGCAGAGCCTGCTGGTGTTTTTCTTGGAAACCAACCCCCCCACTGAGACATGGCAGAGAGCCCTGTGGGTCAAGGACTGAGGTCAGTCGACTGGAATCGCCATCACATGAGCGTGGCGGCTGAATAGCTACTGCACATATTGGCTTAATATTGCCTTCCCAGTCTGCCCAGTAAAGATGAGCAAGTCCCAGCAAGAGAAACTACAGGCCATGGAAGTTTCTCATGAGGTGAAAATAAGAAGGTCAAAAGCATGCACATTTTCTTCATGTCAAAAGTAGTAAAAGTATTAAGGCTTAAGGCTTATGCACTTGATGTATGCGATGGTGGTAAAGAGGGCTGGGGTCCGGTGCTGGCACACAAAGAGCAGAAGGAGAGACGAAGAAGAAGAGGGATCATGAAAGAGTAAGAGGCGCTATTAGCTCATCACTTGACTCTTTGCATGATGAGAAAGCAGTCTTAAACCCAAAACCGGCCAATTCAGCAGAACAACGAACTCATAGAAAAGCAGCGTAATAAGGTACTGTTGAATTTTGGTCGTTACTCCAGCTTGAAGGTTACCTGGAGTTGAAGTGTTCAATATGCATGATTTGGGCACTTGTGACTGCAGAAAACATAATTGCATGAATTACAACCTGGACTTTTGACATCAGGCTCAATCAGTTGTGCAGCTGGAGTGGCCTCCAGCTGTTTCACAAATCACTGCGCTTGGATGCTGACGTCCAAGCTGCAGTATTTTCCAAAGCACTTGTCAGGTTTCCTGGTAATTGGGATCACGGTCGTGGATCAGACGGATGTGTGTCTGAATGACTGCAGCGTAGATCCGTATGAGATCTGCTTTGAACAGAAAGCATTCACACACACGCACACACACACAGACACACACACACACACATACATCTCTGGTTCCCATATGAGAGTTTAATAGTGATTGACAGCCCATCCCAGGCCAGTCAGAGGTGGGGCTTTTAGACTGCCAGAGCAGGCGGGTTAACCCCCGGTGTCTGGGGCAGCTGTGGAGTCATTGGCTGGATGGTTGCTGCACGCTATAAATTCTCCCGAAAGAAGGTTTTAGTTTTGATTTTAATAGGCACTGTAAATTTATGGTGCCCTGGCATGGTGAGAAGTGAAAGAAAGGTTTTTTTTCTGCTATTTTCTCCCACAGTTGGTGGAACTTCTCACCATTTCACATTGTCTGACGGAACCAGTGGAAATATGAAAATATTCAAACAGAAATGAAGTCACTAAACAGGAACATTTCATTTACACCTGGCAATAAGGCCTCCATTGTATACTAAGGTCACATAATATTTATTTTGAAATGGAACTCTGACAGCCGCAGCAGCGCAGAGCAGAGTGAGTGGAGCAGGGAGGTGTGTTTTAGGTGGAAAACTAACAGAAACGCTGCTCTCTTTCTCTTTCTCTCTCTCTCTCTGCAGGTGCTATTTGCGCTGAACCAGACTCTGCTGCAGCACGAGGGCGTGCGAGCAGGCAGTCTGCAGGGCTCCTATACCACCGAGGACCTAATTACCCACTACAACTGCGGTGACCTCAGCTCCATCATCTTCAACCACGACACTTCGCAGGTTGGATCTGGGATCCTCTCATTTTCCAGAGAAAACTGCTCACTCTTTTTGTTTGTTTTCTTACCCTTTGGGCTGTTGGCTTGGTCTTTAGACCACTTTAAAAAGGGTAATTTGCAGGTCATAAACTAGAACATAAAATAAATCTGATGTCATTATTTCACCCCATGAAGAAAACATTTCATAATGTTGAACTTGCCTGACCCAATATCTCACGATAAGACCTCACTGTCTAGATTATTAATAGCCTCTTAGTTGTGTATCATTAAAAAAGCAAACTTTACGCCTAGAGCACAGCCAGTTTGGTGTGAACATAAATCAATAAATAGATAATCGACTCTTGCGTGATCAAGCACTTACTGCATACTTCACAAGTATGTTATCTAAAACGCAGATAAATGTAAACTCAGATTTCAGACATTAGCTGCTCACCCACGGGCAGATGGAAAATCAGGTGAAAATTCAGCATGTCTGGCAGGATCTAAAGGGGGAATGGTCTCGCGGCTCCGTGGCTCCAGGGAAGATTTCCACTTGAAGAAAGAAGGAACGCGTCGATGACGTATTTTCAAATGAATCACGGGGCTTCAGGACAACAGTTAATCTGCATGAAGCCATATTTTTTTCAACATTATTTTGAATTTCTTAAAAACTTTCAACACAGTCTTGTGCTTTGCCGCCCTGTAAATAACCTGATTTATGATGATTCGTGATTTGTTGCCAGCAGTAAGTTAAGTATGTGGTTTAAACCACAATTAGCAGCAACTTCGGCGAGCACACAAGAGTTTTTAAATTCTAAACTTAGCTGACCGCTCACTGTGCTGTCGATTCCAGTAGCTCTTTTCCCTTCAGCCTTTCTCACCGTTGATCAGATCATCAGATTAATCCAAAATAAACCCCCATAGCCTCGTCTTAATAATTTACCCTCCAATTTAACTGCAGTGACCCTTTACATTTTTCCGTTCCCTTTCATTAATCCTTCGCTATACTCCCTGTATTTATCTCCCTCTCTGGTGGTCATGATGGATGCCTCCTGCACGAGTCCCCTCTGCTCCTCATGTCGTAGAAACACATATTACACATATTAACATTCCCTAACACATGCTAGAACAATCAAAGGTCTGGCCACGGCCCCTGCTTCCTTGCTGATCTATGGCAGTCTTATGTGTGGCTATATGAACACGTTCAGGGCCATAAAAGAGCAGGTGTTCCTTGACAGATTAAGATGTAATCCACATAACCCCCCCTTCAGATAGCCCAGCGCAGTCTTCATCACAGTAGGATGAGGATGATGATGGCTGGGGCGGCTCAGGTTAATGCTTTTCAGCGCCGAAACAATCTCAAATTCATCAGGACCAAGAAGTAAACGAGGTGAAACGTTAGACTGAACAAAAGAACAAAAAAGCAAACAGACCCGCCGAAAAGTAGTCTAAATGCACCGTTGCTCCGTCGTTTCACACGCTTGCAAGGAATGAAATGTAAACAAATGGAAAGTAACACCAGAAAACTAAGGAGGGAAAAAGGATTCCTGAGCCAGATCATAAAGAGCAAAGTGTTGGCAGGACGGAGTGACTGAGCAAGTGAGTGCCGAGCAATAGCAGTAATGAAGGAGGGGGGAAATATCTGCCTGTCTCTCCTCATTTCCTGCACAGGTTGGGACACAAAGCAGCTAATGGCCTTTGTTGAGATAAGTTATCTACATCTCCGGCTACACTCCCACCTTGACCCCTTCGCAGAAGGGGCGCGTTTTCTCCTCTCGTCATGAAACACTCCCGCTTTTCTCACTCATCAGGGCCAATGATGAAGCATTCCTTCTCCACCCCCCCCCACATGTACGCAGCTTCATAAATAACGAGCCCCCATATGTCTGAATGAATCCTGGACAGTCATCCATCAGTTATCTGTGTGAGTGCAGCTTGCTTTTTATGTTCTCTGCTCTGTTTAACTTTCTGCAGAGAAAACACTGATAAGTCAGCAATATGGTCTGTGTCATAAACACCATTTAAATGTGATTACTGAAATTTAACAACCACTCACTTGCCAGAAAGAATAATATTGTTGCATTAGCAGCAACGCCGTTCTAACCTGTCTCTCTCCTGTTGCTTTTTTACACACGTTCTGGTAGTTTAATGCTTCCATGGGCTATGATTCTTTGTGATCATTCGGCATGTTGTGATTTGGGCTTATGGGGTTTTTATTTTGTCAAATTAAAAATGAAACATTATTGTGCTTTTAAATGCTTTAATAAGAACAAGGATCCTCCCTAATGTGTGCTAAAAATGTTCCTGCACTGTTTCCACAGTAGCCCAGAACAGCTGAAAATCAGGAATTTAGGGTTTTTGAAGTTCCAAAACTTCTTCAAAAATGTCTAAATACAAAAAAAAACTTTGGAAATGCAGAAAACTCTTATTTTATTTCCATGCAGTCACATTTTTGGCCTGAATTCTCACCATTCATTCACATTGGACTTTTAAAAAGATCACATTCAATACTTTGTCTACATTAAATTCATGTCAGTTTCATATAAACATACAGTATAAAGTTATTTCAGGTAAAGTTAAAAAAAAAAAGCACCATATAAATACATTTCTTTCTTCATAAACATACGAATAATCCAACACACGCGACTGAGACAAATATATAAAAGTGAAAGAAAAAGAGGAAACATGGACACTAACAGGATATGGTGGAAGAATGATTAGAGGTCAGTTTGGGTAGAGACAGGGTGCACCAAATTAGGCCCGTTCATCAGATAAACAGCATAATGTGATCTGCTTTATCAGATAACAGCTATAGCCTCATTACAAGAAACCAGATTAATGCATGTGCGTTTTTTCCCCAATCATCTGATGTCTTCCTAGCTATTAATCTGATTTGCTTCATTCTTTCACATCTTCACATGTGAAAGAAAGAAAATGGTCGAAATCAAACTTTGCGATGCTGTGAGAAAAATGTGATCTAAAAACAGACTAAGCATAAGGAGTACTTACTTTAATGATAAAATAAATATGTCTTCGCTTGAATCGGAGTGGCTGAAGCTCATCCCCATCACGCCACCAGCGGTCCTCACTCATCCTCGCTGATTCACGGCCTGTTGGCCTCAGTCCTGCAGCGTCTGTCTCTGTCTGGGTGGCTCCTAATAAATCACACAGCAATTAAACAGACATTCGCACCCTCAGGCTCGCACAAATGTAAACACATTAGGGCACTCAGTCACCCACAAACACGTGCTGCGGCTGCCGGAACGCAAACTCAGCAGTTTCAAGCCACGTCCGTCCCCCTCTCACAGCTTCTTTGATGCACTTTTATGAAATAGATGGATAAATAAACAGCCCACCGGGGCATCGAGGGTGGGTCAACACATTCACCAGGGTTTTCTTTTTACCGACAGCCTCCTCACTAAGTCTGAGTTTTATCCGTTTTTTTGAGTCTGATTTGATTCTGAACTCTCTCTTTTTCTCTTTCAGTTGCCTCAGTTCATCAACAGCTCCCTGCCGGCTCACGACCGCATCACAGCCCAGCAGATAGACCACTACTTCCGCCAGGAGCTCATCTACAAGCGCAACGAGCGGATGGCTCGCCGCGTGTCGGCTCTGCTGCAGAGGAATCCCAATCAGACGTACTTTTTCGCTTTCGGCGCTGGTGAGTGAGACTCAGACACGTCACGCACGTCACAAGGTGAATTATAGGTCCATTCACTCTTCGGCGGCTGATCATAGAGATCTGTCAGTACTTCTAACACGAATCAGAGTTTTGCCTTTCCAGATACGTTTTGATTACAACTGGGACGATGTGTCCGGATGTAATTGTGCAGCTCAGGTTTGCTTTGGTGTCCAACACTGATCCCGTCAGCACTAATGTGCTTTTATGGCAAACAATTAGCTCTATTTCATGTTTGAAAGGAAATTTGGAGAAAAAGCAAGAAAATAATAATAACATACAATGATTCCCATATCTCAGGCATGAAAATCTGTCTACAGACAGACAGACACACACACACACACACACAAACACAAATGGTTGCTGGATGGAGAACCAGCGGCTTTGTCCAAACACACAGAGAACGGGAATGCTCAGAGGAAGAATCTCGACATTCCGTGTTAATCACACCCACACGCTCACATCAACATGGAGCCACACGCCTGATGCACAGATATACAGTTACTGTACTACGGTGGTGAACAGAAAGACAACCGACTCCTGCCTTGTAGGTAAACACAGTTAATAAGTATAGTGTATTAATACCCATGTTCATCTGAATGTCATGTACGTATACACACACCCACCCACACACACACACACACACACACACACACACACACACACACACATACACACACACACACATACACACGCACACTTCCCTCCGGTCAGACCACTCAGGAAACATTAGCAGCATTAGCCAGGAATGCTAATTGAAACAAACAGCTCATGTTTTTCTTTCCATTTGGGAGGTGGGAGCTGGTTGCAATTGTGTGTGTGCGTGGGTGTAGTGTGTGTGTGTGTGTGTGTGTGTGTGTGTGTGTGTGTGTGTGTGTGTGTGCACATGCGTGTGCATGCAATAGCAAAACAATATCCTGTTGAAAACAAGGAATGCTCCTCTGTATCATTGCAGATAAAAGTTGTAGCTAAAATCTGTCAGGTTTGATATTTGGCTGGAACGGATCTGTGTGATATTTAAAACTGAAGGGCTGCATTTGGAATCATCATCATGCTGTGAAGGTTACCAACTCAAAACCACAATGAGGAGAAAATAAACATTAGATCAGACTGGGAGTGGAGTGGGAGCTGACTAACCACCTAAGCTCCTTGAGATAAATGTGGCGAAGGCTTTCCCATGTCTGAGTCTCCTAAACCTAAAGAGGTCAGCGTGCTGGCCAGCTCCCTGACTGTACACTGTAGAGAGGATGGAGTGGATGGAGTTTAGACCCGATAACATCATCTAATGAACCAGCTGTAATTACCAGTAAATGTACTTTATTTATTTAGTCCCACTCCAGTCATTGTCACCATTCTAAACCCAGAAGTCTGCATCCACTCTGTAATGCTCATTCGCTGAGCGTGTGGAATAAATCTTCATATGTGGATGCAGTTTCAATTTTGGGGTTCCCGTTCTTGCACAACACACAGCCTGAACATCTGTGTCACAGCCATCCTCACAGATCCCCACTTTCTAATTTGTAGCCTTGGTACACGAGTGAATTTACTGCTGTAATGCTCCAGTGGATATCAAAGGTTAAATTAATATCAGATCCCTTCGAGAATTCATGCAACCAAATTAATTACGCTCAAGTGTGAGCGATGTGTGTTTGTTATGAAACAGGGTTCAGGGAGAGGAGATCCTATTTTAGATGTTTCGCACTGCGGAATGGCTGTTTAGCCAGCTGTGGGTCCCATTCTGCCGTCCTCTGAGTGTCCAAATGTTCGCACATGCGTCCAGGCGGTCCTCCAGCCCCGACTGTCAGGGGTCACGTGTGCTGAGACACCAGCAGGCTGCAGCATGTGTGACAGAGCTGACAGCTAGTGTTAGTTGATAAGAACCATTACAGCTGACAATCTACTGGCACACACACACACGCACACACACACACACACGTACAGTGAAAACAGTGGAATTCTTGGGAACAGAGCTGCTTGCAGGGTTCCAGATTTACATGAAAGGAAAAGAAGGAAAACTCTGCTGCACGTTCATCCAAGCCTTTCATTCCCAATCTGAATATATTTTATCTGATTTATTCCTGCGTTAGCCAGTAATTTGGACTTGCTTTGCTGGTTTGTTCAAGGGAAAAAGTCAGCAGGTACAGTCCATTCGTGACTAACAACATGTGGGGATATAAAATCAGATTTCATCAGATGGATTACACAAACAGAGATTCTACTGTTCTTATTGAAGAGGTTTAGCTCCTCATAAAGCCGCGCTGACATTAATATGTTAAGTATGGACAAACTGGGAAGATGACCTGGGGATATCAGTTTTTAAAAAGGGTGGAAAGAGGTCATTAAATAGCCCCTTTAACAAAGTCTCTTCTTTGCTGGGATCGCAGAGCGTCCTTTCCTCGTCCGTTATTTATCCCTCCAGCACACTGACTCATGTCTTTACAGGCCTTTAACTGTCCCTGCAGGTCCCTGTTCTCTTTTGGCTGTAACCAACTGTGAAATCCTATCACCCAGTGATGCCAGGGTGTATTAAGTGACGACCACCGCCCTCGTAAATCCGACTTACAAGAGAAGTTAGGGGAAATCACAGTTACTTTTTTCTTGTGTTCTACATACAGTCTAACCGCAAAGCCTATTTTGAGCCATAAAGAGAAATAAAGAGGACGGGGTCGTGAGGAAAAAGAAAGTCCAGATGTATTTTAGAATAAATAAAAGCTGGAAGGTGTAATAACAAGCCCTGGCTAAAGTGATCACATAAAATTCAATCTTTATGGTCAAATCTAAATAATCGTCTTAACATGAGGCAGGACTCTGCGGGCCGTCTGCACACAGGACCCAGTTTGGACCGGCGAATTCAAACACGGGGGCTTATTCCTGCGTTTTTGCGTCAAGGCCGTTCCAGCAGCCCTTCCGTCAGACTCTTCAGCTCCAGCTTGAAACCGCTCCAGCGCGCAGAAAGAAAACAGGACTGTTGGGAAAGCGCTCAGGTCGAGGCCGTCTAACGTTACCGTTGTCATAGACCAGTCCAGAAGGACAATTAAACTACACAGCGTGTGTATTAAGTGTTTCGGGCAGGAAATCCATCTCTGCTCAGCTCAGCGCCTCCCCCACCCCCCCTACACCTACACCTTCCTGTAGCGCGACTGTTCCTGCTTACGGATGCCAACACACACATGTTGTCACAGACATTCTGTGTTTTCCTCACCTCTCCCGACAGGTACTTAATACAAATTAGTGAGGCATAATTGAATTACTGTAGCAGAGCTGAAGAGCTGGATTGTGCTGTGGAGCTGGATGCAGGGCCAAACTTTTGACATTGATTATCCACCAAAAGGAGCTCTGGAACATTTCACCTAATTCCAAACATACTGTAATCACAGATATCACTAAGTGATTAAGCACTCTACGGTTTCAAATGTTGGGCAGGATCAAATCCCGGAGATTTTATTGGAAAAACACTTTTCTATTTAGTTTAACTGATAAGATCTTCGTAATCGAATTCATCATCAGCGGAGCGTGCTTGACGGTTCATTTTAATTGTTTTAAGGGACAGAAAATCTTTGCGCGCACGGCTTGCGTGAGCAGCAGAGCCGTCGGCATATTTCCCAATGTCTGCGGCCCTTCGCAGATGTCAGAGTCCTGGAGTGTGTTCTCATAAATATGTGAAGGGCTCACCTGCGATTACCTGACATCAGCCTATCTGCACATCTACGGTACTGTCCGTGGTGCTGAAGTGGAAAATGTGTTTATAATTGTGTTTGATTGAATTTGTCATGTAGTAAATCACAACAATAACTTCCTAATGTGTTTTTTTTTTTTTTAAATATGGAGGTCGTTAGGGTTAATAGAATTAGAGAAATCAGAGATGAGTTCAGATGCGTTGCCTCCTGCCTCTTCAGAAAAGATCCCAAACACAAATATTTGTGAATATCTAAATCCCGCTATAGCTCTCTCTATGAATCCATTATGCTCCCACCCAAATTTAAGGTCTGCAGATTTCAAATTCCCCATCAAGTTGACTTCACTTCCAGTCTGATAGCGATTCTCACACTAGTGACAGGGCGATGTGTGTGAGCTCAGGTCAACGCTGGTTCCCTCAGGACAGATTTGCTCAGCAGCAGATGATAGCAGCGAGGGGAAAATACGCACATTTGGCACATTGTTTCGTTTGGGCACATTGCAAAAAAAAAAATCCTTCTGGTGTCTTTTTTTCTTTCCACCGTTCAACTTGCAAAACGCGCCTCCTCACTCTTGATCGCAAACGGCTGCTTCGCTCTTCTGTCGGAGCGCTCCGCTTCAGCAGGTTTTCATTCGGCGGTCCTCTGGCCGCCGACGCTGCTGCTGCCCGGCCTTATTGAAAACATCCCCTGGAATTTCCTGATGCTGCCACAGCCGAGACACCGCTTTAATCACACACATACACACACACACGTGCAACTTAGCCCTACGCCTTTGTGTTCTTGTACGCACAAAAAGTCACATGATCTCAGGTATTCACAGCCAAAAGTGCAGTTCATGTCCTGACAAGTGCACAAAAACTTGCTTGTTTTGACTTTAGACCCACTCTGAAAAAGAAAGTTGACTTTTGTGCACGTGTTCTGCTCTGGAGGCCTATAACACTCTGGTGCAGCCAGAGCAGGCCCATGTGGTTTGCAGTTACTTGGGGTGTTAAAGCGATGACTGAGTGTGTGTGTGTGTATGTGTGTGTTGGGGGGGGGGTATCTGCTTTAGTCAGACCCTCTCCTGTCTGTCTCACCTTCTCCTTCACTCTGACTCCATAATATCTATCTTAAGCTGCCAGCTTACCGTTCTCTCCTACTGTGTCCATCCCTCCATCCTCTGCTGTCCTCTCCCTGCTCTGCTGCTCTGTCTCTTCTGCCTCGTGTGTTTTCCTCTCTGCGTAGCACAAGTCAATTTTATGAAGTGACAAGAATGCCATGCATGCGTATCATCTGCTCAACAGAGAGGTAATAAATCAGCATTTCCCCTGCTGACAGTCAGGGCTTAGTGTGATTTATTTTTAGATGTGTGGCTTTTGTTTATTTTCCAAAATGTATGTCATTCTCAGTCAATTTTACAGAAAACAAAAGACCTTTATTTTAACTTCTTGTGCACTTTTGTGTCTGTTTTTGTGATTGTGCAGAATGTGCACAGCAGATCCAACCAGAAGATTAACAAATGCACAAAGGCCTGTGTGTTTCCTTCCATCTCGAATAAAATCTCCCTTACTTCTTAGTTATTTGTCTTCTGGAAAGGGAAAACTTTAAACTTTCTCCTTTACGGTCCTTTCCAACAATATATTTGTCTTTCACAATGTTAGTTTTTTCATCAAATACTCCATATCAGCTAACTCAGAGCATCTGATATCCGCGCACGTCGTACCTGAGCTGCAGCAGCAGAGCAACGTTATAAACACGTTAGCCTCGTGCATGTGCAGGAATGTGTGTTTGTCCGTTGTGCTCGAAAACACCGTGCGGCGAGTTGTTTCTGATCTGGATCTCGGCATCACTGCGGCTCATTAGCCCGCTCTGACATTACACACTTCACGAGCAACGGAAAGAACGTCTCATTGTCTTTGTTGAGCCAAAAAAAAAAAAAAAAAAGGTTAATACAAGATTTCAGAAAACATGTGCCTTGGGTCTCCGTTCTTTCATCTCTGGAGCGTTAATAAGAGCCTACACGCGGCTCAACAGCAAACACGTGCATGCCCGCGAAGACCAAGATTCATTTCTCTTGATTTTTCCCCCCACGCTGATAAATTGGATTCAGTTTACATCCCAGGTGTAAATCAGATGCTGATTAGGCCGAGGGAATTAAAACCAGCTGGCATCTGGCCCTGAGACGCACGGAACACACACATGCAGGTCACACACCTCCACGCTGGTCTCTGAGGTCATGCCTTTTGTTCGGCATGTGTGTGTTCGTATATGTTTTACACATAAACACTACTCATCTGTAAAACCCTGAAAAGGGCAGTTGGCCTCACAATTGCACTCTGTTCCCCTTCCTCTCTCAGTTCCTATAACTTTTTTTTTTTTTCTTTTCCACTTTCTTCGCATTCTTTCCTGGCCGCCGCAGGAGCTCTGCAGACTGCAGCGTCGAGCTCTCACAGTCTAAATATTTAAACTCGGGGACTCACTTTTAAGCTTTAAGCTCTTTTCTGACACGGGCCGTCATGGAGGCAGCCAGCCTCCGACAGACCGCTGCTGACATCATCAGAAACAAGGGGAACATGAACACACACTTACTGACTATTAAAATGGGGGGAGATGTCACGTAGATATCACGCATGTATCAGATACTGGTGCATGTCACTGGAAATTTCAGGAGCTTTCAGGACTTTTGATGCAGCTTTCTTTGTAAATTGCAAAATACAGTCATAGAGTAATTAGTAATTCTGTAATTAGTGATAAACTATGATTGGTTGATGTCTGTGTGGGGGCGGGGTTTAGCTAATCAAACCCATGGAGTATAATTTAAGACTGCTAGGAAACGTTCTTCAGCGCCACCATCGAATCATCAAAGGCTAAATTAAAGACTTGTTGAGTCAAAAAGCGCCGATGTTCTTCTGGCTGCTCATGGTGGTCCAACTCGTCACGTCGCAGTTTATCCTTTGATTTGAAACCCTTTTCTCCATTATGTCAGCATCACACACACACACACACACATGCTCACACACATTCAAAGTCAGTCCCAAACAAGTCTACTGTATATATCTCCATCAGCCCCCAGTGACGCCTTCTGTTCTGTGTATTCAATCTCACCTTTTCACCTCTCTTTAATCTCTCGCTCGCATCGCTGGGAGGTCACAGTTTGTGTTTGCTTCATTCAAAACAGTACCCAGAATGTAGTGGAGGATGTATACATTTTGCAATCCTTCTTGGCGTCTGCTAATGCACTCCATCCATCCTTGTTCACCTCCATCCTGTCTGCAGCTCTCCTCTCATCATATACTCTGATCACAGCTGTGCCATCCTTAAAAACCACTTTTATACATTTATGAAGTTATGGTCACATTCCTCGTAGTAAAACACAGGGTTTCTTGGTAAGAGAAGGGGAAAGACCTCGTTAGGCAGTTCTCTCGCTGCAAACAGGGATTGGTGGCTCTCTCCATTTCACCTAAGAAAATAGTGAAAGACTATAGTATCGGCTTTATTAGAGTGATGACAGAGGAGGGGAACCTCCAAGGCCAGCACATCAGGCAATATTTGAGAGCGGTTAAAAATGGTCTGAAGCTGCAAGTTGTTGCGGTTAGATGGTGGATATTTAGATTCAGATTGAGTAGATTTGACTTTTACAGCATTTCACCACTCCCATCCTCTAAGTTTCACATTCGCTGTTGGACTGAGGAAGCCGGTTCATCATTGTGTAATGTGACTGTGTGAGAGGGGAGTTTATTGCACAATGATAATGTTTCTGAAAGGAAATGTATTTTAAAAGCAACGTTAGTATATTCCTGCAGGGTGTTTTGTAGTTCACCTCCGGGCCTGCAGGGGAGTGGGGATGGGGGTCTTCCTCTCTGCTCTACATCAGTTTCCCTGAAAGCCCCAGCAGCCCTTCTTCCCACACCCGTATAGACATAAACACGTTTATGGCCACGCAAATAGCTATTATCTCTTCACCCAGTTATAAACAAACAGCACGCAAATGTCTTTCGGCTGAATTTGTTTCTTTTCCTTTAAATCCCTTTACAAAAGTCCCAATTTGGAAGAGGCCAAATATTTATGCGTAGTTGACAAATTTTGGCAACTCCGAGGGAACCTCGCCATCACTCAGTTTAAGTTAAAATGTGCTAGACGTCAACATTTGAGCAAAGAAAGACCATTGTGTGTGGGTGTGTGTGCGCCTGCATGTGGGTGTGTGTGTGTATTTGTAGGCGAACGTGTTAGCCGTTAACTGTGTAGCAGTGTTTTTCCATTGCCGGCCTGTTTGTTTGCCCATGCAGCAGTTTATTTGAGGAGTCCTGCATGCTCGCAGGATCTCAGAAATGCGAAAACGAATCAAAGGATTAAACGCTCAAAGAATGCCGTATTTACAGTGGAGCAGGTGTGTCCCGCAGCGGCGAAAACGCGCCGTTTGTTTGCCTTTCTTGCAAAAGGAAAAACAGCCATTGCCTCGCAAAACACCTCGCGGGACGGAGCGCGCAGCCGGCCGCGCGTGAAGGCAGAGTGGGGCCGATCGAGCCGAAGCGCGCAACAGGCAGCTTGACCTCCCCGCCCCGCAGAACACATGGGAGGTGATCCCCTCTGCCCCCGGCCGGCCCACAATAATGAAATAGCTGCTTGACACAGATATGAGGGCTGTTGAGCCTGTCAGCATGCAGTCACTGCACGAGCCGACTCCGAGAAGAGAGCAGGAAAGACAGAAGAATGTTGAGGAGGCGGGGAGAGGGGGGGTTTCTTGGCAATAAAAGCGGCTGTTTACTTTTTTTCCATTCTACATTATTGCAGTAATTTTCCCAATAATGTTTAAGGTTCAGTAATACAGGCTACTACCCCATAGAGTAAATCTTCTGCAGATTTTACACCAAATAAATTTGCCCAATGTGGCATTTTTTAGTGAAATTTAACCGAGAGCAGATGTGTTTATGGGTCTGCGTGGCTTTATACATCAGCCACAACATTAAAGCCACTGACAAGTGAAGTGAATAATTCGGTGTAATACAATGGTCTGCTGAGAGACTTCAGTGAGATTTACACATCCCCCGCAGGACCCCGCCAGACCACAAGTACCATCCAGGAATGGTTAAAGAATCCAGACTCGTGCTCTGACCCCCCCCCACCGACAAGATGGCCGCCACGAGAAAAAGAGGTTGAGGAAGCGGTGTGTGGGGTGTGTGTGTGTGTGGGGGGGTACGTGATGCAGCCCCGCTTCTGCCGTTGGAAGGTTGTTTTCCGTGTATCCGCCTTCAACGCGCGGCACATCCCCGTAATCCCGTCTGATCTCGCCGACGCGCTGTTGTTGGGAGCTGCCACTCACGCCGCAGCCTCTCGCATGGCTGCCTTTGAACCCGGCTGCCAAGGAAAGTGCAGCATGACGGGCTTCTTCACAGACCGTCGGGAGCGATTTGGGAACATCGTAATGACGAAATTGACGGGGTGGGGGTGGGGGGTTGGGGGTGGGGGGTGGGAGGAGGCTTGGGTATTGTCAACGTGTTGTTAATAAGCTGCAGGAGAGAACTGCACGTGTGTGTATCTGTGCGGGTGTGTATGTGTGCCTGTGTGTGTGTGGGTAAACGTTTGCGTGTGACGGTTCGTATGAGATCTCCTGTTGGAGTGAGTGATGTCAGCTTATTGCTGGGTTGAGTGACACGCTGGATTATCGGCCGACAGGAGGCATTTCTTAAGAAAAAGCTTTTATCAGCAGGAGGTGGTGGTGGTGGGGGAGGGGGGGGGGCACGTGTTTGATGTTAGTCTAAAGGAATCAAGCACTAGTGAAGGAAATGGAGGGGGGGCGGTGTGCAAAGTAGGCGGGAGGCCGAGATCCAACGATGTGGAGTTATCAGAGAAGAGGGGGGGCGCGCAGGGGCCCCCGGGATCTCGCTGGTCCCGCGTAATCTCAGTTCTCACTTGTGTCGGCGGCGGCTCGAGTGGGACCCTTGTGGGGAAACAAAAGTGTTCCTCCTGTGGACAAACAAGATAATAGTTGGTTTAGGAGGCCTCCGCTTGAGGTATGTGAGCTCTGCTAATGTGGCGAGTGACTCGAGCAGGAGGAGACGCGATCAAAGCGGCTCGAGGGTTCATCCTGGTCAGCTCCATCTTAACATCAACACCCACGATGGTGATACGAGCAGTTAGGGGAGGTTCTGGGGACTGACACCTCAAAATACAGCTCAGGGACTCTAAATGATGAGGATCTTCTATTCCAAACACAAGAGTTCATTTATTAGAACAAAAAAGTTCTCTTTTTTAAACAGGACTGTATTTACCACAGATTTCTGTGTGTTCTGCAGGTCACTTCCTTGGGAACCACAGTGTGCTGGAGATCCTGAGACAGGAGGGCTACGAGATCGTCCACATCCCCCCCGACCACCGAGAGCCGGTCACAGAGTGAGTAGGCTGCGATGGAGCAGACGACAGACGTAATGTTGTCGAGCTCGACAATAAAACAAGCCGTGACGTTGTTGCCAGGAAACCAAAAGCAGCTGAATCTTTTATGGCGCTGTGAACTCGATGAAAGTCCTTTTTAACGTGACCAAATGTCACAGCAAACGTGTGCGCTTTTGTTTTTCGAGGCTAAAGCCTTCCGCTGTAATTAGACTAGACTCCACACAAGCGAAAACCTCCGCACACGTGCAAGTGGTTTTGCACGGTTCTTTATCAGCATCAGACCGTAAATCGTGCTGTCATGTTCCATTTACAGATCAGATACGACGAGCTCGACTTGTCACCGATGCCTAGCGCGCATCCCGCCCCCATCGGTGTGTGCGCGCGTGAGCGTTTTCGGCCCAAAATTAAAAAAAAAACCAAAACCAAAAACGTTTGTTTCTGGCAGCTTTGCCGACACATGTGGATGCAGCAAAGTCCGTCAAACAAAGGAAGTGCGAATGCAGCCAGGCCACTTATTCTGTCTGGAGTGGATCTGTTTAACCTGGGTAGATTTATTAAAGTGCAATACAGATGCAGACCAAATCGATCTCTGCAAGAAATAAAGCTCAGCTCAGAATACCTCATCAGCTGCCTCCCTTCCTTCCTCTCTCCTGGCTTCACCAGCGTCCAGCTGTTTCTGTCTCGTTCTCAGCAGCCACTGTTACCACGGTCAATGCACGCACGCACACACGCACAGATGTTTGTGTTTTTATCTTTGTGAGAACAGCTTTTCCCGATCATTCAAAGCCTCTTACGTCCAGCCTTTCCCATTCACACACTGATGGCAGAATCGCCAACCAGGACTCCACAGTCGCACACCGAAGGTGCTGTTATGGCGTTCTGCGTCTGTCTTTGTGTGTTGGCCTTACAGGGAGTTAATGTGTACCCAGCCTCAATGTAAAGGCTCCAGTCCTGTAGATCAGTGGTCCCCAACCCCCGGGGCGGGGACCAGTACTGGTCCGTGGATCAATTGGTACCGGGCCGCAAAGAAATAATTTAATATTTCCGTTGTTAATTATCTGAGTCTGAACAATCTCTTATTTTGAAAAATGGCCGGATTCTCTCGGTTACATGAGCGACAAAAGCTATGAAAATGAGTAAAAAAACAGACGTGGAAAGTTTCTTTTCGAAGGGGAAAAGGCCCAGATTTAGACTTAGATTTGCAATATAAACAATCTACGTTTACCCCCCGGTCCGCGGTAAAATTGTTAAACATTGACCGGTCTGCGATGAGAACAAGGTTGGGGACCCCTGCTGTAGATGATGGACTGATGGTCGCTCCTTTGCTGAAGGACACTTGTACATCCGTGAGGATCTTCGTAGACATGCTGCCATGCGTTCTCCAGCTCCTGACCGTCCCAACTGAGCCCCTAATCCTGACCCAAACCCTTAAACTCAATTCTAACCTTGACCTTAAAGCCACTTCTTCAACTTCAAACAGACCTTCAAAGTCTTGAGGACTGGCCAAAATGTCCTCACTGTGCTAGATTTTGGTATGCGGTATGTAGCAAGTACAAGAACACACACACATACCTTACACACACACACCCACACACACACACACGTGCAGGCTTAGATACTCTTGGCTCCTGGCTGCGTGGTGAAACGTCAGGCGAGAGGATAAACACCACAACGTGTCTGACTTGGAGGTTTTTCTGAAAGCCGTCAGCCTCAGACCAGAGCCCTTTGGTGAGAGAGTCTGAGCGTGACTGATGGGCAGAGCATCTGGGTTTGGCTCTGGGGATCACCGCAAAGACCCGTCCTGAGATCAGTCACAGCGTGGAGCCGTTGCAACGTTTACTTTGACGTGAGCGAAAGGAAATCTTGTTACTGGTGGATAATCTGTCAGACGTGTTCATGCGGCTGGGTCGTTCCTCGCTGCTCCTCAGAAAGTGCATCTCTGAGTCAAATCGACACGATGTTTACATAAAAACAAACTAATGTGGAACTTTAGGGACTTTCTCAGCTAACGTAAGTCTACATTTTCTGACTCAAACACTCACCACAATGAGTCAAAATGAACCTGCGCTGTGTTTGGGTAGGTTCTCGCTGCGTGGAATAAATAGAGAGAAGATAAATAAATGAAGGAATGATTTAATTAGAGGGATTGTTAGTTAGTGAAAACACTTTGGGAGTCAGTTTGATGTTTCATTTCATTGCACATCCGTTGTGGTGGCGGGAGGTTAACTCTATTTTCTGGACCTCTGTAATTGTTTTATTTCTTCTAACTGAAGAAGCCCTTCGATATCTACACGATGAAGTCAGTAGAACCAGACTGGTGGTTCCAACCTCTGCTGCCCACTTTGACAGATTAAAGAGTCACGTTTCATCTGTATCGAAATCCATTTTTCTTGAGGTTTTTTTTATTTTATTTTTTTGTTTTCCCCCCGAAACTCAATGTGACATTCAATTCAGCGAGAACACCAACACAATGGGGGGGGGGCGATTGCGCAATGGGTAGGAAAAGAACCCGAGGAGAGGTCGGTGAATCTGGGTGGTCCGCCCGTTTGAGGGATGTCAGATTTGACGTAAGAGCGATGCCACAAGCGTTAGAGCTTCTTTTAATGTTGGCATTTGTGCCGACGCAGCGCTCGTGAGGCAGCGCCGCCCCATGTGATGTTCACAGCCCCAAATCCACTCGAGGCTTTTAAGTGGGGAGCAGCAGAGTGGTCAGGGACCACAAACAAGAATATTCCGTGACATCCCCTTTAAAGATGTTTTTATATTCTCAGTTATGACACAAAACAGACAGATCTGGAGGGTTTAAGTGATCCCTTTGCTTGCCGCGCGGTCGAGCCCTTGATGTGTTAAACCACACGCGCTGCTCCGTCTCGGCCTGCAGGAGCGGACCGTCGGAGGAGCCCGCCGCCGGATCGACCGAGGAGCCCGCCGACGCGACCCCCACCAGCTGGGTGAGCGGCTCCCCAGAGTCCGAGCTGGAGCTGCAGGAGCCGGAGAACGCGCCGGGCCTCGGAGACGAGGAGCTGCCTCACATGTTGCTCCCCGACAGCCTGAACCAGCTGGAGGAGTTTGGGCGCCACAAGCGGCTCCGCAAGGCCCACCGCGGCCACGGCCGGCCCCGCCTCTTCAGCGACCTGTGGGTCCGCATCGGCGACAGGTGAGCGTCCGCTCGGCTGGCCAACCGCCTTGCTTTTGAACCCTGTACTGACCTCTTCCTCTTCCCCCCCGTCCGCCTACGAAAGCACGTCTCCGCCGCCGAACGTGAGGATCATCAACGGCTACGTGACGGTGGAGCCGCCGCTGACGCACCTCGAGCAGCACAGGCGGGCGGAGCCCCCGCCCACCCAGAGGCACCCCACCCCGGCCCCGCCCGCCCCGGCCGAGGCCAGCTCGGCCCGCGCGGCTCCGCTCGACAGCGCGCTCCTGCTGGGGGTGCTCTCAGTCTGGATGTTGTCAGATCTGTTCCTCTCCTCCTGACCGCACGAGCCGCGGGGACGGGACGGGGGAGGAGCGGGACGATCCCGGAGGACGACCCCGGAGGACGACCCCGGAGGGACCCCCGGAGGACGCTGTCGTCTGTCCCACAGGAGGAGGACGGAAGCCTTCCCAAATGACTCCTATCTCAGAATGAGTGGAAGAAGCTCTCAGCCACGATGTGAACAACGACGAGGCCGTGTCGGAGTACACAACCTTCACACCTCACCGAAACCTTAAGAGTAACAAACACGTAACAGAGACCTGCAAGACCGTGTGAGGTGGAATCCTCCGCCTAAAACAGTTGAACTGTATGCAGTAGAAGACTGACGTCAATAATAAGAATAGAAAAGATTAATAAATGAGGTGAATGCATACAGTCTGACAGTTCTATAGGAGGTGGTTCTTGTAAATTGTGCATTTTGTTCATAAAGAATTATTGTATATTTATTATTTCTGGAAGAAAAGGATATATTTTCTTGCTCTTGGAGGATAAATGAAGAAATAAACTTTGAAAACTAGTGTTTCAGCATTCGTGTATGGTCTATCCTCAGGGGACAGATTAGAGCAGAAGTACAGGAACGGTAATCTCAGTCTGCCACCGAGTGGCCGGAGAGGAGAATTTCATGTCCCGGTTTGACACTTGCATTAGACGGGAATGTTTGCAGCGTATTTGCATCATATTATATGCTTGATCAGTTAAATTAAGAGCTTAAAAAGACTTAAAATCTGTGTGTAAAAATTCAGCATTTTTCATATGAATAGTTTTTTGGTTAAGTAATATTATAATAATTTTTACCAGGCAGAAATAATAATTACAAGCACTGTATGAACTGCATAAAATTTTATCTTAATTCTGATAAAATGTTATTCATTTTGATGTGTTCCTGAATATTAAAATTTATAAAAGTATTGTTCAATCCTCCACATTTGTATTTAAAAAATATGAAGACAACAAAAAGCACCTTTAATGACGCCTAGATCTATATTTAGGTTAGGGACGAGTGATTCAATACTTCATCACTACTTAAAAATAAATAAAGTACAAATCTCAAAATGAAGCTTTTCAGACAAAAATAATCAATTTAATGAAAGTTTTTTTAAAAAGAATTCAGGCGTCATAGAAGGCTGTAGTGGTGCAGTGAGGCCACTGACCGGCAGAGAGCGGCAGAGCCGCAGAGATGCGCTCCGCGGCGCCGCGTCCTCTGGAGGCCTCGTCAGCCCCGCAGGACCCCGCGCACCCGCACCCGCAGCACCGCCGAGCCCTTCAGACACGCCGTATTTGCATACGGAATCGTTTCATTTGGTGACGCGTTGCAGTAAATAAAAAGGCTCCACTAGTCATTCAAAATGTGCACGGAGACTTTTACAGAGCGATTTGAAAACGTGTTAGGAAATGAAGACAAAATTCTACCTTCATGTTTTCTATAAATTCTACTGTTTAGTATACTTGACAGAGACATATTTGAAATACAGTGTTATTATTAAACAGCATTATTAATTCTTGTAGGTCAAAATAAAGCCTTTAAGCTGTTCGTAATTTAACTGCTTATCTTTACTCCGACTGATAATATTTACGTCAAACGAATAAAACGGTAAAAATAACAGAATTAACAATCCTATTACGATTATAACTATGATTATTTTACTATTATTATTGACTTGTTCAATTAAACAATGCAAAACATTCAATTACAGGATTGAAGATTTTACCGTATAATTTTCATGTTGTTGATAATATAAAAAATAATAACCACATAAAAATAATCAAGATCAAATAATAATCAAAATAAAGCTACCCCTCCTCACAAAAAAATGTACAGATTTAAAATAGAATTAAAACACCAAATAAACTGAAGTAGCCAGTAAAGAAGGAGTGTTGGTGCATCTACTTTTATATCTTTTAGCCTAAAACGACTAAAGCAATTTCAAAATGACCTTAAATTGTACACATTATATTTCTAATTGGACATTTCAAATAATGCACTTAACCTTCCAGAGAGATTTTCCCCTCTTAAGCAGTGAAAAAGAACAAGCTTTTTAGAACAAACAGCTTTTTCGCCCCCTTAAGCCGAGACAGGACAATATTTGCCTTCGCTAGAATACCATTTTCCCTGGACTTTGGGGTGTTGTTTGAAGGAGTAGGGGCCTTGACAGGGCGATGACCCTCACTCTGACGGGGGACGCGCCGCCAGCATATAAATAAAAGATTACAGTGGAAAATCAATTTCTGAGCAAACTCATTAAAAATGCCCCTCACCTTAAATGATTCCCATTTCCTTTCATTCAACCTGTTAAAGCCGCGCTGTCCCTGACACCGGTGCCCCCCCAGCACTGCTGCCCCCCCCCACCCCCACCCCTCCCCCCCATCCCTCCCTTGCCCTGTTGCTCTCCCCCCCGATGGTAATTACTTGCACAAGTCGGTTTTTGCCCTTTGATTCGCACCGTCTCACAAATGAAGGTTAAGTTTGTTTAACCGTGGCGGATTTGCCGGTCATGTTAAAGCATATAATGTGGCAGGTCCTTGCTTTCTCCACACTACTGTGACAGACCCTGAGCCTCTCGGGGAGGGGGGGGCTGGTGCTGGCGGTGGGGGGGGGGCTCCCACCCTCCAAGGTTAAGGCTCACCCTGCTTGAGGAAGCCTCTGCACTGGATCAGCATTCAAACTCATTTACTGGAGTGAGAGGAGAGCAGGAAGTGGTTAAAAATCACCTTTGCTAAAAGGATTAAGAACGCGCCCTGTTCGCCCTGACAGGATGTTATTGTGCTCGCACGCCGCGAGCCGCCGCTCCGATGGCGAGGGGAGGAACGGCACGGATAAGGGATCGTTTGTTAGCCCGTCCAAGGTCTTCCACGACTACTTTTGTTGGCGTTTGCTTTACAATGTGGTGGCGCAACACATTGTCGGGGCGGGGGGGGCAAAAGAAACGCGCGGCGGGCGCGAGAATGGCGGCGGCGGCGGCGGCTGGAGCGGCGGCCTGGTCGCGGATCGATACATCCCGGGGAGCTGGAGTCAGCGGAGCCAAGGTGAACATCGATCGGCGGCAGCCGGAGCCATTGAGAGCATCTCAAGTGCGCGTCGCACTTTGTCGAGGCCGCAGCCGCCACCGCCGCCGCGGTGGGCGACGCCTCGGGGGAGGCTGCGGGACGGCGCGTGTGGTGCGACAGCTTTGTGTAGCTGCTGCTGTTGTTGTTGTTGTTGTTCTCCCGCTGTAATTGTGCGTTGCTCTCATTGCACGTCCCAAACGTGCCCCCCCCCCAGACCGCGTCGGGCTGCCCCCCGTCTAGCCGTCGGAGGCCGTAAAGGTTCAGGACAACAAAAGCGCGCTGAGCCCTGAGGAGGATCGGGCCTGATAACGCCGCTGATAGCCGGAGGTGAAGAGGTGCTGTTTGGTGAGCTCATCCCTGTTTGAGGCATTATCCTCCCTCCTTTGTTCAGGGACCCGTCTGGGCCTGGGTCTGCGGCCTTGGGGGGGGGGTTAGCGCAGGTCAGGTACGCCGCCTGCTCCGGTCACTCACACGTTCTGCGTCCTCCAGACATCCGCTCGGCAACAGGTAGCTGATCCCAGACCAGCAACCAGCAGGACCCACAGGAGATGCGTCTTTTCCTCCTGCAGCTGTTTGCTCCAGTAACAGTTACCATCTTTAGCATTGTATGGACCCCAGCTGACGTTTAGAGTGATATATGGTGTGTTTACAGACACATTCAAGAGGTTTAAGTTGTTTTGGTTGGATTGGACAGTAAAGTAACGACTCTTCGAACTCTTGGAGAACTACCTGTGACAGAAGGAATCCACTGGAAAACGATGGACGGGCCCCCTCAAGGCCCAAAGACCTCAAAATGCATCCAGCCAATTTAGGGCGAGTTGGAAAATAAACAGATCTCCTGTCCAAATATTGGAGTTTAAAGAGGGCGAAAACAGCAGGACTCACTTTATCAGATATTTGTTGTGCTCGGAGCGAAACCATCTGCAGATGTCGTCAACAGTACGAAGCGGAGCCATGTTGTGGAAGCAAGAGAAGTTCAAAGCTGTCAGGTGTTCTCATAATGTTGGTCACCAGTGTGTGTGTGTGTGTGTGTGTGTGTGTGTGTGTGTATGTGTGCAGAACTACTGATATCTGAGGAGACTTACTGTTTACTTTGGTTTTCTGTCATTTTAATTGGTCCAGCATGCAAAACTAATTGTAACTGTGCAAAGCAGAAGCTCATCAAACACACACACACACACACACACACACACACACACACTCGCACACACACACACACAAACACACACACGCGCGCACACTCGGTCCCATTATCAAATTATTTAGAGAAAAAAAGAGAGAGACGGAATATTAAATGTTGCTGTTCTTTATTTTGACATGCTTTCATGCAAAATACTTTGTTTTTGAGTGCTGTGGCAGAAGGAGTGAATGCAAGGAAAGTAAAGTAGGTGCAAAGGAAAGAGGAATACCGTGTGTGTGTGTGTGCGTGCGTGTGTGTGAGGGATGCTGGTTAGAGTGTTGTGTTTCACAGTTTTTCGCCATGATGCACTGCTTTATTATTCCGCACAAAGGGCACTTCACATGCGGAATGGGTTCTCTTTGATATCGACAGCAGCTTGAGGGAGAGAGTGCACTCAAAAACAGGCGCGGGCAAATTTATTCGGCGGAAAAAAACCGATAGTTGTGTACTTCCCTGGCGGTGGTTGCTACACATGCGAAGAGCCAACCGCTTTGATGCTCCAGCGGTGACACTCCACACGCTAATGAAATATGGTAATTACAGCCACATGAAAAGCGCTGCGGCACAGAGCTGGAGAAAGAGCACGAAAAAACACTGCAAACAAATATGACTTTTTCCAAAGATAACCCCCTGATTCATCCTCCTTTTGGTAAACATATATTTTATATTGTACACTTGCTACAAGTGGGAGCCGTGGGCTGACCCTTGGAGAGGCCCGGGAGGAAAAGTCCGCTGATTAAGAATCGTGTTGATGAAGACAGGATGAAGAGGGAGGGAGAGGACACCACCCCCCCCCTCCTCCTCCTCCTCCTCCTCCGCTGACCTCTCCCCATTTTGGTTGCAGAGGTAGATCTCTTTTTTTTTTTTCTTCCTCTTTTAACAGACTCCAACGCCACAAACCCTCCAGCGTCCGCGCACCGACAGGAGTCCCGCTTGTGGAGAAGAAAGGGCGTTTTGCCGGTGGGAGGGTAGGACGCGTGGGCTAAAGCGTCGCGTTTGAGGTCCACGCGGCGGTGATTTGAGCGAGGCGTCCGCCTGCGGTCAAGTGAGACGAGCGCGCGAGGGTTTCCTACCGCGGTGTGACGCAGCTACGGTCACGTCTGTAAAGAGGGACAAACGGCCGAGGGGCCACGCTTGATGCGGCGAATGAGGCCGGCGCGGACGAACGGCGAATTTGGCGCGAGAATGAGGGGATGAGGGGCGATGAGGGCGACGAGGAAGACCTGCACAGACGGCGCCAAGAGCAGATGCGCATGTGGCCAAGCGTTGACCAACCCTGTCTGGACGCTCCAGAGGGGGGGATCATTCCTCTGCAGCACTGAGTGAATAAAAATGGAAGCTTGTGAAATAGCAAGCCTTGAAATGGGGGTTGTTTGGTAACATCTTAGTTTAAATGCAACCGAGGAAAATATCTTATAAATCAATTAGTAAATGTCTAACAAGGGTATTATTTTAATATAAAAGGACATATGTGAGGCTCAGTGGCATGTAAGAGGATTGATAACACACGTATTTGGAAATAAAAGACAGCGGTAGGATGACGAGAAACACTTGTAATCGTTTTAAGCTTCTTTTTTTTTTTCTGGTCTGAGGTTTAAATCTTTTTGAATCCTGCAGACCTGACAGGATAAAGCTGACGGAGGGAGGGAGAGAGAGAACACCAGGGTTGTGTTCCGCCATCAGTGTTTGTTCACAGTCTGACAACAAAGCAGCCCCCCATCCGCTCACACACACACACACACACACACACACACACACACACATTCAGAGAGAGAGAAAGAAAAGACCTTGCTGACCAATTCTCCCAAGAGAGGGACACTTCCACCTTCTAGAGGTCAGGGAGAAGGTGGAGGTCAAATGGGCTTTGCTAAGTTGTGCTAATAGGATGGTGTGTGTGTGTGTGTGTGTGTGTGTGTGTGTGTGTGTGTGTGTGTGTGTGGAGGGAGGGGGGGTGTCTGGCTAACTGTGGTGAAAGCTAAGTGAACAAACACACAGAGATCCTCTGTGCCGCAGCACAAGAGCACAGAGTCTACACGCAAACCCCCCTGCGAGACGCGCGCGCACACACACATTCTTTAAGGTCAAAGCACGGGGTGTGAATGTTAAACGGCCAAGAGGGGACATCAAATATTTTCCTGCCCATCACCGCCGGCAAACCACCTGCCTGATATCTGGAGCTGGGGGGGTGGGGGGGGGGTTGAGCGCCGCACATCACAAACGCAACGAATGCACGTCGAAGCCGCCCAGGGCCCCAACGAGGTTTTATTAGACCCTAACGTAACGACTCGGATGTTAAGATGAGGGCACGGGTGCAGACAGCCAGGCCCACAGACAGACAGACAGGCCCACAGACAGACAGACAGACATACAGGCCCACCGACAGACAGACAGATGGATAGACAGATAGATGGACAGACAGACAAGCCCACAGACAGACAGACAGACACGCCCACAGACAGGCCCACAGACAGACAGACAGGCCCACAGACAGACAACAGACATACAGGCCCACAGACAGACAGACAGGCAGGCCCACAATCAGACAGACAGACAGGCCCACAGACAGACAGACAGACAGACAGACAGGCCCACAGACAGACAGACATACAGGCCCACAGACAGACAAGCAGGTACACAGACAGACAGACAGACAGACAGACAGGCCCACAGACAGACAGACAGACAGGCCCACAATCAGACAGACAGACAGGCCCACAGACAGACAGACAGACAGGCCCACAGACAGACAGACGTGCACACGGGCGCCAGTCGAGGCAGCAGAGACGGGCAGATGGAGTTTGGGGGCGTAGAGATACGAGGCTCGTCCCTGCCTGCGTTTCTCCTTTATCGCTCTCCTCCAGGTGTTTCCTGGTAACTCCAAGGCCGGGCCGCTCTTAAAACCCGCAACAGTCAAGGTAACAGGTAATTGAACAACACTCGTTAAACCGCTTGTTTGCTTACAGCCGCTCTCCGCGCCCTTTTGCTGTGGACGCCCGAACCAGGCCAAGATCTCCTCCGGCGAGGCCCCCCAGACAGTTGGTCCCCCAGCATCTGCGGTCCTCGGAACCAGCTTCGGGTTTGGCTTTTACCCCCCCGGATCTGGCTCTTTATCTCCATTTGGCGCCCATATTTCTGGGACTTTACGAGTGAGGTGGTGTTATGGCTCCCTCCCTCTTTTAATGTTTGATTCCAGGTGATAAGGGATGAGTGGGAGATGAGTCCGACTGCCCTGCTTAATGTGGTCAAAGGGCAGGGGCAGCGGCGGGGGGGGGGCTGCGGGCGGGCCGTCAGTCACGGCGGCTGAGCGCAGCCCCGCTTCGAGCTGCCACCAGCCGGGAAAAACACACACACACACACGCCATGAAGCAATCGCCCGTATCTGCCCGAGGAGTCGCTATCGGGCGATTTATCAAGATACCCATCAATAGTTTGTCTATATCGACTGTCACATGCGTGCATCCCCCGGCGATAAGATTGCTGCTTCTCTTTGCACGCGGGACGATAAAGCTGCGGCGCACGTGCACGCGCGCGCAGACACGGAGGGTCCGCTCCACCAGAACCACGGCACATTCCCAGGACCGGGCGAAGGCCGAGCAGCTCAGGGGTCGCGACGAACACCGCGACGGTTCACCTCGGACTTCCGCCTTGTTTGCCTCAGAACACGGACAAACAACAACAACGACAACGAGACTTTCAACAACAACAACAACGACGACATCGACATCAACACGCCTCCATATTGTGGTCATCGACAGCGGCGCCATACAAATTCCGGCTAATCCCAGTCACGCTGCCCCCCCCCCCCTTCAGCCTCTCCCTTTCTCCTCTGAATTCATTTCCTTATGAATCCATGAATCCATTGGCGGCTGATTCAAGTGATGGGCCGACTCCTCGGAGCGTCCCGCCTGATGGAGGGTGCTAAAGCAAATAGCCCAATGGGCCTGTTTAGATAACACTGACCTCTCTCGAACCATCTGCCGGGAGCGAGCTTTGTCTGTCCCGAGTGGAAGGACGAAGGGAGCGTTGGTTTTTTGTTTTTTTGGGGTTTTTTTTTTTTTTTTAAACAGATTATTTGCAAATGTAGATGCTGAGCTGAAGAAAGGGGCAATGCCTTAAATGATGAAAAGATATCGGCGGGGGGGGGTAAAGAGGAGATCTGTGGTGGGAAATGATTTGAAGCGTATTGTTACTCCCACCTGCCCTCTCCATGAACAAAAGTGTTAGTCATCATCAGGGGGAATTGTGAGGGGAGATGAGGGCCCGCGTCGTCGGGCTCCCTGATCTGCATTCTGCCCATGAGGTTACCAGGGCAACGAGTACAGTATACAGCAGGGCGGAGAGGGTGAGCGGGGCATGGAGAGGGCACTCACCCTTTTCCTTGGAAATGGATATTTGTGCCTTTGTTCCGCCGGGGTTATGATTGTTGTTGATTAGGGGGAAAGATTTGTTTAAACAGGCTGCCCTCCCCGCTGGCCTCAGGAGTCATGTGACCACAGAAGGTCACTATTCGAGCGGCAGCCTGCAGGAGAAGGCGACTGTTCACGCGCCGGACTATTTCGGAACTGCGGCGGTCCAAACTGCAACATCTATCTAATCATCTTCCTTCTGTGTGAGCGGGGGCGCTTTTACGGCTCACAAACACTCGCGCTCCCTCCTCGATGTGTGGGTGTGTGTGTGTGTGTGTGTGTGCATTTGAAAACCCCGGCCCTCGCCCGTTATGCAACCCTTGTTTGAAACTTGCACAGAGCAATATCGCAGCTCATCTTTGAAAGGCTGAGGCAGTAAACCGTCCTCGTAACTCCGACCGTGTGACAAGGCCTTTTACAATCGGTGCCATTAAAGGGCTGCTTTCAGACGCCATTGGCTCCGCCAGGGAGTGCAGGCGGCGCCCGGCGTAGGCGGCGTGCTCAGGGTTAACTCCTGACGCAGCACTGAAAACAAAGCTTTCTTTTTTTTTCTCTCTCTCTCTTTTTTTTTTTTCATTGCAGGGAGTGCCGCTACCCTAAGATAATGTTGTTCTTTAATTAAACATCGCTGCTGAGCTCCATAAAGGAGCGGCGGAGAAGACGCGCGGGCCTGGGGGACGACAAAGGGCCGAAAACAATGCACCTCGGGAGAGGAGCGCGAGGGATGGAGTGACGTGTTTGGGCCCGTGCGTGCGCTTTCCGGACCGACTGGCAATTAAATCAGCCCTGGGCTTGGTGAGAACGCGACATGGGTTCTTGTTCACGGCGCAAGAATCAACCTCCAGAGCTCATTACGGGAGTCAGGTGATCAGCCTGTCAAAAAGCTTTAACAAACCCCGCCCCCCCCCCCACACCAAGGCCTCTTGTGGGCCGGGGAAAGATAACACAGAGGCTATGCAACACAATAAAAACCGTTTTAAATCAGTTTTATTCAGTAGTGCGCTTACATAAGCAGC